>VZRU01014497.1:141070-153644 GCA_013398155.1 Pedionomus torquatus
TAGGTATTATCAGCAAACTTGCTGAGGATACACTCAGTCCCCTCCTCCAAGTCATTGATGAATATGTTGAACAAGACTCGACCAAATATTGACCCTCAGGGGGACACCACTTGTTACAGGCCTCCAACTTGACCCTGCTCCATTAATTACAGCCCTCTGAGTTCTGTCACACAGACAGTTCTCAATGCACCTCACTGGCCCCTCATCTAGCCCACACTTCCTCGGTTTCCTAATGAAGGTGTCATGGGAGACAGTGTCAAAAGCCCTGCTGAAGTCATGATAGTTGACATTTGCTGCTCTCCCCTCATCCAGCCATCCAGTTATAATATCACAGAAGGCTATCACATTGGTCAAACATGATTTACCTGTGGTAAATCCATGTTGACCACTTCCAATAACTTCCAGTTCTTCAACTTGTTTGGAGATAACTTCTAAAGCAAGTTGCTCTGTTACTTTCCAAAGGGACAGATGTGAGACTAATCAGCCTGTATTTCCCTGGGTCTTCCTTCTTGCCATTTTTGTACACTGGAGTGATATTTGCTTTTCTCCAGCCCTCAGGCACCTCTCCTGTACTCCATGACCTTTCAAAGATGATGGAGAGCTGCCCAGCAATAACATCTGCCATTTTTTTCAGAACTTGTGGGTGCATCCCATCAGGGCCCATGGACTTATGGATATCTAGTTTGGCAAAGTGGTACCTTACCCAGTCCTCCTCTCCAGAGGGAATAATCTTCCTCTCTCCAGATCTTCCCCTTGTCTCTAGGGTCTGGGGTTCATGAGGGACAGTTTTAGCAGTGAAGACCAAAGAAAGGAAGGCCTGTAGTTGCTTCGCCTCCTATGTGTCTTCCACCACTAAGACACCCACCTCATTTGTCAGTGGGCATATATTTTCCCTGGTCTTCCTTTTTCTATTGATATACTGAAAGAACTTTTTCCTGTTATCTTTAACTGTAGTGGCCAAGTTCAGCTCTGCTTGAGCTTTGGCCCTTCTAATTTTTCCCCTGCACAGCTTTGCTACATCTTGGTGCTCGTTATAAATTACTAACCTCCTTTTCTAGAGACCATAAACTTTCATTTTATTCCTGAGGTACAGCCAAAGCTCTCTCTTTATCCAGGCTGGTATTATTCCCTGCTGGCTTGTTTTACGGAACCTGGGGATGGCCTTCTCCTGTCTCTTTAAGAGTGCCTTCTTGAAGTATGACCTTCCTGGTCACCTATGCCCTTCGGGACTGTCTCCCAAGGGATACTCTTGACCATGCTCCTAAACAGGCCAAAGTCTTTAGTAACTGAGTCGGATAATTAAAGCATTACTGGGAAAGGATCTAGAATGCAAAATGCTTTTGAGCAATTTCTCAGTGAGTGTATTTACTGGAAAATTATGGGATACAGCAGTGAAGTTTTCNAATAACATCTGCCATTTTTTTCAGAACTTGTGGGTGCATCCCATCAGGGCCCATGGACTTATGGATATCTAGTTTGGCAAAGTGGTACCTTACCCAGTCCTCCTCTCCAGAGGGAATAATCTTCCTCTCTCCAGATCTTCCCCTTGTCTCTAGGGTCTGGGGTTCATGAGGGACAGTTTTAGCAGTGAAGACCAAAGAAAGGAAGGCCTGTAGTTGCTTCGCCTCCTATGTGTCTTCCACCACTAAGACACCCACCTCATTTGTCAGTGGGCATATATTTTCCCTGGTCTTCCTTTTTCTATTGATATACTGAAAGAACTTTTTCCTGTTATCTTTAACTGTAGTGGCCAAGTTCAGCTCTGCTTGAGCTTTGGCCCTTCTAATTTTTCCCCTGCACAGCTTTGCTACATCTTGGTGCTCGTTATAAATTACTAACCTCCTTTTCTAGAGACCATAAACTTTCATTTTATTCCTGAGGTACAGCCAAAGCTCTCTCTTTATCCAGGCTGGTATTATTCCCTGCTGGCTTGTTTTACGGAACCTGGGGATGGCCTTCTCCTGTCTCTTTAAGAGTGCCTTCTTGAAGTATGACCTTCCTGGTCACCTATGCCCTTCGGGACTGTCTCCCAAGGGATACTCTTGACCATGCTCCTAAACAGGCCAAAGTCTTTAGTAACTGAGTCGGATAATTAAAGCATTACTGGGAAAGGATCTAGAATGCAAAATGCTTTTGAGCAATTTCTCAGTGAGTGTATTTACTGGAAAATTATGGGATACAGCAGTGAAGTTTTCTAAATGTGATAAATGGGTAAGGGTATGATACCCATTAGTCACAGAATAACGAAATACTAATTACAAAACAACAAGAATTCCGTTCTTTTAAGAAAGTCTGCAACCACTGAAGAAAATGTTTTAAAACATCATTTTGCTAGCTTCAGCAGCAACCTATTTAATATTATAGTAAAATATATTATTACTTATTCAGACAACTTGTAAACTTGTTAGACCTAGGAAAGTCATAGTAGGCCAGACATGAATAAAGATACAATTAAAAAGATTGCTGGTGTGAAATATTCTCTGTTAGAGAGAGATCTCTCTCATTCTCTTATTCTCTTATTAGATATTCTTAGCTAGATATTATCTAGATATTCTTATCCCTCTTATTAGAGAGAATGTCTCTATTTTTTCTCTTAGCTGTGGATTTGAGGTTGTGAAATTTCTAGTAGCTTTATCCTCACTGCCAGTTTTTGTTCATATCCATGACAAAATTCCTTAACCAACACACGTCAAAAATCATTTATCATATTATATTTAGTAGTGTTACAAATACGTAGTATCAGTCTCCTCTTTTCCACAATTTTAAAACAGGAAAGTTTACCAGTGGCTTGTTAGGAATCCATTTCAGGCTCCAAAACCTCTGTGCTCCTGTGTAGTGCAGCTGGATGTCTACCAGCTGCGTGCTGTACAGCCTTTACTGATAGCCTGGCAAAGACTTTGGCCATGTGCCTAAGGTTAGACAGGGCACTGTGGCAAGTGATAGTGCAACTGATGTGCATGCTGGTAAACACAGCATACACAGTTTCCTAGCATGGGGGCTAACTTCCTCAGCTTCCTAACTTCACTAATGCTTGTGGTTGAATGGTAGCCTCGGATCACACCAGAGTAAACCAGAAAATCTGGCTTTCAGCTGCATGATTCCTCTGGTTTGTCACTCACTAGGCCTGTCTCTTCCTCATTCTGGTTACTTATGTCTCTGTGGATGTTCTTGAAGACATGGCGGAAATCAAGACTTCTTTTGTCTGGCTCATCCCTTTCAGTAACTGTATGCTCTCTTCCCAAGTCCACTGCAGCATACAGCCATTGTAGATAAGGCTATAGCATCTTAGATGTACCTATACAATAAGACTTAACCACAGTCTGCTTCAAACTACTTACATGAGCATAAAGCATTTGTTTTGGATTGTTTGGTGATTGTTTTGGTTTGGGTTTTTTTGGCGTGTTGGAGCTCTGCTGCCAGACATTTTCAGACTTTTCATGTTTCACCAGAAGCCTAAAAGACCACAAAATTCAAATCTTCTTGGCCAGCAGCCAAGGCTAGAAGAGGGTAATGCTAATACTTTTCTAGCTTACCACCAGAAACACCAGCACCAAGCAATGAGACAACCCTAAGGGTGTCTAACTTCTCAGAGGTGTAATTGAGAATATGCATCTTCATAGCCCTGCTGTTATGAAATAGGTTATTTTCCCAGCCATAAAAATCATCTTGCCTTACTGTTTTTCAGAACACTTGGTTTGTAAATATTTTTGAGTCTTTTCTGAAGGAAGGTAAGTATATGCATTTAACAATAGTAATAATATTTTCTGTGCTAACAACTATTTGCAGTCTAGGTTGTCATGCTGTTAAGCAGTAACAATCAAGGAACAGAGCATTTCCTAGGAATTAATAGCTGGCTGGGCAGAGTTTAAAGCCTGAGGTACAGCCAAAGGCTATTAACTCCAGCTGGTCATTAAAAATCCTTTGGAAATACCTTGCTCTAAGGTCAGTATTACTGTTAAAACAAATGTAGGCAGATGGATTTATTTCATGGGTTGCATTTTCAGTTGGTATGCACAGGGTTTTTCTAGAGAATTTACACCATCTTAGCATTAACCAGCCAATTACTTGAGTCACCCCCTCAGCATTCCAGTCATACAGTTTTAATTATACTTATTATGAAAAATGGAAACAGAGCACTCTGACAACTTTCAGATCAGTGTATCTGATTGTCATCTCATATCTCCTGGCTGACATGGGATGTTTTTTGCCTACCAAACCAAGAAACAAAAATCCTGAAACACTTATATATTCACCAAGAAGTACGTACTTCATCTTCTCTTCACTGTCTAGTATGTTTGCACAAAGAACTTGACCATTCAGAATACCAGCTGGCCAACAGGCCAACATGAAGATTTAACATGGGCAAGATTTTATAGCCTTTAACAAGAGCCTATAAATAATAAATAATTCAATTTTAAACATCTTCTGGGGAGACAGTGTAGCAGCAAAAGAAGAATTCAAGAAAACACATTTGGAATTGATTTGGTTGAACAGAAAAGGAGCATTCAGTGGAAGTGTTCTTGCTCCTAAGTGGAGATGGGCATAGTTGAGAATAAAACAGGAATTGATTTAAGCTCTACAAACTACTGAATAAATCTTGACACTTACATGTCAGTTATCTTTCAGAACAGGCACCCACACATGGCTTTATTTTTCTGCAATATTCTGATTTCAAAAAAACAAAAAACTGTAAAAAAACATTGCTATTGAAATACTGCTATTGCTACTGGAGGGAAAAAAGGAAATTCTGGAAGTTTAGTAGAAAATAATTTTTTTTTACTGGCTTACATACTGCAGTAGCACAAATAAACCCAGATGTACATAAAGCTGAAGTTTCTCATGCTTACTGTTCTATCATATCTGAGCCTTTTATCTCACTAGTGATTTTCAGATTAAAAATCAGATTACTTTCTGAAGCTTCTGAGCTTGATTGGTGCATAAAACCAGTTCTGCTCCTGTCAAATGACAGATTATCATTTGACCAGAATTTAACTCACTTGGGATTACTTTTAGGGGGCAGTGGCAGGGCTTTGGGATTTAACCTCACCACTTTGAGTAAGATGAAAGTAAGTACCAATACATCCTTCTCAGCTACAGTGAGAATCACAGTCAGTGGATGGGGAAGATTCTGAAGCCAGTCATCCTGCTGGGCAAATAGTGTTTCAGCAGTGAAAGTCATTATTCTCTTGAAGTGCTCAGAGCTGTAGAGCAAAAGATGGTTCCAGCAATCCTGTCAACATCCTGTTGCAAAATCTTGTGCCACTTTTGCTGAAATACTCTTGTAACTATCTGCTTGCTTCCCATACACACCCCAGCAGCTATTCCATCTTATTTCAAGATTATTTCCACTGCTATATTGTTTTCTTCCATTTTCTTTTAAAAATTGTTTCAACATCTCAGCAATGTGCAATGTGCATACCTTAAGCCTTCTAAATATCGCAAACCTGACCTCCATTGAGCTTGGTAGGATACAAATCAAGTCCTAAGGCACAAAATTTTGCAACCAGTCACACACCTGCTTAATTTTACAGACTTAAGAGTCCTCTGAGAGTTAAGGACTAGTAAACATTTGCAGGATTGAAGCTTAAGTGTTTCTTATTGTATGCTTGTAGGTCTATGCTTTTATCCCGTGATTGTACTATGTGCTATAATGTAAATTTTACCTCTCAGCCACCAACTTCTGATAGCAGTAATCAAATGCAATCCATGAAGTCAGATTCAAGGCAGTTTAAGAAATGCAGGTTTCTCCAACTATTTCAGTTTGGGCTGAAAGCATTGCAAATGCTGCTTGTGGCTGGGCATGAATTATGGACTTTAATACACTGTTTGAAAATCTGTGCTTTTAGTGTAAGAGACAGTGTGTATAAAACCAAATTTTGTCCTTCTAAATGTGCCTTCGAGATGAAACATCCATCTCTCCAACATTAACTGGATAAGTTGCAGCAGTTAGAGTGAAAGGATGCCAAGACTAAACTATTTACTTAAAGGATTCCAATTTGTCCAAGCACCAAATGGTTTAAGTCTCTCAACCAGACAATTAATAATAAAATCCCATTCCAAAACACAGTTTAGCACCCCAGATATATACCCAAGTTTAGCAGTATCAGATTGTCCAACATGTTGCACATTGCTCTGAACAAAAACTTCTCACCAAATGGATAGCTTCAACCCTGAAATCCATATCAGATATTCAGGAGGTGTACTGGCAAAATATTTAAATGCCTTTAGGTTTTAAACTGCAGCTTATCTTCCTGTGGACAAATACTTGGATAAAAAAGAAACACCAAACCTTTGAAATTATTTTTGTTTTCACTGGGTTATTCCAAGAATCAACACATCTTCGTATCTGTCAGGTTTTAGGCAGACTTCTCTGTTCATAAGGATAGCTAGATGTCACTCAACTGGGCAGAAAGAGCATTTGTCCTGAATTGAGTAGGTTGAATCAGAACAAAAGGAAACCTTCTTGTGATACTACACCTTACACTTATTAGAGGGGCAACCTCCAGTGTCTTGGTTTTTAATGTGAACAGCAGGGGGAAATTGCGGCAAGCAGAGTAAAAATCCAAGTGAAAAACATAAGGGAATATACATAAGCAATATGGAAGTCCAAACCAGCATGCTGGAAACCAAAACCAAACAGAACTTCCTGTATTTTGACAAAAGAGATACAGCCACTGCAGCAACTTTCAGAAGTGGAAGACCATAGCAGGCAATATTTCCTGAATCCAGTTCACAATTCCGAAGTCAAGCCAATCAAACCAGTAGATGTTCATGTGGTAATTCAGTTAGATTCCCCAAAGGATTAAATGACTTTATGGCCAAAGTTACTAGGTTGTTCTGTAATGCCAGAAGCACTAACAATCCCCAGAATAATAATTTGAAGGTGTGCCTTCTAGAAAGATGAGTTATTGAAGGTAGTATACCTTCACATAGGGGTCACAGCATTTCATGGGGAACAGAGCACGTCGTCTATAACAGGATTCCAAGTTTACTGTTATTTATTGCCAGGGTCCTCCTCAGATCCATCTTGATGTTGTCTCATGTACTGAAAAGGTATTAGAGAGAACCTAACAAAGGTGCTTTTGCATAGACATCTTGGATGCATATGAATTGTTATATATACTAGCATACAAAGTTGCATATTTCACAGAGGCAATGTCTTTTTTCATCAGCTTGCAAACAACATGCAATTTCAAGTGTTGTATGCCCTGGAGTGCTTTACATCATTGTCCCTTGGCTATGAAAATAAACTGCTTAAATAGGCATGTACCTAGACATACTATTTTTGTCAGAGGGCATGAAGGAGGACCAGTATTGTGGCTATACCTCTGCTGACGCAGTGAACACCCTTTTCCAGCAACATGTTTCACAACACAGATGAAGCTCAAGAAGAAAACACTCAACCAGACTACATAATATAAAGATATTGCATTACCATAAATCCTGCCATCAGACTTCCACGTTGACTTCAGCTCATCTCATCTCAGCTAGTTACAGAGAAACTTTCCTTGGTTCCTCCTTCTGAGCTACTAAAGATAGAACTTTCCTTCCATGGAAAAGCACAAGAGAATTAAAACCCTGATAAAGATATGAAAGAGAGTTTAAGTTCTAATTTAATTATATGAAGCTAGGAGTCACGCTTTTTTTTTTTTTTTTTTTTTAATTAGTCTAAAAGATTACGCTGCTGATGCATTTATTGATATTCTACTTATAGTACCACTCAAAATCCACTCTTATTAAACAAGCAATAAGTCATTTAAAAAAATGTAATGATAACGAGTTAATCTGTGAAAGCACTGAGATAACTAATCCAATAATAAGAGTATAATTTTTTGTTTAATATCCTGTAAGAGACAGATCACAAATCTATATTTTCCATTGGAGTGGCAAAACAAATCTTGATAAGAGAGCCTCATTATGACATATGCTTCAGCTCAAAAGCTCTCTTAAGGAAATGCTCTGACCCTGCAGTGCCATCTAAGAAAACTATATTGGATCAAAGGCCCACTGGAATATGAAGTGCCTGTGGTGGATAATAGGCTTAGATTTTATCCGTTATTCTAAGATTTAATCATAAAAGAATGAGAAAGGATTCATGGCACACCATAAATAAGATGCGTAGCCACTTTTAATTTTAGAACAGACATTAAAGAACTCTTCAATATCAGTATTTTATGTAAATGTCTACTATCCATTATGATTTTCATATATTTTCAAGTGACGATACAGGTACCTCTGTTCTCACAGCAACTCAGCACTAGGTGAGGGTCTGAAAACACAGACCAGAAGTTAAACAGACGAACAAGTATCGAATTTAAGCTATGATTTACAACAGTGAATGTTTCCAGAACCCACTTCCTTTGGAATGAATTACAGCAAAGAAAAAAACGAGAAAAAAACTTTGATAATTCTTTCCTACCTCTGTAGGGTGGAACAAAGGGGCCAGCATCCAACAGGGAAACCACAGATGAGTTCTCAGTGCTCCTGAAAATTTGGTGACCTATTTTGGAGCTTAAATAAAATTGTATGATCCCATAGAGGGCCACAGGATAAACCAAAACCAGAAGGGACTTGTAGGAAGACTGAATTCCCTATCCACTTGTTAGCATTCCATGATGTTGCTTCTTTCTATTGTGGCTCCTCTCTCCTTGGTTTTAAATGGTGTTTTGTTCTCAGAGTTTTAGGGAAACAAATGTTTGAGATAGTAACTCAGTGGGAAGTATTCTTTGACTGTAGAAGTGCATCTAAGAATTTGCAAGCAGGATTTCTGAAGTTAGTATCTTTAATTGTCTGGGTATTCTTAGCAAGTTTATACTCTTACTGACAGTCTATCACGAAATCCCATTTGCTTTAAAGCCCTTCTTTACAAAAAAAGAAAAAAAAAAAAAAAAGAACCTGTATGTAGTCAAGCAGGAAAAAAAAAGCATTCTTCCATGTTGGTGATTTTAGTATAGCAGAACTTTGAAAGAAAAGTATCTAGAACAACATGAGCCCCTCCTATGTTTTTGGGAGTTTTTGTGTCACTGAGAATTATGAAAAAAGTGACAGCACAATGGGCAAAGCATGAACTGATGCACATTTTTAAGAGGATATGTCCTCCAGTCTGCCAACACAAGACTCCTTCTCTCAGTTCTATGATGGTGCCGCCTCCAAACAATGTCCTAGTCTTGGGTAGTATTTACCGTTACCATTGTAATGTAGGACTTGAATGTAATATTTGGACTGAACAGATCACAACTATTCCATGCATTTAATGAGTATTTTACAAGAGCTGATTTCTTGTGGTGAAAAGATAACAATTTTGATAATGATGTATGATATTTTAATTACAATTGCATTGGTTTATGTCTGTTTTGTGTAGTATTTTGTTGATCTGTCACAAAATTCTATGAATATTCTGAAGTGGAGAAGCTGGATTTATTACTTAGCTCTGTGGGTTTCATTCACTTTTCTGTACATTTTCATTGAAAAAGTCCCGATTTCCCAAACTGGTCCCAACTTCTTGCTCTTTCTAAGCCATCAGCCCACGCTCCATTCTCAGAAATCCCCTGCTTCTTCCAACCCACCCTCTCCTGGTTCAAGCCCCTTTTACCCCCTTCCCCAGCCAAATCTCAAGTTTCCCAGCACCTCCCAAGTCTCGTCACTGCTTGAACACAAAGATGGGCTTTCTTCCTCAGCTCCTGTGGCTGTTCAGGGGAATATGCCTTTTCTTGCACTTTTCTTCCCATCTGCCACCCTCTTACTGGCTTTCATGGCTAGCTGAGTCCATTTGCTCTTTCCTTTGTTTTTGAGTGGAGTGCGGGGATTGAAGAACGCACACCAAGAAACACGTATCACAAATCCCCACAAGAAAACCAGGAGAAGCTAGCACAACAGCCGGACTCCCAGCTGTCCCGTAAGAGGTGGCCTTCTATGCACCTCTACTGCAATGCTTCACAAGGGCTTCCACATGCTTTGCTTTTTCACATGCTTAGCTCGTTAGGTGGCATATGAAGAATAATATGGTGGTTATTAAGGGCATGTGTGTTCTCTGGAACAGGAAAAAAGAGTCTGCTGGGTCACAGCCCACTTCTGGGTCTGATACCTAATTTCAATGGGGAAAATTAAGCATTAGTCTAAGTATCCATGCAAAGAAGACCTTAAAGGGAAAGGTGCTCTGGGGCCAGAAAAAATAATTCTAAAGATGCAGTAGAGTGTCTTCCATTCAAATACTTTTTTTTCTATTACATGTATATTAAGGAAGTTAACTAGACCATTTCCAGTAAGTCGGTACCCTTCCATTCTGCTTAATCTTACTTGTACTCTGAAGAAATGAATCAAGACAACAGGAGTGTGGAAAGGAGGTCTAGAAGCTCCCATAGTCTGTGGGACAGTGAATAAGATATTTTTTTTTTAGGAAAAGTCTGTGAAACCAGCCCCCAGACCAAGAAAAAAGACTTGTCTAGAGCCTCTTCTTCTAAGCTTCCCTTCAGGAATTTTCCAAACACCAAAAATGAAAGCAGAAAGAGAAAATGAAGCGATGTCCACCAGGAATGTCAGCCCCAAGAAAATTGTAAAACTCCAGGTGCAACTTCCTGCATTTTGGTAGACCTTTAAAACATTTCAGGACAAAAAAGCACATATAACCCTACCTGGTATTTATCTTGGACTTGGTGCTAGAACAACTTGCCAGTAGCAAATTCCACACACTGAAACCACAGTTCTTACTACGCACTCGCGTGTTTCCCATCATATACACTCACACACACATAGACACACACATATTGCATAGAAAAACATTTAAAAAGCCAGCATCAACATTATAAAAAATATCCCCCAAAGCAAGTTATCACCTCCCCTGTGAGTAGGAACACTGGGCTGTTATGCTCAGCGTCCAGGCACAGCCAAGCCTCCCCTGTCCAGCAGAATGACACCCCCAGTCATTTTACACAGACTTCAAATGCACCTTTTAAAGAAACTTTTGTGAGTCCTCCCACGTGGGCTCAGGTATAACTCTCTCTCATTTATTTTTCTGCTGTTTCCTTTCACTTTCTACTGTATGTGTCACTGGATTTTTTGCTTTGTATCTCAGCATCCCTTCACCCTGCATCTGCGAAGGCAAGCAAACACACACCACAACAGGTGTGTGACCTACTGCATGTAGAATATCCAAGTTCCATGTTAACAAGCTGAACTAAGTCTCATCGTTATTAGGAGTAAAATTAAAACTTTCTCATCTGAATTTTTATCAGTTGCAGCACTCACATCCCATTTCTGCAACTACATTAGTACTTACTTAATTTTTCCAGTTTGAATAGTGCCAGCTACTCACTGTGATTGTGAAACAAAGGACTTAAATGTTCAGAGCCCATATCACTTTTTTCTAGGAGAATCCTGATTTTCTGTAAGAGCATTTTTTCTGCTAAACATGTCTGAGGTATTTGCTCAGGGACATGGTTTAGTGGAAGATTTGGCAGTGTTGGGTTAATGGTTCACCTCGATGATCTTAAAGGCATTTTCCAAACTAAACAATTTTATGATTCTATGATAAATTACTTGGCATTCAAAAGTGTAAAACTCTTCATTAGACTCATGCAAAACCTGAACCATAAAATATTTTGTGAAATATATTCACAAAGCATAGACAGAAAACAAAGCAAAAGAAACACACATAATAATTTCCCAGGGAATGTGCTCTGAGAGGCTTCTTAGAGAGATTTCTTTTTGGGGATTCCTCAGGCCTGCCTAGCTTCAAATTGTACTATCTTTCTGGTGCATATGACATCTTGTACGTCTGCACCAGCTCTTTTTATTGGCTTTTTGGAATAATTCCATTCAAAGTGCATATCACAGATTCTCTTCTCATAGCTACAATAACGAGTCATAGAATCATGGATTCACAGAACCCTCTAGGTTGAAATGGACCTTTTGGATCTTCAAGTCTAACCATCAGCCTAATGCTGAGAAAACTGAGAGCTGGAGAAGGACTTTTTGTCAGCAAGTGTAGTGACAGGACAGGGGGTAACGGTTTTAATTAGGAAGAGGGGAGATTTAGATTGGATAATAGGAAGAAATTCTTTCCTGTGAGGGTGGTGAGGCACTGGAACAGGTTACCCAGAGAAGTTGTGGCTGCCCCATCCCTGGAAATGTTCAAGGCCAGGCTGGATGGGGCTTTGAGCAACCTGCCCTAGTAGGAGGTGTCCCTGCCCATGGCAAGGGGCTTGGAACTGGAAGGTCCCTTCCAACTCTAATCAATCTATGATCACTAAACCATATCTGTAAGCACTACGTCTACACATCTTTTAAATACTTCCATCGATCCTAAGTGATTCCATCACTTCCCTGGGCAACCAACCTGTTCCAGTGTTTGATAACCTCTTTGTTGGAGAAATTTTATCCAGGCTAAAAAACCCCAATTCCCTCAGCCACTCTTCATAAGACTTGTGCTCTAGATCCTTCACCAGCTTCATTGCCATTCTTGGGACATGCTCCAGCACCTCAATGTCTTTCTTGTAGTGAGGGACCCAAAACTGGACATAGCACTCGAGGTGCGGCCTTGCCAGTGCCAATACAGGGGGATGATCACTTCCCTACT
>VZRU01014497.1:153681-166376 GCA_013398155.1 Pedionomus torquatus
CTGATACAGGCATTCTGCTGGCTCATATTCAGCCACGTTGGATGCCTCACTGACATCCCTATGAGGATATGGGGGATGTCAGCAAGGCGGAAAGCATGGAAGAGGAAGAGCAAAGAGAGGAAAAAATGTTGTAGTTGTAAGTAGAATCATATTTAAATGGGGGCAGGGGGGGGTGGGGGAAGAGAACAAGATACTCCTCTGCAGAGATCCAGTTCCACAGAGGTAAAGGGTGCAACTGAAGGCCTAGGACTAAGGGTCACAAGCATATTCCAGTGTAGCTCTTCTGCGTGTCTCAGATGAGTGCGAGACAAGTCACTTCCACAAAAAATATCCTCTGCTTCTTGGTTTTTCTTGTGCAACTCTCTGTTTCAGACACAGTTCAAAAAGCCTCCATTCAAGAAGCCTTGGACTACCATTGACTAAATTGCAATTTACAGTCTGTGGGGGAGAACACCTCCACAGGGATAACTCACTGTACCCAAGATATACTGTGGATTAATGGTAGGGTATGAATAGCATCATCAGGATCACCCTTTTCACTGTAAACTTTGTGGACCAAACAATGCAAAGATTATTACAAATGCATATTTACCATCTCCCCTGCCACAGGTTTGAACCATTCCCATCCACGGTGTTACTAGGTACTGAAAAGAGATCAGCACCTCCTTCTCCACTTACACTGCCCAAGAAGTTCTAGAGAGCAATGAGGTCACCTCTCAGCCTCCTTCTCTCCAAACCTTAGCTGCTCCTCACAGGATATTTATTTACTTCCAGCCCTTTCACCAGCTTTGTTCCCACCTCTGGATGCATTCAAGAACCTTCACATCCTTCTTAAATTGTGGGGCCCAGAACTGCACACATTGCTCAAGGTGAGGCTGCACCAATGTTACTAAATACAGTGGGATAATCCCCTCTCCTCTTTTGACTGGCTGGTTATGCTGTGTTTGATACATCCCATGGTGTGGTTTGACCTCTTGGCTGCCAGAGCTCCTCACAGGACATTCCTTCCAGTCCTTTCACCACCTTTGTTTCCTTCCTCTGGATGTGTTCAGGGACCTTCACATCCTTCTTTATCATGGGGTTCCTAAGAAACCATAACCAACTAACATGTAAATCCTCATTAGTTCATGGGCTACTGTTGCAACGTACTGTAACAGTTATTTTGGAGCACTATCTTCTATTGCATTAGAGAACATCAATTGAAATTGGTTGAAATCAATGTACCAAATCAATTAACTGGGAAACCTATTTATGAATGAGATTAAAGCTTTCACAGCCAATGTGCATAAATGCACTTTTTGCCCCCCCCTATATATGTTTTTCCTCAAAATTATGCCTGAAAACAGCACAGAGATGCAAAGTGAAAAGTTAAATTGACTAGGTGGAACAATGTTCAGTAACTTAAACAGAGGAGCTGGACATCACGGCTTATGTATTAGCTAGTATTTTCACCAGTTACATGCTTAATAATTTGTTATATTCATAGGCAGGTCTTTTTTAGGGGCTAAAAAGAACTCAATTTATTGCTCTGTTTCCTCACTTAATTTAATATGGGCCATACCGAATGAAACTAAAAATGCATGGTGGCCACAGAGCTCATGCCATGGATATTTTTGTTCCATTCATTTAGTTGCACAGGCTCTTTGTTGACAATTTTTTGCAAGTTTTGAGAAGACAGAAGTAAACCAAAAGAGCCTCCTCCCCTGCACTTTGTCCCAGTAGAAAGCTCCCTACTATTAAGTTCAGAATGAAAAGTTTTAGCTATCCTTTAGATGTCATCTGGCAATTTGTCTGAGTGCTACTCTCAGGTGTGTGATGCTCTACAATAACAGTCCCTCCCTTAGTCTTTACAACCATTTGAAGTTGAGCCCATCTTCTAAAATGTACAGAAGTAAACCAAAATAAATGCTCTTAAGTTAAATAGCCAACTTAAAATGATTGTGTAATAGGGAAGCAATAAAGTGAAAGAGCGTTTGAATTCCCTTACAGTGAATGCTAGTTGAGGCAAAAATTGTGACTTTCGTATTTATTATTATTACTGCAGTTATTCTACTGCAATAGGTATTCAAATCTTTTACCTTTACCAGTCTGAACAACTAATAAAATATCTGTTCCCTTGTTTAATGAGGAGAAATAACCTGGTTGGTTCAGAGAGGTAAACTGTAATTACAAATGGGTCATTTGTTTGGTAATGAGGAAAAGGTAAACTGTCATTTTAAGCTCAAAATTAGTAGTTTAAATCCAGCCATCTCAAAGGTTTCTTGTCACCCATATTAGCAGACTTACAGAGTCATTTTTGATGAAGCCACCTTAGTGCAGGAGCAGCACACTATGGTGACAGGCTTGCCTAAATGAAGCTCTCCACTTAAAAGTCCTGCCACAATCTGGCAGAGCAGAGGTGCAATCTCTTGTCTTCAGGGCAAGACACAGTATCTGCCACAAGGGAGAGAAAGAGGAATGATTTCTCTCTGGCAAAATATCAAAAGCTGGGAAAAGGAAGCATAATAATATTTATTCTTCCTTTGAGTCTTTATTATTTACCAAATAATTCTTGTTTAATTCCTTTCCCTTCCCGTCTGAAAAGCTTAGCCAGGCATTCCTCCCTACAAATCTATTCCCCAGTGTAAACCTCAGAACAAAAAAATCCACAGCTGCTAGAAGGGACACAACCTGGAGCAGAAAAGTCAGTCTTACCTAGGCTTTGAAATACACTTGCAATACCATTTTGGGTCTCTGAGATCAGATGGTGGAGCTCTCCCTCTTCCAGAGCACCCAGGGTCTCTTGCTTCTGCCATTACTTACTTCTCAAACACTTCAGTAGTCTTTGCCCTCCCCAGCCGACAGGGAAACCACCTAATTCATTCACCTGTGAATGAGGCCTGGCCCCTGCTTCCCAGCCCTCCTTCTTCAAATGGGACAGAGCCCTCCCTTGCCTGGGAAACCGTTTCCAACACTCGTTCTTCCCAGCTGCTGTCACTACCGAGCATGTTTCGCAAGGCTGTGGTGTCTTGTAAGCAGCTGGGGACCTGTGAAGGCAGCCGCCACCTGAAGGGATGAGGTCAAAGGGTGGAAAGACCACACTAAAAAGCCATGTTTTTTTTTGTTGTTTGTTTGTTTTTTGTTTTGTTTTGTGTGCTCTGTTTTGCAAAAGTGTATCTTCACCGTGTGAATGTGAGGTCCTGATTCAGCTAGTTGACTCGAAGATCCAGCAACTCCTAACTGGCAGCTTGAGTTCAGCCTGCAGAGGAGCCTGGGAAGATGCTCTGATTAGCAAGTCAAAATGCACACTGCCTTGGTGTTCACTGCTGCTTAGAGCAGGCTGAGCTACACAGCCTATTTGCTAACCCAGGGGAGGTTCAGTTTTCTCCACTGCAGCCTCACCCTACGTCAGTGGCAAGCAGATAGAGATGCTGTAGCAGCAGAACCACTGCAGTAACAGCACCCAGCAGTAAGATATGCATTTATAGCTGTTAAAATGAGAGCGAAAACGTTCCTTAGAAAAGCTGCTGTAGGGTGGTATGTGGCTCGGATGCTGCTGCAGACAACGAAAAATCTGTTGTAGAGGCTTTCTTCACTTATATAGTATCCACAGAGATAGAATGGCTTCTGTAGTACCAAATACGCTAGAATATCTGTTAATATTTTTATTTTCTTTTTGGTCAGAGCAGCAGCACTGCTTCATTTTCCCCCCTTTAATTAGCTGCAATTAACCATGTAAAATTAAACTGGGCATGTGGGTTTTTTAAGCCACTCAGAATGGGTAGTGCAGTTTCCTGGCATGCATCCTATTCTAGCAGTCAAGTTCACCGTGTCTGCAACAAAAAGGACAAGAATGATTAAATGGAGTAGGAAAGTAGTAATTGTTCTCATTACTTGCGGCAGCCATTAAAAGTAATTACAATTTGGCAACTGTGGGTTTCAGATATAAACAGTCGGTGTCTCAGATGCTCATTGGGAGTGAAAGTTAACAAAAATGAAACACCTGTTCATACATCAGTGCTGCTGCAGCTTAGCAGCATGCAGCATTCCTGAAGCTGTTAAATACATGCATTATGCCAACAAAAATCTGGCCACATGTTTACTTAAGGCCTGAATAAATATTGCCAATATGTGACAAAAATCTGATTAAGGTCTTACCTGGGGTTAAGAAGACTGACAGGAAGAAGAGCCATTTGTAAGAAACCTAAACGTGACAAGTAACGTAAGGTAAATAGCTTAAAGAAAAATCCTGTGTTCCGATTAGCAGAATGTATTTATTTATTCGTGTGGTTTATACTCCTGTGAATGGAACTGCTCCTGTTACTGCCTGAGACACAAAAGGCCAAGTCAGTGAGCTGAGCTAACACAAGACTTCAGCGGGTGCTGTTCTCACTGGCTGTAACCCACCCAGGCCAAATCTGCAACCTCACTCAGCCTGGCTAGTCCCGAGGATCTGAAGGAGAGTATTTTGAGCAGCAAAACCACATGTGTAGGAGTTCTGCAGTTCAAGTGCTTTAACTGTATTTTTCTCTTTTCTGGTTAAACTTCCAGAACCATAAAATAGTGTTTCCTCTGACCGTGGAAAGTAGAGGCTGAATTACAAATGATCCCATGACAAGTCCAGGCTTTTTGTTCACGAGACATTTAGAAAACTCATGAAAAAATCTCCTAAAGGTTATCAGGTAAAGTAAAGAATTGCTGGCTCTGTGACACTTTGGTGGATGCTCAGCAGAGTATGTTTGCACAGGACAAACTGCAGTAAGATTTATAATGCAAATGACTTCAGACAGATGTTGCTACTCAGAACCTTCGCCCTGCTGCCCTGCAGCGGCCTCTCCCCCTTCCCAACCAGTGCTCATGCGGCTCATGGGGACCTGCGCCCTGGCTTGCACTTGCTAGCACATTTACTAGTGGTTTAATTTTCAGAACTCTGTGGAGGGTTTTTTTTGGTGTTCTGTTTTGTTTTGTTCCCGCACGGTCCTGTGGGAAAAACAGACTATTTCTCGGATCCAATTTAGGGAGCAACCACAGAGGTGGAAGAAGACAAATAATTTCCTCCCACTTCCAAGCAGAAATAACCTGTGAATAAACTGCTTCACCCAAGGGTTCAAAGTCTACAGAGTGAGAATGAAAGGTACAATGCTGTCCTATACCCATACCCCAAGACATAAACAAGGGTAAGGCATAAACAAGCACCAGTGTGTTAGAATTTAGACAGGATTTTAGAATTGGCTTCCTGTCCAAAATGAGGAATCTCCATCTTCCAAACATCCTGAATACTGAAACATCCCAAATCAGAATGACTGCATGGTTGTCCCTGATCAGTAGTACGTAAAGAAGCAAACAAACAAGGAACAAAACCAACCAACCAACCAAATCTGTAACCAGTAAGTTATAATATTTTTATTCATGTTAGAATTTCTATCAGTGTTTGAACATTAATATTTAGAGAGTTTGTACAATTTCCACTCAAAGTTTAAAGAACCACACTAGATCACAAATGGTAACTAAAACACAGTTCAGAATTGTATGAATATTCACACTCTCTCTCTCTTAACACTGTTAAACACCTTCTTTTCTGCCAGGGGGTTTCCAAGAAAAAGTGTGCACCGTAATCGTATCTCAGCAGTGTTCCAAAACATAATGGTATCATCATTACATATAAACTCTTTAAAAATATACTTCTGTCAAAAGACTTGATGACTACTATGTACACTACAAAAATAGATTTTCATATAAATAAATTATATGGCATAATTTTACCTTTGTAACTGAAATGACACAAACCCACTCCTACTGAAACAGGCAGGCAGTGAGACCCAGTTTGAATATTTTTTACTTTTAACTCCTTATGCTAAAAGCTACGACAAGTCCTTAATGTAAATGTTATATAATCTTTCCTATTTAACATTAGTAAGCACTCTATACAGATAAAAATCCATTAATCAGTAAAAACATAGCTGTAATAGTGTTTCCAATAGAAATAAAATCCCTGCATATTGTCTGTTATAAACTGGCATGACAAATACTGTAAGAAAACATTCTTATGATACAAAAATATAAATATCACCCATGATTAAAAAAGTTTAAAAAAAAACCAAAAACACAAAACAAAATAAATGTTGCCAGCCACTGAATTCTCTCCCCTTTCCAATGTGACTATCAGAGAAGAAGGTCTACATCACGCACGAAGCAGCAGCCAGCTCAGCCACACACAAGCACGCAGGAGGGCTTGGGCAGGGGCAGGTGGCAGACACCATGGCTTGCCCTAGCCCCCTACCCTCCCTCCCACCCGAGGAGGGGAGGGAGCAGGGAGGCGGGCAGCAGTGTCAGTGGGAGCCCTGCCGACCTCTGACATGGGAGCGCACACGCTTGGCGGTTGAAGGTAGCTTCCAATTAGTATCATACAGTTTTTCTGCCAAGTTTGTATGATCAGAGGTCACTATGCTGCTAGTGCTCAACTGGGGCCCCTCCTCTTTTTGTCATTAAGAGTTTTCACCTTAGACAGTGAACTGGACCAGTAGGCAGTTGCGACATTAACCCTTAGTGTGCATTGAAACAGTAGCTTATGTATCACGGGAATGACACCAGGCTCTCGCCACCTGCTCTTCGAGCGTTCACATTGGAGATCTGTAAACAAGTGCCTCATATCAAAGTGTTTTCAAGTGAGCAAAAAAGGCATGGAAATTTGTGCATTCTAATTATCCCCATTTTTTATGCTGGCAAGGTCTGCGGGCAAAGATAGAGTCCCTGAAGCCACTGGAGAAAAACACTTTCCCATCAAAGAATTGGCCACTGCTGTTCAGGCATCATACTTAAAGAAAAGCCCCACCACTGCTGGGTTGAGAAACGGAACATTGGTTGCGTTTGGCTCTGAACATCTACCTGCTCTAAAATACAGCTGGAGAAGGGCAGGAAAAAAAAAAAAAAGATCAGGAAAGAGGAAGATAGAGACAATGAAAACTGTTGTTCTGTTGTTTTAAGTTAAGGTTCTCCATTCTTATGGTTTGTTTCCAACTGGAACACAGATTGTAGTGTTTTTTTTTCAGACCCTTCACCTGCAACAATCCCCTTTTAGTTTAAAAATAGTAATACAAAAAGCTAAATTAGTTTCGCAAAGAGATCCCAGTTTAGCTGTTTTAATTAAAAGTGCCAATGCAGCATGGGAAATCACAAACAATAGAGAAAAGAACACCCAGGCCTTATGTGTCTTTACAGTCCTGGATCCATCAGAAAGCCATTTATACTTAAAGAACAAAAATAAGTATTTCTTTTATCCTTCCATTTGATTTTTATCACTTACTAATAACTTCCTTCCTGCCATGAAAATAAGGTGGCCAAAGATACTGCTTTCAATGCTGTAGGAACACAGCCGAGCTGTGGTTCACCATCAAGTAACTCCCCTGCTTCTAATGCCACTCATAGTTAACGGTATCAATACCGAGATAAGGCATATGCTCATTGAATTTCTGTAACCACCAGCACCTCTCAATATCCAGCACCTTTGGAAGTGAAAAAATAACGGTTATACTGTTTGCACTTACCTGGCACCTTTTGCAGAAAAAAAAAAAAAAGATAAAAAATCAAAGCAGTACACAAACAGTAATTAAGCCTCACAACATTCCTGGGAGGTAGGTAAGCGTAATTATAGCCATTTTACAGAATGAGCAACTGAGGCATGGGGCAGTGAGATGACTTGATCAAAGTCACGTGAACCAAGTCATTAAGAGTGTGGGAAACCGAACCACAACCCCGAACCTCAACTTCCTGTCTTCTTTCAATTTCAGTTGGGCCTTTGATCACGGCAGGCTATGGTACATGTTGGTAAACACCAACACAGTTTTCGCTAGTGTCTACTAACAGGGAAAGCCAGACTCACGTCAGCATCAGTGGGTTTGTAAGCCCACTAAGAGTTACCATACAGTAAAAGAGAAACTACAGTACACCGGGAACATACACACAGAAGCATGCATGCTTCCAGATGCACACATGGATACACACAGCAAAACAAAACCTGCACGTAGCTAAATCTATTTAAACCTCCCAGATTAACTTGCTGTTCTTCATATCTGCTTATTTTTAAAATTACCACGCATAGCGTGTTTGAAAGTTAACAGTAACGTTTCATACTACCACAGGGTTGTGATACGCAAATTTAAAATATTTTAAACAGACATGTATCTTTAAAAAGAAAAAAAAAATCCTATTACATAAGCAATATTTGCATAGAATTATACAAGTAAATTATACAATATTTAAGCAGCAGCAATTTATGCTGAAATTTAGAACTAGATTAAGCTTAGTTGTGGCACAGAAATCAACGTACAAGTACAAAGCGCACACAGTATTGTCCCCATTCTATTGCCCAGAGGCAAATGACTCCAGATTATACTACTTTACATTGTTCTTTTGTATATTACATATGTGTACATCTTTTAAATACTTAAAGAAATATTTAACAAAATAATACAATAGGTTACAGTAACAGTGAACTGTTGTCCTGATGCAGCATGTCCTTTTCTACAACTTCAAGCAGTTCTCTTCAAGCAGTTCTGGAAATAACAGTTTTCCATCTTTGGCCTCTTCTTTGCTTCAGTTATTAGTCTTTACAAATAAAGAGAGAAGACAGACAAACGTTCAGTAAAGTTCAAGAGAAACAAACAAATCAAGGTAATCCAAAAGTAATTTCATGATTTTTGTGGTTGCAGTTAGCAGTCAGGACATGTGGGCTCTGCTCCCAGTCATGAACTTCCTGGTGAAGACATACTGAAGCCAATTAAAAAAACGCAGATGCTGTAACTTCTGGGTTCCCAGTTTTAGATACCTGTGACAAATTCAGTTAAAACCAACAAATACTTCAAGAAGAAACACTCTGCATCAAATACTGCACACAACAGAATCTCAGATTACCACACAGTTCAGCTTGAAAAAGCTGAGCCCAAGTATTTCCTTATTCTGAGGATACTATTACTTGTCAGATTTCTATACTGTGAGGCTGAAGGCATTCATGTCTATTTGCACTCTGAGATGTTTGAAGAGATGTTTTATAATTCAGAAGGTGATTTTATTATGAGCCATCGGAAATTTTCCATCAAAACCCTGTGTGTGTGCGTGTGCGTGTGCACATGTGTGTACATGTAAAAACAGTTCTACAACAAAAATAAAATGGCTTGCTCTGGTCAAACTAGTGTCCATCACTGGAAAGCTCTGAAAAGCAGAGACAGAGAACAGGGATCTACAGCTAAGTAACTATTTTAACACTTCCTTTTTTCCCCAAAGAGAAAACCAGAGTTAAAATAGCAAGAAATGCTTGTTCAGGCACAAGCCCCACACAGAAATCAAGAGTAAAAACTCAGTTGGGTTTCTCCCCTTCAAAGTATTCCCTATAAAATTCGTGGAAAAATTTCAAGAAAATGAACAGCTTCACTCCTCCCCAAATATCTGCTAAAATATCCTGGCTGTTCTAACCAGCACTGTTGCCTGTAACATTCTCTTGCCATCCAAAAAACAAATAATGATCAAGTATCAAGTCTCACAAGTTCCTGGGTATATCTGTTGTTTCACAGGAATATGTTAGATGCCCTGCTAGGTCAGCTCTACCCCATGAACATCTGCAATAGCCACTGCAACTGCCCCTGGCATGGGGCAAGATTGGTGCCTTCAGCACGCAGGTTTGCTGGGTGGGTCTCCGTACGTGCTCACAAAGTGCAGGGGAGACCGCACCTGGCAGCAGTGCACTAGGCATGGTTGGGCTTCCCCACCTCTGACTCAGCTCATCTTCCAGAGGTATTCAGTCCTCACTACAGACTTCAAATTCTTTCATGCACTTTTATTCAGGAGAGGACCACTCTTAAAGTAGCTGGCAATTTTACACCCTCCTAGGCAATATCACTCTATATGATGTTTTATGAAGTGCCTGATTCTGGGATCAGAAGACAGGACCCATCAACAGTAAATGCAGTTGCGCAGCTTTGAAGACATTATGCAACATCTCACTTCTTTCTCCTCACCTCCTGGTGAACTAGGATTGAACCTGGTACACAAGGCTCTTGGAAGCAGCTCATATCTGAACCCGCTATAACTTCTCGGCCTTGCAAAGTACAGTCTTATCCAACCTGACTTGTAGTGGAAAAGGTACTATATTCACAGTCAACAGATTTAAGATGATCAGGGACCAATAAGCAAACTAACCCAAACGAATGTACCTCAGAGAAATTTTATCTCTCCCCTTTCTTTTGATCATACCATTGCCTGACACAGAGCTTGCAGCTACAGGAGATGGACCTACCTTACTGTGAGCTGTTGCCAGGTGTCCTTTCCTCACATTCAACATCCTGAAGTTCTATGACTTCTACTTTAGAATTTCTTCTTTCACATCGCACATTAAAAGGCACATGGGGGTCCTCAAATGGCCCATGGTCAGCTTCATGGTATCCCTCGTAGGATGGAAAGCTCCCTCCCCGAGAGCTGTGGCTGTGCACTGCAGGGTGGACAGCAACAGTCACTGAAGCTGAGGCAGTCACAGTAGTGATAGGCTGGCAGTAGGCTGGTCCTGCAGCACCCACGGCACTGAATGCCGGGCTTCTTGCGTTATGATAATGAGCCCTGTGGCTCAAGCGATCCCTATTGCTAGGTCCTGAATGCCCTTCAGTAGAAATTTCAAAAGCGTCCCTGCGAGGGCGGTAAGGAGGTGGTCGCAGCCCTTCCCTCGCTTCACGTTTGGGTTGTCTGCCCTGACGCCATGCCTGCTGCGTGCTGGACTCTGGATTTGACTGTAATCTGGGACTTGACTGATGCCTCGGCTCTGGCTGAACCACCTGAAAGAGAGATGCATGGTTACACCCCTGATGAACCGAGGCAAACAAATACTATGCTCGCTTATATCTTATTGTCCTGGTTTGAGATAAAACGGACTAATTTTCTGTTTTACAATTTTAGTTTTTTAGCTGGGCCTCTTCTAACTAACTAAAGTCTGAAATTAACAGCACATTGTTCAGAAAACTGTTCACTCTCACACTGAGAAGACCTGATTATACCAAGGGATGGTATGCAGAGAGGCCCTTGCTTATAGTTATTGCTATAACAACCAAGGTCAGGTAATTTCCTTATTTGCCCCACTGGAGGGTCAGAAGGGGAAAAGCATCAAGGGGTCACAACTGCAGGGAGGAGCAGACAGGACAGGTGACCCAAAACTGGCCAACAGAGGTATTCCATCCCATCTGCATCATGCCCCATATAAAAGATGAGGGATCAAAGGGTCAATATTCTTTCTTAGATGGCCAACGTCCAAGGAGGACCATGCCTGTTCGCCTGCCTCTGATCCCAATCCGAGTGTTCCTGACTCCAGATCTGGAATCCGGCTCCTGTCAATCACCGAGGGCAGTCTGGGACTTTTCCTGAAGCCTGCTGGTGACGTGGTCGTCATCCTGGGAGCTAGATATATATATACACGTATATACTGTATCTATTTCGTTATTTTCTTCTTACTTTTAGTATTAATACTTTATTAAAGTAATTTAGTTCATTCTATACTCCTAAATCTCTCTTATCCTTTCCCTCTTACTCCTCAAACTCTATTATCCTTTCCTCTTCTTTCTTTCTGGGGGGAAGGAAAGGCCATCAGTCAATCTTTTTTTGGTAAATTTGGCTGAAACCACGACACTTTCGCTGAGAACAATGATTAAAATGCTGTCCTGGCTCTAATTCTGCAATTTTAATTCTGGAGTCCGGTAACTGTTGGTTTTTCCAGACAGTTTTTGTCTGAAGTTATTAACACCTGGAAAGCGTACCATCAGAAAAACAGGGGATGACAGCTGAAAACGTTATTTTAAGTTTGCTACGTAAATGGTACACCTTTTCCAAGGAATGGGTGGCAAGCAATCGATCTGAACTCATTTAACAAGCAGAATTGCATGCATTTAGAAAAGCCTCTATTCCACACAGGGTATATACACAGGATGTTAGTAGGGTAGTTTGTATAGACTGTAGGAGTCTGTTTTCTGATTTCTGTAAAAAGCGTGAAGCGCAGCAGCCACATCAGTCAATAAACCGTGACCAACTTCAAATGTGGCTGTGCTTGTACCTATTCCTAGGCCTCTGCTGAACAAAAACAGATCTGCATTGCAGCTCAGCATGCAGCATCAGCAGGGGCAGGAGACACAGCTTTTTCACTCTCCTTTGAAATCGCAGCTATGCTAACCCAGTAGCAAGATCCAACAGGCCCAAGATTTGGTAGAACTCCCAAACTGTTTTCTTCTGGCTCTATCCATCTTTCTCCCCAAAACATGCAGTCAGAGTGAGATTTATGAGATGGTGATCCACAAGGAACTACGTGGAATAAGTCTGTATCTTTTAATCTCTCCCGGCTCTCTCTCTGAAAACAGTTATCAAATAGACTGTGAGTTCTCTCTTGTGGCTGGTGCCAACATGGTGTAACAGCAATTACACACAGAATCGGAGTCACAGAATCACATGGGGTTGGGAAGGGACCTCTAGTCATCTAGTCCAAACCCCCTGTACCAAAGCAGGTCCTCCTAGAGCAGGCTGCACAGGAACCTGGGTTCTGAATGTCTCCAGAGATGGAGACTCCACCACCTCTCTGGGCAGCCTGTTCCAGTGCTCTGCCACCCACAATGTGACAAAGCTCCTCCTTATGTTTAGATGGAACTTCTTATGTACATGCCTCTGCCCATTTCCTCCTGCCCTCTCACTGGGCA
>VZRU01014498.1:515-12976 GCA_013398155.1 Pedionomus torquatus
CCATCCCTGGAGGGGTTCAAGGCCAGGCTGGAGGGGGCTTGGAGCCATCTGGTGTGGTGGGAGGTGTCCCTGCCCAGGGGGTTGGAACTGGATGATCTTTAAGGTCTCTTCCACCCAAACCGTGGGTGGAAAAACGTGCTATGAGCCTATGTGTTGGAGTCACCATTTCTGGAGGCATTTAAAAGTCGGGCAGACGTGGTGCTGAGGTACATGGGTGATGGTGGGTTCATCAGTGTGGGGTTAACGGTCAAACTCAATGATCTGGAAGGTCTTTTTCCAACCTCAATGCTGTGAAACAACGTTAGGGGACGTTTTTAATTCAAAGAGAAGGCGGCAATGGTCACGTGTTACAAACCATCCCTTTCCACATTCCCAGCCCTGTATTTACATCCTTCTGCTCCTTCTTTTAACGATCCTGAAAACACATGGCAGAGAAATTCAATATTTGAAGCAGGAAGGAGGCGGTGGAACAGCCTCGGCGCCGCGCGTTTGCCATTCCTGGCAGCGCCTGGAGTGACGCCGCTCTGGCAGCTGCCAGTGGGCTGGGAATGGCAGGGAATTGCATCACGGTGCTAATGACAGAATAATAATGAAGCCTTTCCCCTCGGACGTCCTTGAGTGTAGAACCAGGCACCAAAGAAAGGAACCAGCCTGCTCCTCTGCATGGAGAGGGCTGTACAACACGTACCTGCACACAAAGAACAGCGAGAAAGAAAATTACCTGTGTTTTCCTCTCTCTTTTTTTTTTTTTTTTTTTTGTTTTTGTTTGGTTTGGTTTGGTTTTTGTTTGGTTTGGTTTTTATTTTAGCTTCATTTTCAAAAGGAGAGACCCTGCTAGCAGAGGGGCCAGGAGGGGATCTGTGCCTGGAGATGCCACCGGCCCCTTGGGCTGCTGCCCCCCAGGGTAGGACATGGGCCTGGGACTGGCCTGATCTGCATGGGCAACCCCCCAACTGGGGGAGGAATAAAGAAATCAACTCATAAAATAAAGAAATCAAGGCAAAACATGAAGTGCTGTGATGTAGCTGTCTGAAGTGGAACAGATTCCATGTTTCTCCTCACTCCCTGCTATTTTCTGATTATTTTTTTTCTTGTAAAAAGTGAGACTTCTAAGGTACAAAACATGAAAAGACTGTAAGAAATATTTCCAAGAAATAATTAGGATTTGATGACAGCTGGAAGACACATAGCTTGTCCTGAGCTCTTGTAATTTTTATTCTTTCATAAGGCTTTATAATTTCTTCACTGGTGAAGACTGATTTTTGGTAGAGAGAGCAGCTGGGAAATTAAATGGCAAAGTACCCGCTGGGGTGCCATGGCTCACTGGGTTTTACCTAAAAGTCTGGCAGTGCTTGACTTTTGAAGGCATGATAAGAAGCTGATTCTATATATGCTTTTTTTTATAATTCTGTATATGCTTTTTTGATATTCCTCCCCCCCATAACTTCTGACGAATGCTGTTCCTTTTCCCACAGATCTTTGACTTTCAGTGTGTTATAAAAGCGTAGCCACAGCTGAGGGCACTGAGAATCCTGCAAAAAACTGTCACCCAGGACTGAGGCATTTAATTTAGTGAGTGTCCCCTTCTTGGGGTGTCAGTACACCCTTCCCCAAGGGTGTGCATTCCACCAGCCATACTCACTTGTGAAGCTGTGCATTTGGCAAGGAATTGCGGTAACAGAAGCATTTTTGTCTTATCTGGATCCAGTTTCCAGTATAGATACGCCCACCGAGCTCAGACCTGGGCCAACATTTCCAGGTGGGAATTCAGAATAAACTGGTGTTGGTGTTTCTGCTTAAATTTGTAACAGCCTGAATCGATTGCTATTGGAGAGTGACAACTGCCCTCAGAGGAGGGATCAAAAAACAAATGATACTCAAAGGGTAAGTTTTATTTCTCTATTGCTTATCTGAGCACAGAAAACAAACTGGGAAACGAAGCCTGCCTGGGCCGGTGTGATGGGTAAAACACATCGAGAAGGAAAGAGATGTCAAAAAGGAGAGGGGGGAAAAAAAGAAGAGGGTGGGAATTTAAAAATACCAGGAATAAATGGTCAGCCTGATCCAAAAGCACATTCTTCACCTACATTTCTGTCCATTCCCTAGCGTGGTGCTAAGGCACTGAAGAAAGAATAGGCACGAGTTTAGTTGCCTTTGATATCCCCTGTGGTGTGGGCTTGATACCCTCCTCCCACGGGGAACGTGTGCCAGGTCCCTGCCTGTCCTGCCGAAGCCCACTCAGATGCCCCGTGGACTCTGATGCTCCACCTCCCCTCACAGTGCAAAACCCCACAGGCTCTTGGAGCCCACACAGCGGCAGAAAACCTTGCTGCCATTCCCTGCGGAGGGTTACGGAGCTCGCCCAGAGCTGGCAGATTTATTTCAAATGACTTCAAAGCTGGGGTTTGCTTTGCCGTGTGTCCTGGTTTGAGGGCTGAAACCACGACACCGTGTCCCAGAAGTGTCTCCTCTGCTGGGGTGGGCACTGAAGTCACCCTGTTGTTGAAGCCTTTCGGTGTTAAACTGTCCATTAGACTGTGAAATTGAGTTACTGCGGGTCTGGAGTTGCCAAGAACTCATTAGTTTTAAGTTCAGTGGTTTCCAGCTTTTAATTAATCGAGGTATTTAATATGTTGTATTTTTAAAACTCTGGCACAGTATCTAATTACTCCAGAAGACCTGAACCATGAAAATCAAGAATAAACCTGACATGTTGGAAATTATGGGGAGAAATCATTGCTTTTACAAGCTTCCCAGTGCATTTTCAAATTGGATTTGCAGCACTGATACTCTAGTATTTAATGGAAATGCATGACTAGAAGAAATGTCTCAGTACATAACAAACTTCAAGACTAAATTCAACTATGCAGGAGCACACAAAACCGTAGAATCACTTTGCCACAGTAATTTATGGAAGTAATTTCATTTCTTACATCGAGGAAGACTTTGTCTTCTTCTGAGCAAGTAACTTGCCTTTTTCTTGTGCACTTAAATACATGACCTGTGAATCCTTAGCAGACCTAAATATTCTTTATTTGAACACACTGTGCTTGTCATTTGGAATGCATTGTGTATGTTTCTACCTTATCGGTAAAGTGATAAATAGATGAATGCTATTCTTCTTATTTGTTATCACAATAATCAGTAATTTTATTTTAAATTAAAGAGAAAAACCCAGAAGAAGGATCATCAAAAAGGGCTGATGAAGATGCAGCTCATCTCTTTTTAAATAATGGCAACTATTCTACCAACAAAATGTTTCAGAAGTTCTCAGACTTTTGCAGATAAAGTAAACAAAACAGCAAAAGCATTAAAGTTCATAATCACATCACGTGCTCAAGACTTTCAGAATTCAGTTATATATTTGATCACCTTCTCCTATATATAAGAAAACGTAAGAATGCAGTAAAAATGTAATGATAAAATAGCCTAGACCTCCTAGCCATTTTTTACAGGAGTACTTCGCTGCTGATGCCTGATACCATGTCAGTGCTCTGAGCTGCAAACAGGTCTTCTGTAGCATCAGGCGTTGCAATAATCTGATCCTCAAAAAACATGAGCATAGAAAATGGGAAAAAACCTGAGGTATCTCTGTCGGTTTGTATGCTCTGGGTGATTTTGTCTTCTTCAGTGTCCTCGGCATGCTTTCATTTGGTGATTTCCCTAATCTGTGCCTTAGTCCTGATCTCAGTCTGTAGCCTCCAGGCTTTCCCAAGACTTACTCCTCCAGGAACCTTCACAGAGAAATCCTGGCCCGGCAGATTAAGCACCCCCTTTTTTGTATTATCTGTGTGTGAAACAGCGGTGTGATTTCAGCCAAGTGCTCACGCACTGCAAACCTGCCGCTCCGGCACACGCCTCGCATCTTCAGACTCCGTTTACGGAGGCACATCTTGCGTTTCGTTAGTGCCACTCAAACACCCAAATGAACATGGGCTTAAAATAGGTCCTTGCTGCTATCTGTCACGGGCTGTTCTTTGGGTTGCTGTAAATAGTCACGGCGTGTCATCTAATGTATGGTTCACAGTGCTATTCTGGGATATTCAAACAGAAACGGGCGTTGCGATCTCCTCAGCTGAGGGCAGCGGGGGTATCGTGTTGCCCCGCGCTCCGATGTGACTCATGCCACATCTAACACCCTTCCCAGAAAATCCCACCCCTCTCCGCTACGGAAGGTTACCCGGGAGTCCATTTCACCAGTGCAGCCATCTCAAGAACCTGCAGTGAAATAAATGCTGAAAAAGATACATTTCCCTCTTATTCTAGTTTCCACAGTCTCCCATCAAACTTGGAAGATAATTAGATTTCATGTCGTTACAAATTAAGCCATCGCAGCTCCTGAAGTACTGGAGCTGGATAAGTGCCCACCGAGCAAAACCCAAACCAACCAACTGAAAAATTCCCATAGAAACATTAAAAAAACCCCAACAGATTAAAAAAAAAGAGAGGAAAAACAGATGCAAGAAAAGCAATGTTGGGAAGTGATGGGCAACAAACACGGAAATCTAAAGGATATACCAACATTTCTGGAAACAATTATTTGCTGCTGGATGTTGTGTATTATGCATACATTAAAATTGTATAATTAAGGTTAGTTCATAGTTTCACACATACTTCTTAACACTAGAAATGAGTGCCTTGGGGCAGCCTGCCCGCATGAGCGGGCTTACATTTTACACATGTAAGATACTTCCCAGCACATTGGTCCGTGAAATGTAGCAGCAAAATCTGAGAGGCTTTATCCAGACAGGTCGTAATTACGGCCTCAGCCTCCTCACTGAATTCTGAAGGCACTGAACTGAGCAGCAAGCCCAGCAGACAGAATTTTCAACATATGGATAAAGTAAGGATGGCGGCGTTATCATTTCAAAATATGAAACAGTGGCTATGGTAAAGAAAAAAATAAAAATCAATGCTCTATGCAAGTGTTCATCCTGCCACAGAATGCAAGGCTTTAGGAGGGAAATTTTAAAACCGTGATGAACTTTTTTGATGCAATGTAAAATGAGGAGGCCTTATCACTGAAATACAGCAGGATCCTGATGACTGGAGCAGTAAGACTGGAAGGAAATTCTGAGATTTCCTTCTACGTAGATGAAGGTACGCACACATAGGTTATGGCCATAGATTAAGGTCACGCACACATTAACTAAGCAAAAAAAAATCTGTTAGAAACTGGAAGCTCCTCAGGAGGAAATAACGGCAGAGGAAAACGACTCGCATTCAACCTGGCTGAGCAGAGGGTGGCTGCGGGTGGAAGCTATGGTGCAAACACAAAGAAGAAAGTCTCTTAAGATGCGTGAGGTATCTCCAGTTGAGACAGGAAAGCATTAGTGCTGTTTGGGTGTGGAGTAATACCAAGCTTAATTCTTTCCGGGCACATTCAAAAGCATTGCAGAGGCCCCCAGAAGGGACACGGTGATGTTCAGGGGAACGGACAGTCGTATTAGGGATGGAGACAGCCCTTGTGTGAGTGAAATGAATGTGAGAGGGGGCACAAGCACTGCTGTAGGCGCAGCGGGGATGGGAGTAAGCGCTTCAACTGAAGAACAGCTTCCATCAACTAATGGGTAAACTGACCACCAACAAATTAACTCGGAAATCAGGGGAACGTGGGAGCAATTGGAGCAATCAAGCTCTGGACAGCCTGCTGGAGAGAGCTGGGAGGAAGATTCTGTGATTCTGTGAAGAAAACAGCTTTAAAGATGAATCAATGTGAGAGTATAGATGGGATTCTGTGAAATAGTTCCCACAATAACTGGACGTGGCAGTGGTACCCAGTGGGTAACTTTGAATTCTGCAATCCCAAAGTATGACAATCCTGAAAGACTGAGGATTGAGGCACTGTCACTCCTTGTCACACCCTTCCCCGTGGCACATGGTGATGGATGCAGGAGGCCAGCCCCATGAGCTCATCTCGGTGGGACAAAAGGCTGTGGCTGGACACCTGGTGGGACCTCAAGCCCTATTTTCTCCACCCAGACTATCTGCAAACCTCCTAAAAGTTCCAGTCTCTTGTGTGAGGTGCACACACGTTTGGTGTGGGTGACAACCATCCCCTCTTGTCCCATTCCGTGCCCGGCCAACAGCCCTGAGCCCCTCCGCCTGCCGCCGAGGCTCCTTTGCACACTCTGGTCTGCTGGCTCTCTGCCCTGGCAGGGAAAACGTCTGTGATGTAAGCTTCCACGAACCACACACAGAAATGACGTCCCCGCTACGTCAACGTGCCTGACGCTCCACCAGGAGACATTCAGGATGTGTTGACAGAGATACTCGGCATTCGCTGGCGTGGGAGCTGGGGATGTAAAAATAGGGCAGAGTTTTCTAGGCTGGAGTGGCAGCAGTCACCCAGCAGGCACCCGCTGAGGGTACAGGCGGCCCCATAGCAATTGCCACACCAGGGCTAACCCCCTAGAAAGGGGGCGTTCGTCTCCACCTCACAGATCATTTAAGTGCATTCTAATAATAAAGCCTATTTTTTACCTTTTATTTCAATGGGAGCTGTGGTTGACCATCCATATAGACTGCAGGGGTTCGGGGTGCTTTGTCTCTTACAATCTATTTTTACAACTGCTGACCTAATGAAGACTGATCTGATTTGAGGCTCAAAAACCTTCCTTTGAGTGAACATTAATGAGCTTTTCTATCTTTTTTCTTTTGGCTTTCTGTACTGTCTCTAATTGTACTGTACTGTACTGTACTGTTCTGTCCTCTAATTGTCTGCTTATCTGGTGGATACCAAAGGAGTCTGATACTATGCAAGCCAGGAATTATAATAGAGAGCCAGGGTCTGCTCTTAGTTACCAATAGAAATATTGAATATCTGCATTGATTCTACAGGAACAGAGCTACATCCATACTGGCACTAATTTTATATATACCACAAGCACTTTTCTCTTGCATTACCTCCTGAATAGTTGAAAAAAATCCTTTTTGTGACTGAGCTAGAAGAGGAGACCCTTTTCATCATGCAAATATCATCTCATAATGCACTCAGCAATTTATACTGCAAGGAAAATATAGAAGAGGGAATGAGGGAACCCACCTTGCTTGGGAAGTTATGAGACAGAGAAACATAACTGAGAGGTTTTAAATTTTGCTTTACTTGATGCCTAGCAAGATTCCCATTCTTCTGCTTCTCACCAGCAAGTCCTTTGCAATACCAGGACAGATGGGATCTCACCTGGAGGTCCTTACCTTGAGGTGCTAAATCATGCTGTGATGAGCCCGGTTCACTGGAATCCTCCAGACAGCACAGTGTGAGAAGACCATCATATAAAAGCAGTGTACAGGCAACGCTCCAGCAGGAAATAGGAGTTTTGCTCTTTATAGCCCTTGTAAGAGAGAGCAGGTACCACGTTTGTGCTCAGCGTTCTCTGCAGCAAGGACTCTGCCACTTGGCTGTTCTGGTTTTGTTCTCATGTTGAAGAACATTGGGATTTTCTTCATTTTATGATGCCTGATTTTTTTGAGGAAGTCTCTGTAGGTAGAGACAGTATCTTCCATTAGGCCAACCAGTGTTTGGAAAAGGCAGAAAAGCTTTGAGAAAATCCTCCTTTGCATATTTTAACTGTTTACTTCCGTAACCTCAGGTGGATTTAGACCCAGCTGAAACGTGTAGCAACCCAGACTTTCCAACAAGCCACTTCGTTGGGTCATGACGTAAAGCTCCGGGGTCCCAGATGCCCTGCCTGGTTCTTGGATTTCAGTCTGTACCAGCACTACAGGTGGGCCATTGTTCCTGGGAAGAATTCGGTTATAATCTGGAAATACGAACTCCAGGTGCCCTGGAAAAAGAATGACATCAGGTACAGCTTTAATTAGAGAAATAAAGCCTGTTTTGGTAAGATCGGTTCATTTTTAATGACATTTTATTTCATAGGCAGTGTCAAAGATTTTATGTTTTGTTCTGAATCAGGAAACTCGGAAAACGGAACAAAAGACTCTGCAGTACCTCAGGTTGTGTCAACATTGCGGCTGTGGCCACAGTTGGGAAATACCTCAGCCAAATTTGAAAGAAATGGTTTGCAGTATCCTGAATTTTCCTCAGCTGAGCAGAAAAGCAACCGGGCCAGCTCCTACAACGAACTGCCGTGTGGAAACTTGCAGTTCCCGAGGGTACGACTGGGTGGAGGCAGGAAATCCCAGGCAGGGAGTGATTCAGACCTACTGACAATATTCCTTATCACCCAGATATTTTTTTTCCAGCCTACGTTGGTTTTTTGGGGGTTGGGTTGTTTTTGTTTTTTTTTTTTTTTTTTTTTTTTTTTTTTTTTTGCCTGAATAAGGTTCTTCTGTGTTTCTGTCTCTCACTTTTAGTTTTTTGGGATGCTGAAAAGGCTGACAGCTCCGCACACAGGAATTGGGTGGCCAGTGTGGGTTGTTTGCCTTTTTAAAAAATAAATAAATAAATAAAATATTTCTATGTCCAGTTTGAATTGTGCTATAATTTGTAATGGTTTTCAGTGCAGAATACACGATGTGACTGACTTCTCTTTGGCTATGTTCTGTGAGAACGCTAGGGGGAAAAAAGTAAAACACACAAATAATGCCGGGTGACCCCGTCTGTAGTGCTCCCAGTTTATCATTATTATCATCCGGCATTAGCACTGTCAGCTGCTTCATTGCTTGTCATTTTGGAAGCCTGGTCAGTTTTGGGTAACTGGCACCAGTAGCCAGCAGTCTTGGCAATGAAGACTTAACCATTTATTCAGGGGCTCAGTTCTTCCTAAGCCCTGGAAAGAAAGTTCTGAAAATGTTTGGGTTTTTTTTTTCCAGTTTCACAGGCAAACAGTTAACAAATAGTGACGCCTTCGTTTTGTAAGCACAGGAAAGTGTTGGGGGGTGGAAGCACAGTGAGAAAGGTCTGTAAGGAGCTGGCACAAGGCACCTCAGTGTTAGTACCACCAAAACTTCAGTACTCTCCCCATATTTTTCATCCTCTCTTGCCTGCGTACCTCCATCCCTTCCTTGCTGAGAGAGGGGCATATTTTAGAAAGTAATTTCCCTGCCCAGCATATTTAGAAATAGGTTAATGACACTGCAACTTTAAATAGCGACCGAATGTGCAAAGGCACGATTTATGGGTGCAGTCAGTTCATTCAGCAGCAGCAGCTCCTGGAACCATCCCCTCAGCGTCACGCAATGACTCTGCACAATGAGTCCCCAGAGGCTCCGAGGCACATCCTTGGGTGCGCTGCTCACCCCATGAGGTGAACGGCCTCCGAGCAAATGAACGGCTCTGAAACAGGGATTTCAGGCTGGAGGAACCTGCAGACTCTGAACTCACACCACCACTTTCAAACTCCCCAGGTAGATGGAGTTTTCAGTGGGTTGTTCCAATAAAAGTTACATCTTTAAAGCTTCTGTGCAAGGAAAAGCCCACACGGGGCAATCTGGCATGTGGCACCAGAAGTCTCACTAAACTGGCAAATTTAGGGAGCTGATGTCCTGCTGCTCTGACATTAGGAGAGTTGCACCCAGGTGCTAGGAGCACCAGAAGCCATTGAATGCAAATATTGCTATTGGTGTGCAATTTGCTCCATGATTTTGTACTGAGGTAAAAAAGGGATCAGCAGAGAGGAATCTATTATACGCATGGCTTATTGTAAATAGCTTTCTTAGCTATTTTGTATTTTTAAGAAAATTTCTTAGTCAATCCTAAAATAGGAAATTCTTCTGACTTTCGCCATTAAAAGCAAGATACCGACATCAAAATTCAAATACTGAAGCCAAACTCTGCTGTGTTTATAATGCACCAGGCATCACCCATCAGAACTAACAAGGTGCCAGATACGAGCAATCAGGTTATCACCGAGCACCATCCAAACCAGGAGAACGATTAGAGACCACATGAAGTGCCAGATAGAGAAAAAAACACGGGACATACAGAAGAGCCACTAACCACACAATCAGAGTGTGGAGACAGGAACTACCAGAATATTCAACAATTAGTCACACGGAAATTAATCCAGATGAGCTGGAGTTGTTTATGTCTAAGAGAATCCCTCAGTATCTTACCTTTCCAGTGCATTATTTACCTGGTGCCATTGTACCCAGCAGACGTTGTTACCGTTCCTGCTGTTACAAAGCCGTGTGACCCACAGCAGGAAGTCCTGGCCCTGGTACCTCCTGCCTCTGACTCGATCGTGCACCATTTGAGGTGAAACACCTCTGTGCCACACGCCTGCTCTTTCCAGACCAGGGATACTCATCGCCTGAAAGCATCAGACTTTTATTGCCGTGTTCTATGTGACATATATTTTATTTTTATGCATCTATGAATTGCTTAAAACCTAAATGAGTATAGCCACCTGTTCCCACCAGTGTTACACTCCCATTTTTAATTCCCACAAATTCTGTTGTACCGTGTGCCCACCTCGTATCTTACTTTGAGGTAAGTGTGAGCTTTTCTCAGCAAGAGCTGCCTTTCGCCCTGTTTCTACAGCTCCTCACACAGCAACGATCCAACTGGTACAGCTGGATTCTGCTGATCTTAAGAAAACACAATTTGTATTTTTATTTTATGTAACAAAGGAATGCCACTGACTTGGAAGAAGTACAGTGAAGAGCTACAGAGCTGATACTGACCTGTTACAAATCTGTAACAGTTCATCTATTTCACTAAACGCCGATGTCCAGTGGAATGCCCATTTATTGCCTATCAAATATCCCTGTGACACGATCGTTCTGAAATAATACTGCAAACATTTGTATATAAAGTACTTGCAGGACACTAATAGCAGGAGTAATTGCCTATCAGCAATAAAAAAAAATGTTTTCTTGAGGATTTTTGTCACGAAATTTAAGAAATCATTTTAAAACTGACCCTATGAGATAGCAATGAGTTTTGACAATGCCAAGGCATGAAGCCTCGTTCCTTGCTTCCCCGAGTCCAAGATATTGGCCGCTCTACTTGTGCCAGCTGGCAAAGGTTCCCAAGGGGCTGCCTGCCAGGTATGTGCAGTCAGAAAGCTCCAGCCAGTGCCACTCTTCTTTTCTGCCCCGAGACCTCTCCTCCCATGCCAGTGACTATAAGGAGATGACGTAGGAGCCAAAAATACTGGCTGCTGTTGGCACAGCTGAGAGATGACAGCCTCTTGGGCTGCACGCAGTAAAAGAAAGAATTTGCCTTACAATTCCTAGATACATCTGAACTGTGTTTCCTTCAAATCAAGCCTAGAACACACTGGGTCAACACGAACATGAGTTATCAGTATCCTCTGGGCTATGAGAGTGATGCTTGATGGATTATTGAGCCATGGGTATGCAGCAGAATAATGGTCTCCATTTTATTGAGATTCCTTTTTCTGTCAGTGTGGGGTATAACAATCTGACCTGCTGGAAATTAGCAGTAAATATTTGAAACTTTTTAGGAGTGATAATGAGTTATTCCGCTCTGAAGTTTAGCACTTCCTAACATTTTTTTTTTGGAGCCTTCTTGTTATGACCTGAGAGCTATGATGCTGTCTGACTTGCCACAGAACTAAAAGCTCTTGAGAAGCTGGAGCAGGCTACCTGCAGCTACATTCATGTGGATTAATGAAGGTGGAACTATCCCAAAGCCACCCTGCGGCCAGGCCCGGCTGAGGCAGCGCCCTGTGGCAGGAGAGGCCTGGATCAATAACCTCCCTCTTCCTCACCTCCTGTGCTCCCTTCTGCTGGCCCACACCAGCCGTAAAGCCTTCAACAGCCAGAGGTGGGTTGTCTCAGTTACGGTCTGTTCCGCTGATGGGTTCAGGTATTTAAAACACACCCTTCCAAAGAAAAAAGTCAATTTTTTAAGCCAGAGGCAGGTTCTTGTAAGGCTTTGCTGAGAAAGCAGCCGCCTCTGGGCGCTGACAGGCGGCTGAGGCGATGGATCGGGCCCAGCGGAGGGGCTGAGGCGGTGGGTCGGGCCCAGCGGAGGGGCTGAGGCGGTGGGTCGGGCTGAGGCGGTGGGTCGGGCCCAGCGCAGGGCCCAGCGCCCTGAAGAGATACCGACAGCCACACGATCCCGACCAAGCGCCGCGGGACTAGCGGACGGCTGGCGGGATGAGGCGGAAAGCGCAAGGCTGAGGCGGCGGGGACCCAAACCAGGGGCGGCCCGACCGGGGCCATCGGAACCAGGAGGAGGCGAGACGCAGACGGCGCGGCCCTCCCGGCGCGGCCCCTCTGGCCGCAGGAGGATTTAGTCTCTGTGGTGGCCGCTCGTCCCCTCTGGCCGCAGGAGGATTTAGTCTCNCGAGAGGGGGCCCGCCAGGCAGCGCCCTGAGGCCGTGGCTGGCGGGGAGGGGGCGGCTGCGGGGCCGGGTTAGAGAGGGGGGCGTCCCCCGCGAGTGGGGCCGGGGCCTTTCTGAGGGCACAGAGCCCCCTCCTCGCAGCTGCTCTGCGTCCTGGGCAGGGCGCTGCTCGTCTGTGAGGAAACCGCCCCAAAATACGGCTCCGGTAGTGACACAGAGGCGCGGGGGAATTAGAGGGGA
>VZRU01014499.1:10579-54094 GCA_013398155.1 Pedionomus torquatus
ACTGCCACAGACTTGGTGGACAAAGGCAGAGCAATGGATGTTATCTTCCTGGACTCACACAAAGCATTTGACACTGTCCCGCATGACATCCTAGTCTCCAAATTGGAAAGTCATGGGTTTGAGAGATGGACCACTCAGTGGGTAAGAAACTGGCTGGATGGCCACACTCAAAGGGCTGTGGTCAATGGCTCAATGTCCAAATGGTGCACAGTGACAAGTGGTGTCCCTCAAGGGCCAGTACTGGGACCAATACTATTTAACATCTTTGTCAGAGACATGGAGAGTGGGATAGAATGCACCCTCAACAAGTTGGCTGATGACATCAAGCCTGGTGGCGCAGTCAACACTCTGGAGGGAAGGGATGCCATCCAGAAGGACCTGGACAGGCCTGAGAGGTAGGCTACTGCAAATGGCATGAAGCTGAATGAAGCCAAGTGCAGGTTCCAGCACCTGGGACGTGGCAATCCCAGGCACGAATACAGGCTGGGCCGAGAATGGCTGGAGAGCAGCCCTGAGAAGAAGGACTTGGGAGAGCTCATGGATGAGAAGCTCAACATGAGCTGGCAGTGTGCACTGGCAGCCCACAAAGCCAACCGTATCCTCGGATGTATCAAAAGAAGCATGAGCAGCAAGTCACAGGAGGTTATTCTCCCCCTCTAGTCTGCACTTGTGAGGCCCCATCTGGAGTCCTGTGTCCAGCTCTGGAGTCCTCAACAGAGAAAGCACGTAGAACTGTTGGAATGGGTCCAGCAGAGGACCATGAAGATTATTAAAGGGATGGAGCACCTCTCCTATGAAGACAGGCTGAGAGAGCTGGGGTTGTTCAGCCTGGAGAAGAGAAGGCTCTGGGGAGACTTTGTAAAAGCCTTCCAGTATCTGAAGGAGAGCAGGAGAGGGACTCTTTGTCAGGAAGTGTAGTGATAGGACAAGGGGTAATGGTTTTAAATTGGAAGAGGGGAGTTTTAGACTCTATACCAGAAAGAAATTCTTTAGTGTGAGGGTGGTGAGACACTGGAAGAGGTTGCCCAGAGAAGTTGTGGCTGCCCCATTCCTGGAAGTGTTCAAGGCCAGGCTGGATGGGGCTTTGAGCAAACTGCTCTAGTGGTAGGTGTTCCTGCCCATGGCAGGGGCATTGGAACTCAATGATCTTTAAGGTCCCTTACAACTCTTAAGCATTCTATGATTCTATGATATATGTCATGCATGTATATGTGTTGCATACTCTGAATTATGGAACANGCTGCCCCATTCCTGGAAGTGTTCAAGGCCAGGCTGGATGGGGCTTTGAGCAAACTGCTCTAGTGGTAGGTGTTCCTGCCCATGGCAGGGGCATTGGAACTCAATGATCTTTAAGGTCCCTTACAACTCTTAAGCATTCTATGATTCTATGATATATGTCATGCATGTATATGTGTTGCATACTCTGAATTATGGAACAGAATTACTCACAGTGCAGGAAGTTAAGCATAAAACCTGAAAGACTGGGGATAAATTGTGTACAATACTATCTATAGTGGTTTTTTTAAAAAAAAAAAAAAAAAAAACATTTCAGCAGCTTATGAAATCATGTTACAAAAAAAGGAATGAACACACATTCAAATGAAAATCCAGTTTTTGTGACCACTCGTACTTTGTTGTGGACTCAAAAACTAAAGAGGACAAGGTGGAGTTGAACAAAGTTGTAGATTTCATTTAAATGGTCATTAGCACCTCCAAATTTAAATTACACTCTACTTATGAGTTACAGGTTAAGAACAGGTTTGAGATCTAAACTTATGTCTCCCTGCTGTTCACAGGGTTTAAACATCCAATTCTGGTCATAAGCAAAAAGGCAAGTAAAAATATATTACATAATCCATATAACTCAGAATTTTCTGATCACATTTTCTACACTACATTGCATTATCATAAGGGATCTTATCTTTAAATGAATGTTGATCGTCTCATGTAACTGTCTGTTGTAATAAACTTTTTGAAAAGTCATATCAGATAAAAGAATAATATAGATTTCTTAAAAACTTAATTAGTCCTAATATTAAATTAATATCATTTTTTAGAATTGGTCCTGGCTAAACCAAGAAGCTAACTTGAATTAAGTGTAGCATGCACAACCTTCTGAGAGATAAAAATCAAACCTCAAATTTTAAATCATTAAAGTCTCTTTAAAACTACATCTACTGCATCTACCAGCATCTTTTTATTGATCTCTTGCCACCTCTTTTGCCTGTCACTGCTTCATTCTTCTACATTGTCCAGTCTGGTGGGTAATCTGTAGACTGTAGCTGTGCAATCTATAAGCTTCTTAAGACATTTTCCAGCCAGCAAATTTAGACAATACTCTTGTACAGCTAAATTTCACCTCAGAAGGAAGGCATCAAGCTCACAACCAGGAGAGAGCTTTGCCTTGTGCTAATCTACAGATCAAGTAGGGAAAAGTTAAAATTCCACTGAATTTAACTAATTCTTCACTGAATTTCACTCAATCTTGAGCCCATAAATACAGAGGTTAAGGATGCTACAAGAAATTCACATTTTGTAACCAGATGAAACAAAGCAAATAAAAACGTAAACCAAGTCAGAAAACAAAAAAAATACTGCACAAATACTGAAAGAAAATTGAGCATTTTAAAATCTTGTACAGGCTGCTCTACTCCAAAACACAAACTTCAGATGCAAGAGCAAAGAGACACTAAAGAACTAAAGCTCTTACTCAAAACCAGAAGGTTTTTTGTTTTCAGTTTTATAGACGGAAAGTGATCCTCTGGGATGACATTTAAAACTCTTAAATGTTTGGCATTGTGACATTTAAGAAAATACCATTTCCTCAAGACTCATTGCTTGGTACAAAAATAAGACATCCTGCATCACCCCAATGGATGGGTAAGGATGCTGGTATTTCTTTATTTTTATTGTGTCACCTCACAGAATATTTTACAATTGATTCAACTTCATTTCTTGAAGCAACCAAAACACTGAGTTAGTGACCTCCAAAACAGAGCCCTGTAATCATATCCCCAAATGCTGCCATGAACAAGCTGCACTTTTGTTCAGTTAGATCATTTTCCTCTCTCCCATCTAGACTGGAAGTTTCTACCTTCCTGTCTACCATATATTTATTACTACTTTCTCTAACATGAGGAGCACCTGCTACAGTACAAATCAGACTCCTTAACTATGAAGAGTAACTACAGCACATGAAAGAAGATTTACTGCTGAAGTGCATAACATAACACATTTCAAATAGCCTCACCTCTAGCCACCTCAGGGGGGGGAGATTAAACCAATAAAAACCAGAAAAGCCTACCACAACTACTGGCACAGATAGTGCTTTCTGAGCCTTTCCACAGGCTACCTAAAAGAACACAGATAGGAAAATCAACACAAGAGACTGAAACACAATGACGTGCCTGGCCAAGGCACTATCGCCTCCTCAAAGAGGAACCCTGGAACACAAGCATATTGAGCTAGTGGAGCAAAGGGAAAGCTGTTTACAGTCAACACAAAAATTTATTGGTAAAAAAGGAAAAATTTTAGGCTGAAGATAGTATTTTCCTTGAAAAGGATAAGAGCTATGGAAAACTGTTGTTTTCACAGCCTGCCCTATACAGGGAAATTGCAGTGGAAGTATGGGACTCCAACTCCAAGGTACCTGGTGGTAGGGATGATGTGGCATCATCCAAATCTAGGTATACCTCAGCCGCCTTCAATAATCTTAGACTAGGTGAAAAACATCCAAGAATTTCTTTAAATTCAATAGCTTGGGACAAAACGGACATATATGAGAAACACAGAGTTCTGAAATACATTATGATTTATAGTGCTGTAATAATTGTCACACTTCAGATATTTGAAATAAAGCCCAAATGCAAAACTTCCTACCCATGGGTGTAGGAAGGCTAAGCATCCCCAAGTGATAAGACAGCAGTAGCAGGCTGTGCGTAGCGTGGGTACCCCAGGGCAAGCAGACAGGGTGCACCAGTCAGCAACCTGGGAATATAGCACATGTAGGGGAACCGTCTCACCTGCCTTGAGTCAACACCACCTGGCCAGCACAGGCCATGCAATGCAGTAAGGACATGACCATGCTAATTATTCAACAATATAGAACCACACTAAAGAACAGCATATAGATTTGTGAAAACTGGAATATACAGACCATGGATTTATGGGGGTTTTTGGGTGGGCTTTATTTTTTTTTCCTCTTTTAACTTTCACATGCAGATATCTCCACACAGCAGAAGGCATGCTCCAGTGATGTAATTAACGTCTGTCTTGATTAAAAGCAGAACACTATGCTCAGCTCACTAAGATTCATGCAATCATATCTAATTCAGGAGTATTCAGACAGCTGTTACATATTAAAGAAAATGTTCGCTAACTGATGAATGAATTATTAATCGCCATCATACTGGAATTTACACAGATATACACACTCACTCACAGTACTTCTCCTTTCTGTGTCCCTTCATTTAACTTGGGAGTAGAAAAAGATTTTCCACATTTCCATGGGTAAAACATACAACAGAAAAATAAACAGAAAATGGTCCAAAACTAAATCACTGCTTGAAAAATATTTGTTCATGCTACTCATCCAGTGCTTAAGATTATACTGAAAGCAAATCCACATCAATGTGTTAAGCCTTTCAAACAAAACCAGATCTAACAGCATGATAAAAAGAAATACATTATCTAGTATTATAAAAAAAAAAAAAAAAAACAAAAGCAAAAACCAGAACATATCTTAAGTTATTCCTTTCCTTGCCTAGTAGCGTTAAATTGCCATCCTCATCATCTATGAAATAATTTTATTTTAAAAATTAACAATTCACACTTTTCTAAAATTATGTCCAAAGCAGCTGGAGCAATCGGAAGACTATATGGTGAACACAGGTCTTCAGACCTGCATGTTAGTAATTTTCAGAATTTCAGAATCTTAGGAAAAGCAACTTCACTAATGATTTGATCTTGAAATCTTCCAATAAATCCTTCAGGCTGAAGTAAACACAGTATTTGGCAAAAAGTATGTCGTGCAAATAAATAAACCTAGAAAAACAATGCCATTATTATTCTGGCACAGTTTGTCAGAAGTGTCTTCTTCAATAGTTACTACGCTACTTAAACACCAGCCACACTATAAAATACAGAAAACACTTTTACTATTTATACAGTAGTGTTGTGTAAAGCCGTTTTTATACCTCCTCTTCTGTAGCAGTCAGTCATTTACAGCCTCGACCCAGATTTAACTCTGACCTTACTCTGCACTGGAAGCATCTTACAACTGATACATTCAGTACAAAAGGTTATAAATATCTTTGAAATGTTTCAAAGGAAAAAAAAAGAAAAAGAAAAAAAAGAAAAACAAATCAAAAACATTTGTGGCCGCCTTCATAGGATAAAGGAGCAGAAAAGGGCATAAAACAGTTTTAGCTTTTGTAGTTCCTCTTTAAAATATAGCTGTTAAACATAATACAGTCAGATATGCACACTCAAGTTTATTTCGCACAAATGCATGAGTCCAAATTCCCTAGATACAGTATAGAAAAAGAATTTAAAAATAGCTTTTAATGATATATAAATATTGAGGGCAGTGGGGGTAGGGTGGTATTTTTTTGGTGGTGGTGTATGCTTTCTATTAATATCAACAGTACTGGAGTTACCAGGTACCAGTGCAGTCTCCTCTGAGAATTAAGACTTCAAGGAGTTGTCTACGTGGTTTAGAACATGGGAAAGGCCCCCAAAATGTCCTCTTTCTCAAGTCACACTTTGCACTAGGCAGCTGGAACTGCCCTTGAAGTTGCAGAAGCACTGTCTGTGGTAACTCTAGCACGGTCCCAAAGTTCAAGAATAATATGGAAACTGAGTGATGTCAAATTAAAACCAGAAAAAAAAATTTATGGCATTTGTCTTCTAGTAGGTTTTTCTGATATAATTCCCTAACAAAACCAAACACAGTACATTACTGAAGTGCAGTGCTGTAAAAGGAAGTGATTGTCTGACTACAGTATCAGTTCAATGGTACATCCTAGCAGTGGGCTTCTAAACTCATCTTTTCCTGACTGAACTCTCCCCTGTGTTCCACATTTTTTACATCTCCCCAAACATCCCCTTTCTTTATATAATTTGTCTTAACTTATTTTTATACTGCATATACTTACATCTATACATTATAAAAAGGAACACAAACCACAAATTAAAATTATAGTTGTACTTTGAAACCACAGATTACACATTTTAAACTGTGTAACAGAAAAAAAGGCCCACTGACAATGTGGAAAGAATTCAGAGCATTCAGTTTCCAGCAAATTAAAATACTAAGCATAAAGTCACTTCAACACAGTTCATTGTTCAATAACTCTAAGTTTAGAAGAATGGGGTTGCTTTGCTTTTTAAGTAGTCCTGTCCCAGAATTCACAATAAATCTAGCCAAACTGATTCTATTGAAAGAAAATACCAACAGCCTACTCTGATGCTGTTTCTGAAGACTGAGTCCTATTATCCAGATAAAATAGCACTATGTAATTGCTTTCTATCCTTGATGTCAGAGATTTCACTCAGGTGTGTTGGGGACAGCAGAGATTTTATTTGCAATGGAGAGAACTCTAGTCTTGCTAGAAATATGCAGGAAATACCAGTAGAAGAGGAAGAACTGCCAAAGAAAAGCAAGGAAAAGTGAGGTAGAACTTGCAGTGACAATCTTAATGGTTGGTGTCTTCCAAATCAGTCGTACAGATGCAGATCAAGCAGTGAGGCAAATCTACTACAACGAAATTTACTTTATAGCTATGGTTTTTTGGTGTTTTTTCTTTTTGTTTGGTTTTTTTTAAAAAAAAAAAAAAAGAGAGAGAGAAACACAAGTGTAAGCCCCCAAAAGAACAAATTCACCCAAGCCCTTCCCATGATTTTGCTTCCAAGTCATTCTATTACAATTGCATTTCTATAAGAAAATGAAAACCAAACACCTTACTTACATTGTACAGTATTAGTCTTACCTAAACTTGCGTGGGTAAGTTGTTCAAACAGAGTCCAGCTGTGGTCATCAATATAGTTGTTCTTCAGTATCAACAGCTGACATACATCCCTTGCTGTTATATCACTTGGTACTTCCAAAGCTCTGCTAGTATCATCTTCACTATACACTTTAATTATCTGCAATAAATAAAAAAAAAACCTAAAATATCCAGTTTAATCTTTGATTCAGTTAGTCCACATATGTTCCTTTTTCAGCTTCATGACTGAGTCAAGAACACATGGGATGCAACACTAAAGACAGCCATCTCCTTCTAGTGCAGTGGCATAATTGAGAACAGAACAACTGAGCAAAGAGTAACCCACTTCTAAATTTGGCTGCTGGACATCCCTTGTCCCAACCAGGACAATGGGCAGACCAACACATTTGCTTTAAAAAGAATTGTAATGGACAGGTAAATAAACCTGGTGAAACTTTGCATTCTCATATAAGCTAAATAAGAAACTACAGAGGATAAACAGTGAGATGGAACAACTCTATGACTGCAGAACTGTCGAAAGATTGATAGAGTTACTTCCAGAACAGTAATCAGTTTCAAGATGCTCAGAGTTCTATATACAAAAAAAAAAAAAAAAAAAAAAAAGAGATGCTACAGTGCTGCTTCTTTGACAAGCAAGAACTGGAATCATGAGTAAAAAAAAGCCATATATATATACATACATACAGAATCAAAATTGTCATATAGGGAAAATAATTACCACCATATGAGGACCAGGAAAGTAAATAAAATAAAATGTTCTAGAAGATCTATACTTATCACAAAGTAAACAATTTTTATCATCTTTTATCTCAGTAGGTTTTCCAAGTTTCTTTATTCTATGAAAGTATTTTTGGGGGGAATGGGTGAAGGAGGCCACATAAACTCTGATGACTTTTCATCATCATTTCCACTTTTTAAGTTCAGTTTAAAAAACTTATTTTTCAACATGGGTACACATTTTAGAGTCCTGAAGAATGGGTGTCCATTATGCCCTTGAAGAAGTGAAACTAAACCTGCTTATGCTTAGTTTCAAATGAAGAACCTGAGGAAGTCTTACTGTAATATTGACTGTTTGAAAGAAGGCATGACCACTTAGGTGTTTTTTTCTACGTTTTCTTTCTCTGAAGGAGAATTAATCAAATGAATCTGTGAATTGGATGGAATTGATGCTAGTGCATCACTAGTGCTCTGTCTTCATAAGCTCTGCACAGTGACTAAACCCATTAAAGTCAACCCAGAAGGTTTTTTTTGAAAAATGGTAGAAAATATTCCTCACAGCAGCCAGGAAACGCAATACTCTGTTAGATTTCTTCTATTTCTCATTTTCTTTAAAGGAGAGAACACAAAAAGGGAAAAGTACTGAGGCTCCTGACAAAGATCAACTCCTGTCTGTGGTGCTGTATGTTGGAATAGTAACATAGTTCCTAAAATAAAAAAGATGTTTGAGATTTTATTATAAACACAAACAGGCAGGAAAACATGAACATGTATAGAAGATTTGATGCAACATTGAACATGCCACAGAAGTCTTCCAAGTACTCAGAAACACACTAAGCAATCAAATCTGGAATGCATAAAATATGCATACTCTTTGTATTTTTAAGCAAGCATTTTCACCTAAAATGACTCAATGTCGTGAGACTGGGAAATGAATACATTAATTCACCTTTAAGAATAAGATTTATTCCTCAATATTTATATTTCCCCACAACACTATTCCTTATTTACCAAAACAGTAGGAGTCTGAATGTCCACCCCCAGAGCAGTGCCTGCTGTGTACTATGCCAATGGAAACACTAATAGCTCACTTGCTAGTGACAGTCTGGCCACAACAGCAAGGAACTCGGCACAGGTTAAACAATTCTGCCTACCCTGACTGTGCCAAAGCACAGATATCTTCAAGACAAAGGGCTTCCAAGACATTGTGAAATTATCTCAAAAATCCTCCTCTCACTTTAATCAATTTATCCACATTCATGAGAATACACAACACACCTCACCTGCACTTTAAGCACAAAACCTAAATACCATTGTGAACCATTCATTAAACAAGACACAATTTTTTACTATAAAGACAAACAAGCATGTTATTGCAGTCAGTCCTTAATTGCTACCTTACTAAACACATGCTCTTTTCAAGTCTCTAATGAATAGTCAGCAATGTACTGTCCTAACTTGTTACAGCAGCTCCTTCTCCAGTTTGTGCCCAGTTGGTAGGAAAGCCAGGAAGGAGCCGCAACTGTATCTCCTGCCACCTGCTTCTCTCCCATTAAGGGCAGAAATCCAAAACCAAAAAGAAATAAAAATAAATAATAATAATAAAAAAAGGTTAGTTCACTCATGCTTTCCAAACATCAGAACAAGGAAAAAGGCCTCCATTTGAAAGCTACACAGAGATTAAAGCACATTGACAGCCTTACTCCCCTACCAAAACCTGCTTTTCTCTATGGAACTACATCTACAGCAGTTCTGTTACAAACCTTGGCCCTACATATTAAATCAGCATGAAGTCCATGATGATTTGCTTTAATATTTCAGCTAATAAATGATGACAGCTCAAAAGTGCCATGCGAGGTTCAGCCACCCTTGCCATGACACTGATCTTCAGGATAGGGCAAACATTAAGATCACGCTTCTAAAGTGAGAAAATCTCTCTCCACTCATGAATCAACCACCTCAAAGCAGAGTCTTTCAGGGAAAATAGGCAGACCTTGGAAAAAAGTCAATCCAAAGTTAGCACAGGCCTAAGCTACAGTCCAGTACTTGCATTTAAAACAAAAACCAAAAAGTTGATACTGAATGCAATAACCAATACTGCACTGCCAAAGCAGCCGTGGCTGATGGCTATGGCTGGTTTTCTAAGGTGTCTATGCTTTGGCAGCATTCCCACTCTAAGCGAGACCAGCAACCATGCAGCCTGCTTGCAGTAGGGTCTTGTTACACACACACAACTTAAACTCCTACTCCAGTCACACAGAAATGATGTTGTGCAGTTCAGCATTATTTAAATTCCTGCAGTATTTACAAAGATTCAAAGATGATACTAAAAGAGGTGTTTGGCAGGGTGTACTGTGAACAGGATGGAGGGCTGTACAGGTGACTAGACAAAACAGTGTCACATCACCTTAAAATATGTCCTACTCTGGGCAGTATTGAAGGTCAGGGACAGCTTTATTAGCCTCTCCAGTAAGTCTGCATCAGGCTGAGCTGAAAAGATTTTACAGGCTGAAGTGCCAGAAAGGAAAGAGACAGTATAGAAGGGGAAAGGAAAGGAGAGAATTAAAATTAGACTTTCCTAATATTGGACTAGATGATCATTGTAGGTCCCTTCCAGCTAAAATAGTCTATTCTTCTTCTCAATATTCTTTCAATAATGCCGGAGTGAAAATCCAGGCCAGTGCCCTGGCTAGGGACCCTGCCAGCACGTACCAGCTACTACAGTTTTCTCCAGCTACTCATCACATTAGGTGGTGTGCTTGTTTTACAGCAGGAGCACGTACAGCCCATGCTGAGGCCCTTGACAGACGATTTTTACAGAAATTCTTTTTAAAAGGGTTAAGAGTTGCAGCGCAGATGACTACGCTCTTATTGCTGAAGAAATAGAAAAAGACTTTTTAAAATGCTGAAGACAGCAACACAAGTCATGATAATGAGCTGCCTGCGGCCATTCAACTCAGGGAGCAGGAAGCCTTGGAGGTGGCCTTGGACTACAGGAGTACAGCTAAAACAAAACAACACAACAAAAAACAAAAGCAAAAACTCCCAGAGTTTATGTTCTCTGTGAGTATTATCACTCGGCTTTCTCAGTACAGGGAAATAAATCCTGCACAAGTCTAGGACAACGGATCACCCCAACTCTCAGCTATGACATGTGCTACCTTATAAAACACAAATGCTGTGCCCTTTTTCTCTCCCTTGCAAGGGATTCAAATACAGCAGGAGACAACAGACAGGCAGTCACCTCACAGACCCTTCTGAACTTCTGTTACAGTTTTAATTTAATGAACTGAATGTGACGGTGTAAATCTCATCAGTTAGAGTGACCTTTGAGGTGGTTTTTAATTAGAAAAAGTTGCTCAGTCTGCGCTTTCTGCTGTGTTGGAAGCAAAGTCTCTTGTAGGATTTGCTGGGAATGTATTTGTTCCAAGGGGAATAGATCTGATGAAAAAGGATAAATTCAAAATCACATTTTTCCTTGGAAATACGTTGCAAGAAATATTTATCTTCCCACAAGTAGAGGATGCTCCAAGAATTAAAGGGTGGTAGGATTACACTACAGATGCAGTTAGGCTGAACTCCTGCAGAGATAAGTATGCTTGAGTAACCACCTCCTTATTTCTATTAGCAGTTACCATCATGCATTAGGTTGGCCAGTCATCCAACTCTGAGATGTGTTTGTCTGAGAAGTAGCACAAGAAAAGAGCTGCTAATTGAGAACAAGCTGTCATTATAGTTTTCATTACCATACACACTCAAGTTGCTTCCTAAGCAAGCTACTTAACTCCCCTTGACTATACTTATTAGTAGACAGTTAGAAGAAGTTGCCTCAGTAGTGCTCAGATTATTTTCTGTCTAGTTTATAAACAGAAGGAGATTTTAGTCCTTCCCAAGGTCAGGAAAAGAAACATCTCAATAACTTTCATTTAAGCCACTGAAAGTAAGAAATTAGCAGTTCCAAGATCATCTTATAGGAGGAAAGCACCAAGCTGAGCATGACAAGCATTAATCATTTTCCTTGCCTATGGGAACAGGCAGGGAGGTAGAGCTCTCCTACAGGTTCTTTCCCCATTTTTCAATATATTAAAAATCAGCCAAGATCCCAGAAGTACATGCAATGTATCTTTAACCCACCAAAAAATTGTGATAAGAAATGTTGCTTCAAAATAAAATACATTGTTGCTTGTATTTCACTAATCATCTGAACTCAGCATGTAAAATCAATGCTGACAAACATAACCTAGTATTTAACACAGAGAAGGAAAAAAGAGACCCTAGCTTTTATACTAAAAAAATAATCAGAAGGAGACAAAAAAAAGTCAGAACCTGTTTAAAAGAATAAGTAAAAGAGCACATAAGGTAATCAGTGTGGTAGGAGGGAGGAGCAAGAGAAGGCTGGACTTTACTCCCTCAAGTCTTCTTCAACACTCAACTGTCATCTCCACCACAATAATTAAACAATGTGTTTCAAAGACTTTTAAGAGAGAGTGTCCAAGTCTGATTCTTCAGAATCTTCAAGCCATCTGTTTTGGAAGTTCTAATCTGCAGAAACAGCACAAACATATGGAAAGATTGTACCCTGCAATGAGGAATTTCAAATGAAGTTCTAACATGAAAAAAGTCAGGTAGATCCAATGGAAAAAGAACCACTTAGTATGCTGAGTCCATATTTAGGTGTCTACATCAAAATGATTTAACATTTACATGATTCTTAATGCTCCTGTACAGTCATTAAGACAGTGGATGGACAGCACCTTTAGAAAAAAAAAATAATCAGGCCACTTTTATTTAAAGCAATACAAGTACCTAACTTCAGCTTATCATTTCTACAATTATTTTTTCCCCCATGAATAAAACATCACACATTTTGTACTTACATTACAATTTCAGTCACATTCATGTTAAATGCACAGTTACTGTATGCAAAACCAGGCCTTAAAAAGTCTTACACTCCAGGGTGCCATACTTCCCCTGAGATCCTACCTGATACTGTGCTAAGCTCTGTCTTTAGTGTTAACTAACAGGCTATTTGCCTGAAGCATTTGTTCTCCAATTTCCAACCTTACCTCCTGCTAGACAAAGATTTTTGCTTATTGATACTGGCAGACGGTGGGGGAATCCGGAGTGTATTTGAACTACAATGGAAGCACTTGGAAACTTCTAGCATTCTGAACTAGTTTATGACTTCCAGCAATAGGCTGTCTTGGTTTTAGAGAAAATCAGTAAAATTCCACATTCATAAAAATATTTAAGAGCAGGTTAACTCATGACTAGCTTTTTTTTTAAAAAGCCTGTTAGTAAAGTTTACTGTCTTCGTTATCAGGTATGAATGCAAGACCTTCCCTTTAAATATCCCAGTCTACAGTTGAAAGGCCAGCTTCCAACATTTCCTCCAAAGTGAAGATTTCCAGGCCAAAAAGGATTCTTACAGTTTGCAGAAATCTAGATCTGTCATTAAAAAAAAAAAAAAAAAAAAAAAAAAAAAAAGGGAAAGAGAAAAATAAATAAATAAAAGGGTGCACAAAATGATAAACTGTAGCTGCTCATTGTAAAATAACATTTTCTTAATCACCACAACAGGAGCTTTCAAAAATTTGTCCTGTACGTGTTCCTGTGAGGAATGAACACAGAACCGACGCACATACACAAAACAATGGCGGATTCGTTAGTATTTTAGCCATCCAGATCCAAAATGGTTGCTGTTCAGCCTGTGAAGCTCTCTTCTGAGAAGGGTTCACAATGCTCCACACACGACGTTGCACAGGCTTGTCGATGTGTATAACTGGGCAGGCAGGAACTGTCCCCCAGTGATTAGTGACAATTACCCAGAAGCCTGTCCATGAGGGAAGAGGGCAAACCTGAGGGCCAGCATGCAATCCAAACCCCAAAATTATGTAAAATACAGATCCCAGTGAATCCTGATTTCTTATTTGGAAGACAGCATAGCCTCTAGAGGCAGAAGAAAGACCGCTCCCGTGCAGAAAAGTATACAGGACATATATATGCTATAGCTTAAGGTGACACAAGAATCAGACTTAAAATCTCTTTCAAGCACAGACTGCCTGTATTCCTAGTAACTTCAGTAAGGGAAATTTTAAGGTCCTGTTGGCAGCAACGTTTTCTATTCTGTTTCCAGTGTTCTAGAATACAGAGTCACAGAACTGTAAGGATCAGAAGGGGCCTTTGGAGATCATCTAGTCCAGTGTCCCTGCCAAAGCAGGTTCACCTAGAGCAGGATGGACAGAACACATCCAGGCAGGTTTTGAGTATCTGCAGAGAAGACTCCACAGCCTCTCTGGGCAGCCTGTTCCAGTGCTCTGAAACCCTCCAAGTAAAGAAGTTTTTCCTTTTTATTCAGACGGAAATGCCAGTGTTTCAGCTTGTGTCCATTGCACCTTGTCCAGACACCACTGAGAAGAACCTGACCCCATCCTCTTGACACCTGCCTTTTAGATATTTATAAGCATTGATATGATTTCCTCTCAGTCTTCTTTTCTCCAGGCTAAACAGAACCAGGTCTCTCAGTCTTTCCTCGATCATCTTTATAGCCCTTGCTTCCTCCTCAAGTTATAAACCAGAAAATTTATAAAGACCCAGCCAAAATAGGCAGATTGGACACTTTATAAGTGATATGAAACGAAATGAAACTGTCATCTTCTTCCATGGGACCATCAAGGAAAAGTTAAGCAACTTGTATGGCTTGTGAAGCCATATACTGAAGACTTGGGAGACCAGTTTAAAGAAACTGAAGTTAAGCCAAATCCCTGATTACAAGGACAGCAAACATCAAAGAATGAAGTAGTTGCCCAAAGAAGAAGGACCTTCTTCCACATGACCAAAAGTGAACTTTGCATGCACTTACCTATTACTGATAGCCTGATGTATCATCTCACAAGCACTAAATGATATAAAAACACTATGAAATCAAAGTGCCAACAAAAGAAGTCTAGGAAAATTGCCTACCTTTCCTACCACAATCTAGAAAAATCTCACGTTGTTTCCAAAATTTAACCATTTTAAAATGGCATTTCAAAGAGCAAAAATAATGTTAATTTCCAGCCTTTATTCAAATATAAGACCACTGATGAGAGCAATTTCTCCGGCAATTCATTTATTTGTTGCCTCAAAACACAATGAACTTTTTCAGATCTAAATATTCTGTTAGAAGATATTAAAAAAATTAATTTCACAGTATCAGTATGCACACATCATCAACTAAAACAATTTCATTATTAGTAGTCTTCTGATAGCTTATGTACTATGGCAACTGTCTATATTATATAGCCCATACAGTCACTGCCCTCTCCAACACTCTTAGTATGGCTCCACCTAACCCAGCACAAGATTAACTATCCCACAAATGGAAAAGTCACACACAAAAATGAAATAAAAAGTAATGTGAAGGAGTAACAAAAAATATTTGAGATTATCTATAGACAAAACAGGCCCAGTTATTAGTTTCAAATTATGTGTTTGCCATCTGACTTTGGGCAAGTCAGTATTAGTCCCTCAGTTTGCATTTTGTAATACGGGTCAGGGTAACTGAAATCTATTTCTGTACATCAGAAGATTGAACTCATTAAGATTTGTAAAGCATTTAGACTTGCTTATATGACTACTGCTTTAGATGTGTAAATAAGTTGTATTATAAAAAGAGAGGTTAAATTATGCAGATCTACAAATTATAATAAACTGCATGCAAAAATATACCAGCAAAGTTCTTTCAAACAAAGGTTATGACAATCAAATTATAATGTTAAAAAAATTGGCAGAACGAGGACAATGCTGACATAAGATCATCTCAAAGACAACGTCAGTAAAACTGAAGAGAAACAAGGTTTGAAAGACAACAGGAAATTTCAAGTATGTATATTCAAGTATAATTATTTAATCCTGAATTTGACACACTACATTTTTTAATGTTGGTCAACAGAAGCAAAATATAGTTATAAATAGTAATAAAGCAGTTATAGAATATTTTATTTCTTTGTATAAAACTGAGCAAAAGGCAAGGTCTAGAGAAAGCAACATCCAGGCTTCGGACAATTAACTCATAGTACAACTACTTTTAGAGCAGAAAATGAGATCATCGTTAACTATACAATACCTATAATTATATCATACTTTGCTCAAAAAGTTACTATAGTTGGAGAATTAACTATCAACAGCTACATTGTGAATTTCAACATACTGTAAGTAACAACTGCAGTAATAAATAACACCTGGATTAAACACAGAAAGTAAAAGATTTATCACCATCAACAACCATTACCACAACAAAGGACCAAATCAGGAGTAAGAAATGCAAACAGATCTATAGAAGTAAAAACCACAATAAAGTCCTTAAAAAGAATGCACATTATTTATCAGGAAAGGCGGGGGAGGATGGGACAATTTATTTAAATAGAGAGTCTCAAATTATTCTGCCTTACCAGAGATCTTTCTCAGACTACAGAGATTCCAAACAAAAGCAGCTAAAAAGGCATTTCAAATACAACTGGTAAGATGTGTGTGAATAACTAGAAAGCTGTGAGGAAATTTAAACATCATTAGCAAAAATTTCAAACAATACTATTCCATTCCATTCTTTGTGATAAAAGTTGAAAAGTCTTACTGTTTGACTTAAAGAGATATTCAGACTGGACTTGATTATTGCATTAAGGTTAATAAGAATGTACTTTCACATGATCTTTTCTTCATTAAAAGTTAATTTAGTGGAAATAAACAGCTTATTAGCCCAATTAGTAAAGTTATTTAGTGTATCTTCGGTTTTTTGCTTCCATACTGCCTTCTAAGTCTTAACTTTACATAGCTTTTATATATTTAACAGTAACGTAGGGCTTTGCATTTAACTGTGCACAATAGCAACATTTAGAATGCACTTACCATATACTGATGGACTTAAAAAGAGGGATGAGATGGAAAAATCATACTAGCAGATTCAAAGAATCTAACTTGAAGGAGGAACTTCACTATTTCTTTTTTTTTTTTAAAAGAGTTTGTGAAATACAAAATGAACAGAAAATTGAAAAGTTACCAGTGCACTGGCAAATAAAGTGTTCTTTATCCCCAAACTAGGAATATGGTAGAAATTATCTAGTTTCCAAAGAAGTCACATATGAAGATGGGGGAGGAAGAAATTTGAACATAAAGCCACTAAAAGACACTTCCTGGTTTTGTTTTCTGTGTACAACAAAGTTAAGGGCAGAATGTTATCAGCCTCATGTTTGAATAGCTTGTCCCTATTTATGTCAAAGCACTAACATTATTTAAATGAGGCTTTCTGTATTTAATAGTGCAGTTTGTCCAACATATCCTTCGCTTGTCAGAGATAAATAGAATGCTGTGTTCCAGCACAAGAAAAAGCAAATCTGTTACTACCACATTCTGGCTGCACTCTATGTTTCTGAAGAGATAGCAGCTATAAAAAGAAATACCTATTGTTTCTACCAGGTTTTTCACACTATGTTGCTGGTTTCTCAGCAGAGCAGATCTCTTGCTGAAGCTGAAAAAGACCAAGTCTGTGGATAACACTATTAAGACACCAGTTAGTTTCCCACTTCCTTTACAGCAGTCCTAAAATAGTTTTTTCTAAATGAAAATAAAAAATAAAAGCAGAAGTATTTTTCCTTAAAACATTCTTTCACTTTTACAGTTTTACACGTACGTTCTGCCTTAAACTACAACACAGCTTCAAAGTAAAGAATGCCTTTGTCATCACCTTTACCACCTATGTATTCCCATGGAGGTCACCAGAGGAGAAAAGAATGTAAACTCTGTAAGACTAAGCAAAGCTTAGACTTTTAGCTAAAGAACATACAGTTTGGAAATTCTCTTGGAATTTCTGGAATGGTACAAGGAATGCCTAGAACAAGTAGGACAAAGGCTAGGTAGGTTAAATCACTAAAATAATTGTTAGTTTAGAATGCTGAAGCACTTTCTATTTGGTTTAAGACCAAAAAAACTACTTTGCTGGGTCAGACTACAACATCCTAACAGCCCAGCACTGTCTCTGGGTAGCAGTTTCTAGTCACTGGTGGTATATAACAGCAAGGTTTAACCGCTGTAGAATAGTTATTCCAACAGAACGTTTTATCCCTCAGCACTTTTCAACTTGTCTTTCATTTTATTCACATAGCATTGTTCCCTCCAGCCAAAGCATAAAATCCAAATAAAGAGCAAATCCTGCAGCAAAGCTACTAAGTCTACTCAAACCATGTAAAACCTTCAACTATACATTGCTGCATTACTACAGATTTGTCAGCAAATTTTGCCAACAAATCCAAAACACTACAGGAACAGAAAGAAAGACCAGGAGTGCCTGGGCAAGGAAATTAGACACTGTAATTCCAGGCAAATTGTCATAGTCATCTAATGCAGGAGACACTCACTAAAACAAGTGAACAAAGTTGAACAAAACGCTAATGTTAAGTGGAGGATGTAGGAAGAAGGAGAGACTAATCATTTCAGAAATTCAGTGTATTTTGACAGACTTTACCTCTAATCACTTGTTCTAAAATGAAAATGAAGTACGCAGACTGAACATCCTTCAGTCATACAGGAAACCCAAGAAGTCAGTAGCACGTTTCTCATCTCTACACATGCTGTTATACCCTACACTCTGGGCTGTCTGGCTGCTGCTTCTGTTGCCCACACACAAACCTTGTTCATATCATCACGAATACGTGCATTTTATTTGTGTTATGATCATCATTGGTGACAGACACCAAACCAATAAGTTACACTCAATAGGACCAAAGGCATAATGACAACACTGAGGGCTTGCACACACAGCTGGTGGGTAATTTGATGAGCTAGTTAAGTCTGGCTGTCAAGCTAGTACAAGACAAGCAGAGGCCTCCTATTGCTATTGAGTCTAGGTACCATTTAATTGCTAACCTCTTGGAGAAGAGAATTAACTGGTTCAGAAAAAACAGTCTAAACGGTCTAAGAAAAAAGCACAATGTTATGTTAGGGCAAAGTTCGGGTGTGGAAATGACACAGTATGCCACAAAAGCGATGAAAAAAGACTGTGAAGAAATCAGTGGGGAAAAAAGAATACTGGAAAAAAAGAGGATTCTAGCAGGAAAAGGAGGATTTCTAGTAGAAAGGAAAAACCGTGTCAACTGAACACTTCCAGGTCTCAGTCCTTCCTAAGAATTTTAGTGGTGCCAAATAAAAAGCAAACACACAAATACCAGGAAGTTGTAACCTCAGGGATGTGCAGGCATGGGAAAGAAAGGAACCAAAGATGTCTCTCCAAGTTCAAGTTAACATTTTTGAGCCCAAGCATGTGTACTGGTAGACATACAGGTCAGCAGTCCCACACAGCCATTAGGATCTGTCAAAGAGAGAGGACGAAACACGTTATGAGAAATATGAGAAATGAGATGAGAGTCTATCAGCTCTGGCTCAAGAACTGGGTATGTACTCTTGGAAAGTGTGACTTGGCAAGTTTGAGTTGCCTTGCTTTGCAATGTTCCCTAGGCATTCATAATGCACTGCACTGTGCCAGAATAAATCTGTTCTCATATAGCTACTTTAAACTATGAAAAGCAGGTTGTCTTGAAACAATGAAATCATAAACAAAGGGTTGAAAGCAACTGATTAAGGGCATCTTGAAAAAAAGAAACTTTAGGAAGTCACTACCAAGTGTAAGTTATTAAGATGGACTGGAACCAGAGGAAAATTCCCAGTGTTACAACAGGATTATATTGGTTCACAAGTTTTGATCATACAGCTGTAACTTCTTTTTTAAGTCCTTAAAGCAGTTGGTGTTTTGTTGGGTTGGTCCTGCCTCTGTTCCTAACCCACAGGCAGAAGAACAAGGAGTGGGGCAGCATGGTGCATGGCCAGTACCCATAGCAACAGCATGAAAATGAAGAATAACACAAGCTTAAGTATGAATAATTCCTGGGTGCAAGGTGGTGAATTTTCTTTGTATACACTAATATATCTTCAAAAGTAAACAAAATCTAATTTTTTCAGGCACTTGTTTACGCATTATAGAATGTTGAAAGTAACACACACAGAAGACATATAAGTAAGGGAAATTTGATTTTTTGTATAGGACTGACACCAACACCTTGAGTGCCGTTTTGCTTAGTTTCTCCCTTCATATACAGCAACACAGCATAATCAGTACGGGTTTTACTACCAGTAGAAATAACTATTCAGCAACAGCTCTTGATATACTTCAAGGCTAGATAACACAGTCTGAAGGTCAAGTTCTGACTTCTTGAAGCTTAATTTATTCAAGAGGAGACTAAAGTACTGGAGCTAGAAAATGGTCAAGCACTTTCTTCAACTGATGAAAAAGCTGGGTTTTTTCCAAAGCATTTCTGCCAACAGAAAAGGATTACAAGCAGAGTAGGGCACTAAACACTGCCAATTTCCTTGGTTACTGTATGAAGCATGTTAGATGTTCAAAGAAGGCAAAAAGAAACTGAAAAACATATCAAAGATTCGTTCAAGAACTGAAGACAGAGAGGAGACAGAGTGCAACGTTAATTGTGCCACTAAACCTTGTCGAGCGGTACAAGGGACGAGTAATGACCAAGTGTATTACACCACTGATATTTTAAGACTTTTAAAAAAGCTCTATGCACTTATTATTCATTCTCTCATACACACACACACATACACATCCCCATCTACCTTTCATGGCAACTATGCAACATAGTGCTATATATTTTAAACTCCAAGGTCATTAATGATTTTGTGTACAAAATATTCTATGAAATTTGATTGCTTGCAGAAACTGGAATGCCACAGGATAGAAAAAACCTCTGTGTGTGTCATGTTCCCCCCTTACAGTAGTTGCACCACAGGGATTGCTAAAGTTAGTCCCTTTTGATTTTGTTTATATATGTGGATTCATTTTTATACACAATAAAAATCATAGGAAACTCTACTGGTTTTACGTTATTCAAAGCAGGACATATGAGTGGCCAACCTATATATGACTGCTATACCAGAATCCATTTTTAGGTACCTGCTTGAGTATAAAGAGGACATATTCAAAGCAAAAATTGGTCCCAGAACCCTTCTTGAGTATAGCATCCGATCTAGATTTATTTGGCCAGCATGATCAGGGAGTGGAAAAGTCCCGCAACACCTTCCCCTGGGGAAGCCCTATTAGTATGTCTCTCCTAAACAGTCCCTGGACCTAACCATAGAATCATAGAATGGTTAGAGTTGGAAAGGACCTTAAAGATCACTGACTTCCAACCCCCCTGCCCTGGGCAGGGACACCTCCCACTAGAGCAGGTTGCTCAAAGCCCCATCCAGCCTGGCCTTGAACACTTCCAGGGATGGGGCGGCCACAACTTCTCTGGGCAACCTGTTCCAGTGCCTCACCACCCTGACAGTAAAGAACTTCTTCCTAATATTCAATCTAAATCTCCCCTGTTCCAATCTAAAACCATTACCCCTTGTCCTATCACTACACTTCTTGACAAGGAGTCCCTGTCCTGCTTTCCTGTAGGCTCTCTTCAGATACTGGAAGGCTTCAATAAGGTCTCTCTGGAGCCTTCTCTTCTCCAGGCTGAACAGCTCCAGCTCTCTCAGCCTGTCTTCATAGGAGTGGTGCTCCATCCCTGTAATCATCTCCATGATGCACTTGTTCCAACATCTCCACTGCACCTCTTCCAACAGGCCCATGTCTCTTCTGTAATGACAGGAAATGCCAGTCTGCCACCTTCTTCCCTATCATCCATAAACTGGATCTCTAGCATCACATCAGCCCCTATCATGAGTAGGTAATTTAATATCTGCAGGTACAGTACAACAAATGACTGAAGACATGCACTTCATTAATCTTTTCATAGCTAACACAAAAGCTGTCTGCTCCCTCAAAAAAGTATTTGAGGGAGATACTCGTAAAACTAGCTTCACAAGCTTTTATGTATTATCAAGAGGTGGCAAGAAATCCAGATCTCTCCAAACAGCATGTGTCTATCTTAGCACATGTTAAATACATAAAGGTGGCAAGACCTTTCCTTGAGGTTATGTATCAGCTTCTCCTAGCAATTTTAAACATAAACTTCTTCCAAAAAACACGCTACCAGTCTCCTGAGTTCAGTTTGGGTCTCTGCCCATTCCTAAATATATTCCTTCTCATCAACCTTCCTCAACTCTTTTTCTGGCTGGAAACCTTTACTATTGGTATCAAACTCTGCGGATCCAGTAGCAGCATATGCTGATGCTTTATGCTAGTAATCTATCTCTAAGATCTAATTCTACACTGAATTTCTAGTCAGGCCCATTTTCCTTCTTTACCTATGGTTATCCCCATTATTTTCTCTCAGGTCCCTCAGTTACTCATGAAACAAAACATTCTATTAAGAATAAGACCTTTAATGATTCAAATAATTCAACTCAACCACCACAGGTTTTCTGGCCACTGTTCCTAAAGTATTTAAAACACACTCAGTTCCATCCCCCATTTAAACCTCTCATCTGTCTTCAAATCTTTGTGGGATGCTACTCTTTCTCTATTATTGTATTTACTGTTATATTATTTCTTATTATATTTCTTTTTATTTTTATTACTGTACAAAAGACAAAGAGGGCACGTGTGTTGTTTATTCATCTTTAAATGACTATTTTTCAAACTGTCCTTACGAAGAGATGTTTCATACATGAATGCTTTGTCTGCTTCTGGTTATTTTATAAAAGGTATCCATTTAATGACACCATTATCATGTCACTTAAAGTGCCTTATGTAAAATTCCTGGATTAGCACATTGGCCTTTCATCTCAGGGAACCCAAATGCTAAACCGAAAAATTACTTTCATGCTCTTAGCCTTGCAGACAGACATTACTAATTCTCAGTACAATTTGGCTTAAGTGACCACTTTTCCTTGGGGGAGGGGTGAGTGTTGATTAAAGCAGCATGTGATTTCAGGAGAGAAAAATAGATGGAATAAAGATGCAAGAAAATCTTGAAATTTGCATGCTTATACCAGTCCTAGATTTGAGCAATCTAAACCACATTCTCACATTTTCTAATCAGTATTTCTTCCATTTAAAAGACACAATGCAATCTCTTCAAAAATCACTGGAAATTATGCAGCTGCAATAAATATCACCTATGTACACAGAGCTTTTTAACACTGTATGACCTAGTACGCTATGAAGTTTCCAGCCACTGTGGAAAATTCTACTCTCACACAGCTCTCACTGTTTATACACCTTGCATCCAACATCAGGTGCATAAGTACTCTTCTACTTATCACATAACAAGTCTAGTAGACCTGTGAGTGTTTATCTTGAATAAATGATTGCTCTTTGACTGTAAAACAATGTTTTGAATGGATTGTGACTTCCAAATCCAATTTCGTAAAAAAAAAAAAAAAAAAATTAGCAGGGTACAGAGTTATTCATACAAAAGATAAAGAAGACATTTACTCTGTGTTGGATTAATTGTATGTCTAGTCTATATACACACTATAAATCTGGTTTTAATAGTATTCAATATGCATAATTCCCCATGCTTAGTAAGCAATTCATTTTTCTGCCTGTGCTAAAAGACCCCTTGGAATCTAAATGAAGCCCTGTAGCTTTAGTTAAAAATATATTACTTAAGAATAAAACACATCAACCTAGATAAGTACCTCCTATCTGGTTGTAAAACAGAAAGAAGTATGAGATAACTTGCAACTAGACTTATTAAACATTTGGAATGAAAATGAGAAAACCCCATGTATTTAAGAAACTGGCTCAACATGCAGATTAGCACATTGAAAATGCAAAATTTTACATTTTATGCAGGAGGGGGGTAAAAAAATGATATGCGCTTTATGCAGTACCGTAATTAAACTAGACACTAGAGGTTTACATATTCTGTGAATTTAAGAAATAACAATTTGGGATAATTGACAGCCTAAAATAACACTTATAAGGTAACGCTTAAGTTTCTCTTGACTATGTAGTGCTAACCTAACATCTTTACATTTCCAGGTCCTTCTTGCATTACAAGAAATAAAAGTTGCACTACTTTAAGTCAAAAGTGGTATCTGGGGTTCTAATGTCCATGAGAAACAAAAGCAAATTTATACACGAAAGACTCTTTCTTGCCTTCCCTGTCTGTAGTATTCCAGTTCCAGAAATTAGGGTATTGCCACAGAAATAACGAAAGCACTTTCTGAATAGAGAGGAGATACTTTCAGGGCAAACTCTACATACACAGATACAAACATCACAAGCATAGAAACAGAACTATTAAATTTGGCACAGAGTGAGCCCTCAGTGAGGACACATGCCTTTGAAAATCTTTGCAACTGTGTGTAACCCAATACCTACCTAAGGCAACATCCTGTGCTCCTTCCTCCTCCTCCTCCCATTATTTTTATTTTGGGCTTACAAAGTGCACAAATAAAGAGAAGTAAAGCCAGTAACCGCAGACATGTAATTTGATAGCAGTGTGAAAATATTTGTGTTTTAAAATAGGAGAGAATGGATATAAAATTACCTTACTTACCGTGCATTTGTCAAAAGAGAAACAGCCTTGAGTTTCCTCAGAGGATAATGCTCACATCTCAACAGCAAATATAAAGCAAAGCAATCAATTAAAATATAAAGCACAGTTAAAACTGAGTTTCCTAGCCTTGTGAAGGCTACATTGAGCAAAGTTATGCATCTCTCCCCTTCCACACAGCACCAAGTACTGCTGTGTGCATACCAGAGGAGTCCAACACAACTAAATGCTGTAAGAACAAAGACCTTTGTCTCCTAACATATGAATAACTAAAGAACAGCCAAAAATGAAATAACTATGACAAATGAAGATCTGTGACCAGGTGGGACATTGGAGGGAGGGAACCACAGGATTGAGAGGATGAAAGTTAAGAAGTTAAATCACAATTTTTAAATGAGTATTTTTGAGGAGTGTAACAGAGATATACCAAATTGTTAAGATAAAATTCTGTAAGAGAACATCTTGGACACATGTGAATCCAAAAGGGAAAACACCAGACCAGAAAAGTAGTATATCATCATGTTATTAAGACAGTACTGTAATCTAATCTGTACCAATCATGCTAAAATTGTATGTTTACAGACTTCCCCTCTAACTCAAGCAATAAATTAATCTGAAAAAATACCATACATCCGAAACCAGTAAGAGCTATGTGTTCATGTACTACTTCAGACCAACTGGACTTATGCCAGAAGAAGTATATACTGTGTCCTATGTAAATTGCTCATGAGAACCATTTCATACTGTAGCAATATTTCAGTGAAATTTCATTTTTCACGCTGCTGGTATATTAAAAGCCTTTAAGTAACAAAAGAGTCTCTTAACAGTGATTCAGGCACATTATGCAGCAATGATTTTGAAAATTATCTTCACATTTACAAAATAAATCAAACTAGTGAATCACAGTTTGTTTGAACTAACATCTTAGAAGTTAATATATCTGGTTTAGCAGAGAGTCACGTTTCCATACTTCAATTCCGTGTGTATTTTTAACTACATAGATAGCCCCAGTGCATAGTTACACTTGGCAATGCTGGTGAATACAGGCATAATGATTTTGCATTGCTTCCACTTTTTAGTAAGATAACAGAAAAAGGCGACCTACAGTGGCTATGGAAAAACACTGTACAACGTTACCCTGATTCCCAAAATACATGACAGATCATCCAACTGTTAAGGTGTTGGCCAGAAAGGGTGAGGAAAAGGTATGTTGTGTTTAAGGCTGATCCAATAAGCATCCATTAGGAACATACCATAGCCTTCTACACAGGCATATTTTAATATTCTGAAATGTAATTATGACATTTTATATTTAAAGAAATACATTAATCTGTAAGCAAAAATCAATTTCTTACACAAGATAGCAAATTACAGTAACAGGGAAAAAACACAGTAACAAATATTCAATTATGTACACATATATATTTATGTGTATTAAGTAAACATTTCACATCTTTAAAAAATTTACATTTATCAGAAAAGAAAAAAAAATCTTATTACACAGCCCTGTTTATTTTAAATACTGTTTATTTACACTAAATAAATGTATTACCAATCCATAGTAAAGTCAGAATTACAAGACTGATTTAAATGTCATACCCATTTCTGCAGAGTTATTGGCATAACCGCAGGCAATGTCATTCTTCTTGAAGATAAACTCATGTTTGCTTTTCACAGAACTGGCCAACTTTCACCCAGGTGATACAATGAAGCAGAACAAAGCAGTTAGCAATATTCCTTGAAGCCTAATTTCTCATAACTCAAATATTGAAGTGTCAGTGCAAAAGAAAAGACTAAGGATATAGTAAATGTCACTCCATTTATGTGAATCCAGTCCTACTCAAAGCCAATCACAGAAGACCCTGGGGTAGGACTAACTAGAAATCAACCAACCAAAGAGCTTGAAAACTCATCTTCTGTCCTTGGAAAGGCCCACACTGATATCTCTGGATATAAAAATAGGCAGAACAACAAGCATTTCTATCACTCAGAACTCCATCTTAACTGTCAAAACAAAAACCAAAACCAAACAGTTAAAGACTGTATTCTAGCACTTTACACTGAGTGGTTGTAATGTTGCTGGAGTTTTTTTCCCTGGCTTTTTCCAGCAAGCAAAATATTCTTCAGTGTTTCTGATCTTAGGGTTTCAGTAAAGTAACTGAGCATAAGGATAGATACACAGAATCCTCAGAGATTAATTTTACAATTCTTAACTACCTTTATTCAAAGCCACAGCAGAACTCCCCTTTTATTTAAAGTCATGCAATTTCTACCTTTGCAGTCCAACAAAGGCCTGAAAATGTGGCACATATAATATTACAAGCAAGTGAAATTTAAGACTGTTTTATGAACTCTAGTTGTTGATCACCCCCACTCACATATTTACTTTATGTATCAAATAACCGCATAACAAATCTGGTTTCATTAACATGGTTCTACTAAGGAAGCCAGGGTTTTTTCTTTCCTTCTTTGTCAGAAAGAGTAAGATTTTACATTGCTTATATGATAAGGCAAGTTCTAATCCTCTTTTTAGGGTCTCCTAACAGCAGAAAACCAGTTTTGCTTTTATGTAGTATGAGTAAGCAATAATCCTGTTGTAAACCAAATTATTATACAGATGTTAGAACTGTGATATTCAATATTTCTTTTGAACAAGCAGTTCACATCAGAAACATTGCCTACCATAGGTGAAGACTGCAAAAATTATTTGTATTAAATATTCATAACATCTCAAACAACAATCTATGACATATGCAGACTACTGTAGTTTCATAGAAAGTTAATGCAAATGCATTATCTAGCACACATCTGATGTATACATCCTAGAAGCATTCAGAACTGACTTGGCAATTATAAAAATCCATGCTAAAATTCACTAGATCATATTGATAGTGTTTTTCCCTTAGTAATTAGAGGTGAGCACACTCTGTAGTAATCCTAAACTGTCTAGAAAAAAAATCTTGTCTCTAGGACATCTGAAACTATATACTGGCAAGTTAACTAAGTGCTTTCACATAGTTTTCTGTTTCAATAATTTTGTAAGTGGCAAAAATACCTAGCAAGTCACTGGCATCAGTAATATACTTCAGAATCCATGGGTTCAAAGCATCTATTTTCATGCTAAATTACCTTCCTGAAATCCTAAAATCAGTAGGGCTCTGGTAAATTCTGTTGACAAAAAAGAACAAAAAACCATAAATACAAAAAGAATACATCTCCCTCCCCAAAACTAAAGCCCGCAATACCCTGGCACTCTACCTACAGCTCTCAAATAGCAGTAAAATACTGCCAAGGAACAGGACAAATATTTTCCTAAACTTTCAAAACCTGTTGTCCTTGATTGAGACATACAGGGTGGAAAAAACCTGATAACAAGCTGATGCCAAGTCACAAAGAGAATTTGTTTGAAGACAGACATTTGATCCTTGTTCAGTTAGCTTTAAAACAAGAGCTTTTAATAAAGCCATAAAATCAGTTAAAACACAGTAGATATTAGCCATTTTCTTGGCTTAATAATAGAGTTTCAGTTTTAACTTTGACCCATTTTACATTGAGTCTGTAGTAACTAATCTTCTAGGTTTAAGGTATTATATTTATTTACGTTTATTTTTCTCTCTCAAGTTCCAGTCCAAAATCCTTATGACTGCTTTGAGAAATCAGGATAATAAAAAGCTATTCTAGAGACCAAGTTCAAAGTGCTAATTCTGTAACACTTGGAAAGAACGTCTTTTTCTACCAGAGATAGCTATGATAAATGTCAAGTGTGTGCAATTATGTTTTTACCTTTCAGGCACAAAGTTTTTATTTCCTGTGGGAGCATTTTCTCAAAATTCTATAATATACCTTCAAAATTTTGCTTTAAGATTCAGAAAACAACTTGTGGAACTAGACCGTTAAGTATTTTACTCCTAGGAATATTAGATGCACAAATGTTTGCAGCAGCAGAACAAAAAACTCCTTCTACAATCTCTTTTCCCTGGATCTTATGGAAAAATGTTTGGGAAACGTTAATTGTAAATCTCAGTGCATTGCATTAGTGGCTTTATTGGAAAAGAAACAAAAATAACCCAAGCCATTTTTCCTTACCCCTGGGTACTGAAGGTCCTTGGCTTTTGAAAAGCACATACAGCTTTTTGTTCTATGAATAATATTGACCTATTTGTCTGCACGGTGAAGCAGACAAGTTTTCCTCAGTGTATTTTGTCTTCTCCAGTCAGATATATAGACCAGACCTATTTAGAAAGTAAGCAAACATTTCCATGTTGTGTTTGACTTTGTAATAAAATTCCAGTATTCAGATCTGGTTTGACAGGGATTCCGAGCAACCTGATCTAGTTGAGGATGTCCCTGCTCTTTGCAGCCGGGGTTAGACTAGATGACCTTTAAAAGTCCCTTCCAACACAGACTATTCTAAGATTTTAAACAAAAACACTATAGTAATTTACTCACACTAATGAAGTACACATCAGTTATGCCCAAGAATACTAGAAATGACATTGAGGAATATGTTTATCTCTAAAATTTCAGAAACACACAAAAAAACCCTCCATAATTAAAACATATCTCAACTTCTCAGTGCAAGCCTTGCAGAATCACTTCACCATCTGAAAGTCAAGAGGAGTTCTGTTGAAAAACGTGAGACAGATAGGGTTTGAAAGCCAATTATGCTTTCTGGGAAATGCATATAATAACTTTTTTTTTCCCTACAGGTAAAAGACTTGTCCACAGCTGGTTTGAAAAGGCTTTTGCTGGTGCTGGTGGACAGGAAGGAAATCAGATCCTGCTCACTTTCATGAGAGCCCTGTAAAATGAATATGTTAATGCAGCTTTTCGCTCCTATTTTTGTCACTAAGCTACCAGATACAGTTCTGGAAACATTGTGCAGATACTCTTTAGATACTTCAAAATATATACTACTTTTACTTCTTGCCGCTAAAGAAAGAGTGACTAAATTGAGTGGGCAAGAATTGAAAAGCTCTTACTAAGAGTTAGTACCTCCAAGTAAGGGTTTTATAACAACATATGGAATTGAGATATCCTGCTAGTAGAGGAAGGTCAGTGATGTACTTAAGGCACTGGATATGGAGTCACAACAGTTGATCTATTCCTGGCTCTGCCAGACATAACACAGGAACGTGGGCATTTAATAGGTAACAAGAGCAAATCAGATTCAGCTTTTGCTTCTGTAGATAAAAGAGAAAACTAGAGAATATAAATTCATTAAGGCTTATAAAAAACTTTGATACTATTTTTTGTACTTGTTTTTTCTTTAAGCTAAAGCAGAAGTTTATTACACAAGAGTAACAAAGTCAGGTAAGTTATTTGTGGTACTATTTCACTTCCTTGAGAGAGTGCTCCTGGCAGTTTGGCACAGAGGGTCACTATCTCTTTACTAGAAGAGTCAGTTAATACCACCAATGTGACTGTGGAAACACATACAAGGCATTTTTTGCATACTTTTGGCAAATAACTATTTTCATAGAATCACAGAACAGTTAGAGTTGGAAAGGACCTTAAAGATCATCGAGTTCCAACCCCCCTGCCACAGGCAGGGACACCTCCCACTAGAGCAGGTTGCTCAAAGCCCCATCCAGCCTGGCCCTGAACACTTCCAGGGATGGGGCATCCACAGCTTCTCTGGGCAACCTCTTCCAGTGTCTCACCACCCCTTTCTTTAAACCCACTCCACAAAAGAAAGGTTTCAAGTGATAGAGGAGTTGTCCTGATCCAACAGTCACTTGTACAAAGAAATGTAGATAGGTCTTATTCCTCAAACAGAAAATACAGTGCACCCTCTTAGAGGGCTGGTAATGATTGATTCCTACGCAGAAACAGTTGCAGCAAAACAGACTATATTAACCATAAAGTACATGTTCCAAGATACCTAGGAAATTCACTATGAAGTTTGAGCCATCATGATCTCTCTTCTGTCTATTCATGTAGTTATCCACCTATTAAATGCTTCTATGTTAAGAGACTAATGCACCACAAAAGGAAGAACCAGTACAATTCACAGTTTCAGCTCTTTCTCTTCTAGCCTTTCTATGGATAAACCAGGCATTACAAACAATACACCATGTCAGAGCAATTTAAGGGCAAAACAAGATAATCCTAGATCCCAAACCTTGCACTGAAAAGCCACCTCCAAATACATCACTTCATAGTTCTCAGCAGATCCCTGTCCTTTTGCTTGCCATGAAACATAACACGTGAAAGTCAAGATTACAGACTGGTTGCATTAGAAAATAATTTGTTATTGAGTGCACATTTTCCATTGGAAAATGCATTTCATAATATACACAGAACCAAAGCAAAGAGAAACCCAGGTTACAGGAAGAAACTGAGCAGACAAAAAAACACATAAAGCAGTTCTCGGTGCCATGGCTGAATCACTGGCTTTGGTTTTATTGTCTCTATACATTTGTTCATCTTCTCAAGGAGCTAGTTTCATTTGGGAAAGAGAAGCCTTTCTTATGTTAGCATTTCTGTTACACAGAAATCAACCAACAACAGCAGTCAGTCAAGCAAGTACCAGAGCTCCACAAATCGTGTATTTTCCTCACCGTACACTGAGACTGCTTGGACTGCATCACTAACATGTTTTATCTCAGAGCCATAAGAGTTTATAGTTTCTTAAATCTTAGAGGAGTCTATAGAAATAATTTCCCAGGTCTTGACTTTTGTACTTTAGTAAGCACAACCCCTACTTCATAACTGTAACGCCGTTTGAATAGTTTACGAAGAGACTACAAGAAAATCATACAGGGTTTGTACCATTGCATAAGGCTCAAATACAAAGACTAGGATTATTTTTTCATCCCTTTTCCACAATACCTCTGTAGAAAAAGCCTAGACATACTCAGTTCTTCCCTCTCCACTAACTTACATACTGCTAATTTGCAGTTATGCTACAAATACACCTCCTTTGGGCCTGAACAGCTGAGTAGTTTCCATTTTATAAACTCATTCAGGATTTGGGAAGTCTCCATCTCAGAAGAAAAATAACACTTGACCATGAGGAATTCATCATTCAGCTGTTCCAAAGACCTCTTTACTTCAGAATATCTTACGTCATCTATATGGCTTGAGTGACACAGCAGTTACACATTCCAGTTTTCCATAAAGTCTATTCCTTATGTAAGCTTTTGCCAGCTACTGCCAAAATGTTAACAGGAACGTGAGAAGACTGACATTATTTTCCATACCTAAGAGTCTTCTGTTTGCTGGATGCCTGCTTAAAAAGAATGAAGTTACAAAACTCCTACAGGATACCTAACTTACTTCAAAAACATACTAATGCTTAATCTTCAATGTTATTCAATACGGTCATTGTCTCATGGGCAGAAGTACAAAGGACTAAGTACAAAACTTTCTAAGAAGTAACTTAAGAGGAACCATTTTCCAAAATCCTTTCAACTCATTTCTGATCTTACATTAAGAAGAAAATGCCCAAATCCACGGCATCTCCTCCATCTACTATTAATGAGTTGTTATGTGGACACTTGAGTAAAAAGGGATCTCATTGCTAACTGTTGCCTAGAGGAGACAACACACAAACTTCCTTTGAAAGCTCCATGTTCTGAAATTACCTGAATACAATAAACTCGAAGTAACTTACTATCACAGAAGTGACTAATCATGGACTAGAGCCTATCAGAATACTGCCAATTAAAACTTTCAGCTGTGAAATATCTCCTTTTTTTCCCAGAATTACTGGTTATAAAAGCACTAGGAAGAGCCACCTTTGCTCAATTTAGAGCAATGACTTGCTATCCAGATAATTTCAAATTAAGAAAAGGATTTAAACCTTCATCTTCAGCATCACAAGCAGGACCCTTAACCTTCAACTCTGTAAATCACTTCTTTTTCCCTATTTGAGAAGTCTAAATGACCTTGCTCGCTCTCAGATCTATCCTGAGCAGTTTGTATTTTGCCTAGAAAATTAACATCCTATCACACAAACCTTAACACAACACTACAGCAGAAGCAAAACAGTTTTCCAGGACAATCTGAAATTAGACAGCTGTTACCTCCTGAACAAGACACACACATAAATACTACACACTCTGAGAAAATTTCAAAGAAGAAATCACCTTAAAATATAAGTTAACGAGAACAATCAGATACAAATATTAAGCACAACTAGTTAAAATTACAGATACAGAAACTAAGTTGAAGTATGAAAACCAGGATAGGGACACTTTTGTTTTAGCCCTAATGAGTAATTACTGTACTAGAGAGAAACTAGGCAGATCCTGTCTATATCCCAACTATTCCTGCATCCTCACACTACAATGCACTGATTGGAGAAGGGCTTCTGTTAGAGAAAAGCCTAATCACAAAAATCTCACCAGCCTGGAAAAAAATCCTCTTTTACCAGAACATTCATCTCCCCTCAAATGATTATGGAAGGGTTCACATTGCAAGAACAATGGCAAAAAAGCTGAGCATAGCACTAAATTTCACAGTATCAAAGAGCATATTGCAGTTTTCCATCTTTGTCAATTCTCCCCACAAACTTGTGGGATCTTAAAAGCCTTATTATGCATACTCCTTGCAAAGCTTTTTAGCTGCCTATTTTTGCAATCAATTGAGAAGTACGCTGATAACAAAGTTTTGTCAATTGAGTCATAAGAAAACCCTCATATTGCATGGGCTTCCCTCTCACTACATACCAGTAAATTCTAGTGATTATGAGAAATTCTTGCAAACTTCCAGCCTGTTTCTCAACAGTTGATACCATTTCTGTGCCATTATCAAGTGCTTGCAGCTGTTCATAAATTCCAGGTCTTAATGTAGTCAGTAACAGGAGTTATCATAACATAACTGATATAAGAGGCTATTTATAGACTAAGAATGCACTCATTGAAAAATCCAATTCAGATCACAAGGCAATCTCTTGTATCTCGTTTTCCTGTGGATATAGTGTCAAGTTAAAGAAGCAAAGAGATAGATATACCAGTATGCAGCATATGTATACATACCAGAAATAGGCAGGAACAATCTATCAGTACCCTAATTAGAAGTACAGGCACACCTCTAAGATAACCGATATACATTTCTCTCTGGAGACTTAAGTATTAAATATCATATACACAATTGGGCTAAAATACAAGCTGATTAGCTGCATATGAATGTTCTGTGACTGAAACAGGAGAAAAGAAAGTTCATGCTGTTACTAGAGCAGAGAGGTCTAATTTCTTCTCCCTCTTAATTCCTCCTCCCAGAACTGTCCTTCTTGAAAAATTTTATTTGGCCTGATTAGCATTATTTATTTTTTTTTTTACTCTTTCCACTTGAGGTGACTCCCATCAGGACTCTAACATGAGAGACATACTTAAGTATGATGTCTTTATGACTGCCTTTAATTTGGGAAAGAGGATAAAAGGAAACCTTAAAGGCATGAATTCCCTCATCAGTAACAGCTGTAAACAAGTTGAAGACAAATAAGGAGAATATTCCCACTTAGCACTGTAAGACTTCTTACTAGAAATATATCACCACTTGCTAAAGATATATCCCATTTTGTTAATAGAAAAACTCAGCTGCTAGAAAAGTTTGGAAGCCCTGGGCCCTGAAATCTCCAGCTGAAAGCTCCATCAGTTCTTGCCTTTGCACACACATATATAGCCACATGAGACCAACATCAAGTGCCAGTAACAGGATTCTGATGCCCTTCCATGGCCTGGCCATTGTCATTCCTGCTATACAAGTACCAAACAAAAGAGTACTCTCATCCTAAAGATACCCATCTAAGTCATCTGCAGGCATGTAGGCATGGATATCAGCTGTCTCCTACTACACTGTATGCAACAGGCTGTTGAGACAGGTGAGAAATCTCAGGTTTACTGTCGGTTTCTATACTTTCTTACACAAGAGAAACTTGGTCCTGAAAGCAAGGCAAGTAGAGATTACGGAAGAGATGTAAGAAGGTAACTGAAAAAATGAGGAATCCCTTTTCTATCCAAAAAGTCCCATTGGTCCAATTTCTATTACAAGTCTAGCTAGATCTCTTAAAGAAATTGGCTTGGCATAAAGATTACCACTGCAAAGAGGTTAAAAGATCATGAAGCAAAAGTTGGTGAGAAAAAACAAACAAACAAACAAAACCATATCAGTAGTTCTGGAATTATTATGAAATAGAATAAATAAGTCTTCAGCCAGCTATGGTAAACAACTTACAAGAAGATGCACATGCATAATGAATATAAAATCATTTTACTAACCACAAATATCTAAGGCTATTCTGTATTTCTTCAACACGAAACATCTAAGTTGCCAGCTTTACCAAACCCATAACATTCTAGGTAATATAACTACTCATCATTGACTACTGTCATCTCATTCAACACTATGCAACTATTAAATTGTTAATGTTTTAAAAATAGCAGGACATGAAATAAAGTAGGTGTTTACAATACTGGTCAGTGAGGTGACAAAAGTAGAACCGAACAGAACCACAGAGGTTTTATAAGACCATAAAATAAAGCTGAGGAAAACCAAAATGGAAACAAACCAAAAGAAATAAAAAAAATAAAATAAAAAATAAATATATATATAAAAAGACCACAAACCAAAACCGAAACAAAACAGAAAAACCACCAAACCAAAAAAACCCTACAGAAGGCTCAGTCTTATTTTTATCGGATTGAAAATTAAAACCACTGTGACAACAGAAAAGGAAGATGATCTATGGAGTTCTCACACTCAGAGACATGAACTTTCATTCTCACGTACGTGCTTAAAAACACTGTAAGTCTTTAAGATTGTGAAAAAATGAAACCTTTTGGGAACAGAAAAGCTCTTAATATGAGTACTGTTTCAGAAAGCAACAAGAAAAAAAAAAAAAAAGCAATAGGTCTTCTACTTTAATAATGCCTTTAAACAGCAATCCACAATTTCTTCAATATGAATCATAGTTAGTCTAGAGTAAACGATACAAATTATGAATGCTACTAAACAGTATTCTGATTAACCTAGACTGTGTGTTCCTGGACGTCAGGTGGGAATATTTATCTGTTTTCATCAAAAGACAGTTCAGACAGCGGTCCATAAAGGGAAGATGCCAGTAGTATTCTGTTGTTATAATACAGATGTCTTACATCCCACACTTATCACTTACTGACAGTGCTACCAATGAGAAGCTACCTGGGAAAAGATCTGCCAATAAAATATTTATTTAATCATTCATCTGTTTATGGCAGGACCTACTACAAAAGGACCTAAACTTCTCAGTTTTCCAGTCTAACCCTAAAGAAAGGCACCCATCCACAGGAACAATTATGACCAAGAACAGCATTAGTATCTATGACACCCCTCTCCCTTCTGAAAATTATGAAGATTCAAGCTCTATTCATCAGTTCAATCTTTTAAAGCCAAACTCAATAAAACTGAGCTATCAAAAGTGATTCAGTAACAGTAGATAAGTGCCCTGCAGGTTCAGCTGGCTTTAACTGTCAAGTGTCTTGTATATTCAAGGAAACTGAGACAGTTTTTATCATTGTCCATTCTAGTCTCCTCATAATTACATAGTACTTGGGAGACATCATGGGACAAAAAAAAAAACAGGTAGCCACTCAGAATTCAAGAGATGAATATTAAAGAACTGCTTTTTTGGAGAACCAAGGTTTCCAAATTTACAGAGAAAGTTTCCTACATAAAGAAGTAAACCTACTGCAACGTAGCAGAAGTTTCTTGTTGCAAATATAACTTCCTAAATGGCACCAAAGAGACAGTTTCTTGTATTGAGAAAACAGTCCTAACAAAAAAGATAAGAAAGTTCAGTTTTGACTTTCAGGCTGATGAAGCCCAAAACAACCAAAATCAAGAGGAAGATTAAAAGCATTCCAATTTGACAAACATTAGCAAAAAGTCTACCAGGATCTTTGACAGTACTGATTATATATTTCATTTTATATAGCTACAAATAGTAAAAATTTAACCCTTCCATTTGCCTGATGTGAATTAATCAATGAGCTTGCTGAGGCTACATTGTAGTAACCAGAAAAGTTAGAGTGACCTTGTTTTCTTGCTCATTAGTGAGTGGGCAGGGGAAGCTATTTTGGTGAAGTTAGAATGTTAGAATGTTTAGGGTCTCTGCTTGGGTTGTTTTTAGACAGTAACAAAGTACAAGGTTAATTTGTAATAACACTGAGGGTTGACATGAAGTCTGACAGAAAGACACACTTTTCTCTGTGAGAAAAATACACTAATGAATGAACCAAGGTAAAGAACATAAATACAAAAAGAAAAAGACACAAATAAGTGATTGTGAAGTTTCCCCAGGCTGATGTACCAGACAGCTAGTATAGGCTACCTCAATATAAACCAGGCAACATTCATTCTTGCTAAAAGGAGAAATTGTTCAACTTTGCCTCACCTATACAGACCTGTGGCTCTCTGCCAGCGTTAAGATAACTGGGCAAAGCACAAAGATACATGCATGCAAGTTTTAAAAGGGGTCTAAATAATTTCAATCTAACATAACAGCAATAAATCTTCCCTTGGTGGGAGAGTACAGCCATTTAAATGAAGAAGCAAGCATGGAAAACAGAGCAGAAGATGACCAGATGAGACACCACAAAAAGGAGACTAACTCAATCAAGTCTTTTGTTAGAGACTTCATGTAAAAACCTTTAGCTCTTTAAGTTGGCTCTGCATAGGATATTTTTTCTGTTAATCTGTAAACTGATTGGAAAGACTTTTTTCCTTTCTCTCTGCCTTTCAACTCTTAGTCCTTTATTGTGTAATTTAAGGGGAAGACATGGAAAAAACAGATATACATTTAGGAGCTGGAAGGAAAAAATATTGAGAACAGATAAAGGAGTGTATATGCAATGCTCTCCAACCTGGAAAAAAATATAGCAAGAAACAGACAGTCTAATGCATCTTTTGGTTGGAAAGGATATTTCAACCTTTGGAAATTAATGAATTATTATAGTTCAATAAAAAAAATCCTTTCATATTTGCATTGCTTAAAAGTCAAGAGAAAACAGGTATTTCAGCCAAAACACCTGTCATGAAAAACTCCAAGTAACAGGTACTTAATTATCTATGTCTCCTAACAGAATAATATAAAAAAAAAATTTGAAGAACGAGGTTTCAAGCAGGTACAGTGGAAGACCCTAACCTGTAGCTGTAAAAATAAATAAAAAAAAACCACTCTCAAATTACAACAGTCAATGCTCAATATTATTAATAATCTTAGAATAACATGCATTTAAACAAACATCTGTTCTTTGACATAAAACTCCTCTCAGTTCTTTGCCAAGAGCTTCATATTAAAATCTTTGCTAATGCAAAACAAGAAGAGATGTTCCACAACAATCAAATGTGTATCTGAGGTCTCTTTACACAATTGATTTCCTGGAAAGAACATTGTAGGAGCATATCTGGGTTCTAATAGGTAAAAATATCTACTTGTTTAGAACATAAAGAAAGACAAAAGAGGCAGGATAAAATGCCCAAAGATTTGAGTGATCTTCACCTTGAGATTTACTTGAGTTTTATTTTTGCACTTCCAATTTAATTTAAAGAAACAAGGCACTAATTAGCTTGAACTACTTTTGTGATGAAACACTTATTGGCTTATCCTTGAGCAGGGCAAGAACTATCACTTCATAGCAAGGTTTTGATTTCAGAAAGACTTAAAAACTAAGCTTTCATAAACCTATAGTAACCTCTTTTTAGGTCATTTGACCAAAGGAAATCAAAAGTATACTAAAGAACAGAACAGTTTTTTCCTGTTAAACAGTTAACAGTTTTCCCTACTAACATCCATTTTGATCATAACTAAACACAAAAGCACAAAGTATTTTATATTTTCAGTTCTTTGCCACTGCTTAGAGAATACAGACTCTGAAACACAATTAGATTTTCCGGATTTGTTCACACTCTCCACCTAGTAAGAGAAAATGATCAGTTCCTCAGGAATGCAATATTTCCCACCATGCATGTAGTTGACTGTGCTGTGCTGGACATGAGGGAAAAGCTGGAGTTTTTGTTTTTTTCAGACAAAAGTCTTCAACCTCAAAGCATAAAATTCAGTTTATTTGAACATACATAAATCTAACGTTAGTCAGGCCAAAAGCACCCAAGCCCCTCTGACACATCTTCCAAGATTACCAAACTTCAGCATTTCTTACAAAATGGATCATGCAGTCCACAAAGTGGACTTGCCATTCATACGTTCATCTGCTGACTTTATCTCCATGTTATTTCCTTGAAGATGAGGACATTAAATATATAATCCCACTTGAGATACCTCTCAAAGTTCTACCTTTCCAAACACAGGTGTGATACCGAAATAGCTCCACAGCGTCACCTCCATGAAATGTTCCACTGAGAACAGGTTATCTGAGGCACAAGTCTGCACGATCTTGTGAAATGAAAACCTATTCTTTCCATTCTCCCAGCTCCTAGTCCTCCCTCTAGGATAATAAAATTTGTCACTACACTGACTTTATACTTTCACTTCTTATTTTGATCCCCATCACTCCCTCTTTGTTCATTTTTTTAAATGAAAAGAAAAAAAGAAATAGTCAAGGTTGCCTCTTAAAGAAAGTTTGTTCTAATTACTGCTAACATGTCAAGATTATGAGTCTCTGAGGATATAATACAAAAACTCTTCCAAAACTGCAGGCGGAAAAGGAGATGGGCAGCTGTGTTGATGAGGCAGATCAAAGAATGTTCAGACACATAGATGTACTAGTTCCCAAGCACAGAGGCTACTCACTATTCTGATACATGGCTTTTACCAATTTGTGTTTAAAAGCTTATTGCCAGTAAGTTAACCCCGCAAACAGACGTGCTGTTCAAGCAGCATGTTCAATGTTTTGAGAAACACATGTTAAAAGATCATCAGAAAACAGTAATGACTTCAGCCTAAAAACTCAATAATTTAAAACAAATCTATTCAGAAGAGGAAAGATTTCAGATGTCACAGGTGTTATGAAAAAGAAAGCAGATATTTGTAACAACTTCTTTTTTCCTGGAAGAAGAAATTATTTTCTGGAGAGAAAAACAAGTCAAAAGAGGAGTAATTTCTTTTTTCCTTTTAGAAACAACTATTTTGATAACAATTACCTACTAGACATAGGTAGAAATTCACTCTGTAATTCTTTACTATGTCCAAAATTAAAAACGCTACCAAAAAAAACAAAAAAAAAAAAAACCAACAAAAAAAAACTAAATCAGAAAGAAAGCATTCTAAAAGAAGAAACACTGAAAATGTACAAATCATCACAGAGGCAACAGCAAAAATTCTGGCAGCTGTCAACACCATTAAAAAAAAAAAAAGTGCTTAAGTATACCTGGTTTCTCTGAAGAGTTAGGAAACTATCAAACTGTAATAGTAATATCCATGGCCTCGGGGGCTATATTCAGTGAAATCTTTGCATATGGATTAGGTATTTGCAGAAAAAGCTGTTACAAAGTTGGCAAAACAAGGACATAGGGTGGAAACAGCATTTCCAAGCACAGCTTCCACAGCCACCTGTGGGAAGTCGAAGTCAGCCAGTTTACTTCTCTTGCACACCTGCTTAACATTTCCTCTCTTTTTTAAATCTAGTAATTTTATAAACATTTTTATAAACTTCAACCTGAGTTTCAAAGATAAAAGTTTAACTCAAGAGCTGCCATTTGGTCTCAGCATTTAATAACTTCAGGTGAAGAATGTAAGAACAGTCATGCCAAGTCTGACAAAGGTTTACTTAAGCCCAGCACCATTTATCCTGCAGTGGCCATAAACGGATACGTAGGTGACAGGCTTTTTGACAGAAACCATGGCCTTGTTAAAACGCCTCCAGAAAATAACAGGAAGAATCCTCTGGATTTTTCTTGTAACTGGAAAATGGATCAGGCCCTCAAAAAATACTATTATTATTTTAGCTCAATTCTGTCAGTAAACCAGTTGTTCTTGATTCTGCTTTTACTAAAGCAAGCACTCCATTCTTAATGGAAATCCAGGAGAAATGGAAGGACTGTGAGCAGAAATTGTCACAAAAGGCATGACCAGAGCTTTTATAAAGAAACAGAAGTTAAATCAGTAAAGCTATGAACTTCAGCTTCTGAAAGGCTGACGCTAACACTTAGCCGGCTTAACTGATCAAGCCAGTCAGTAATTTTAAACATGACAGGCGACAAAAGCAGATAGTTGACCTTTGTGTGTTAAATCATGCTTGGGAAATCCACTTTCCAGTTGCAAGCACAAAGATTACCACAATGAGTGCAATTTAAGCCAGCAACATGAGTAATTTAAACTAATTTTTTAAAATGTGACTTCTGGTCCTTGTGTTCTGAAAGATAATGTCACCAATTCAGTGGTTTTGCTTCCTCTTGCAGAGACAGCCAATGCTTCCACCTTGCCCAAGCACAAAAGTAGCACAATTTTACCTCACTGCATTAGCAACATTTAGATACGTACTGATCAGAAATGCTTCAGGTTAGTATTGCTGTTGTAGGAAAGAATTAAAATCAATAAAAGTAGTCCAGAAAGACACAATAGCTATTTTTAGAGAACAACCAAAATATGCCAAGAAAGAATCAGTGCAGCTTCCCAGAAATATATGCGTTTATCACTTGAGAAGGGGGGAGAAATTTCCTCCTTAAGGTGCAGAGCAAGACTTTGGCAGTAAAGTTCTCTGGCAGGAGCACAGAAACAGTCATGGCTAGTCAGCTTCAGGAAAGTTAATACAACAACAAACTTCAACTACTGATCTTTTAATACAAAATAACGAGCATTTTTTAATGCGGAATAACCAGCAGCAGTGTAAGTTCTTACACCTCCAATATCACCCCTAAAACTGTTATGACAGGTATCTCACAGACCTCCAGAAAAGAGAATGTGAAGGAGGTAGTACCCTTAATCCCACAGGTGTTCCTCGTCACAACTCTCTCCAGTCTCAAGAAAGAAAAAGAGAAATGACACAGGTAAGCTTTCAAAGAGTGAATAACAGATTTTCAACACCAATAATCTCCATTAATTGGAAACTCTTCCTCTTTAACCTCTATCCCTGCTCAGGATAATAAATACACTGTGTGTGAACAGTTCTAAGTCAGATCACTGCCAGGTCTATCTGCCCACTCAGAATTTCCCTTGACTTAGAGGCACTCAAGTTATTTATGGAAATATAGTAATGTCAGCTATACACAGATAAACAAACAGGCATTAAAAACAGCCATGTACACAGCATTTGCTCCTTTCCCATTAATTTTGGGTTTATTCAATTATCCTAGCAAAATTAGACCTTCAGACAAAAGAAGCTGCTCAGAGGCTGTTAAAACACTCCATGCCATAGCACTGATGACAGTAATTGGAGGTGGGGAGGAAGGGAATAAAGAAATTAACTTCTCATTTAAGGACATAAAGTACTGCCTGCCTGCCCCTGATTCTCCTTTAACCAAAAAATTTGCAGAGTCACATGTAGACTCCATGAAAGAACAGTCACGTCTTCAATCACAGATTCCAAAACCTCATTTTCTACAATCATTGATGACCTACAGAGAAAATATCACCAAATTACAGAAATGTGGAACACCTTTATTAGAAAAATAACTTAATAGGTAACTGGGCTTTTCTTCAAGCTTTCATGAAACCAATTTAGAATGTGACAAATAATAATTTATAAATCTTACCTGCTTTTTCCTTGAAGTTGCCTTGGGCAACAGACTGGCTGACAAAACTGATGCAAACGGAGAGCAGCACAGCTCAGGAAAAGGATTTGGAATTGATGGGATCTCCAAAATACTGTCATCTTTCTTTTTTCTCCTATTTCGACAAAATACATAATATCAAGTGATAATTGTAACAGTTGCTGTTAGAATTGCAGTATCCAACTACAACGCATGAAATATTAAAGCAGTAATACTCACCACGATACTTGCTGGCTGCAGCAATTAGCTTTGTAGTGCAGTTATTTTTTTTTATTCAGTAGGCTGAATCCATTAACATACAGCGCTTAACACTACTTGAAAGCAATCCAAGTATTCAGCTCTGAATATAAAGTTGTTTGAATATGTGTAAGTCTTTGCAGAGTAAGAGAACAGATATATTTATATTGGTTCCTAAGGACATCAGTAAATATTTTGTTGTCCCTGTGTTCATGCCGTTCCCTATGTACACATATTACAACAGTGGATGTATGTAACTTCTCAGTAACACTTCCTGAGTGCATCACAAATTATTTTAACAAATGAAAACTTTTTTTCCTTTGAATCAGGGGATAAAATGACAGACAAAACAAAATAGTGCAAAGCAATACATTCATTTCTATTTTCAATTACGTTGGTACTTGAATCTCCATAGCTCCATCATAAAATAGATGTCTCAATAGTTTCTGGCTACTTAAATCTGATTGTGTCGCAAGTATCACTGAGCAGCATTTGCAAGAGTAGTGAAGATAATCACCGCTGTACTTGCTGAAGAGCTCGGTTTTGCACTGGTTTAAAGCATCACAGTAACGCTGCTGTTTATAAACTGCTGTGCACATTACAGGGCATGGTTTTCTCACATAAAATACTGAACAGCACTTTCTCTACTTGATCTCATTTGGAGAGCTGTACCCAAAGCATCCCAAGTATTTGAGTTTGGCAACACATAATCAGTTTTTCCTGTATGTGTGAGTTGACAGCCCCAAGCTTAATATTTAAGTTTTTTATCTTCATTATTACATTCCAGATTTCACGTACTAATTGGTACAGAGGGAGGAAAACCATCATAGTAAGGTTAATGATGCAGAATGAAGCAATCCTTTCTGGAAATCCTCACCAAACATTCATTTAAAGCGATATTTAGCATTAAGAAGGGGCGAAAAATCCTGTATGCAGTATTTTAAGATTTTTCTAAACTTCCGTCTCCTAAAATTGATCAGGTGCTTCAATGGAAAATCTGTCTCAGTTTCCTTTCCTAAGGATAGAGGCCAATGCCTTTCAGAGCAGCCCAAGAGGTAACAAACACAGGGTGCGCACCACTGACAGCAACCACAGCGGCATCGCTAACGGAGAAACGGAGAAGCGGTGTAGCTGGTCAACGTTACACGAAAGACACCGCAGCAAGAAAGTACTGCCTCGGTTCCGTTTGACAAGGCAGGATCGCCTCCTTCCACCTCAAAAGGGGAACCAAAAAAATAATTTAAAAAATTTAAAAAAAAATAAAAAAGGTAAAAAAGGAGAGTGGGGGGTAGTGTGGAGGGGAAGGTTCATCCCCACCGGAGGGAAACGTCTGCAGCACCGGGAAACAACTTTTGAGCTCCAGTGAGAAGCGGGCCGGCCGGTCCTGGGCCGGGCCGGCCGGTCCTGGGCCAAGCCGCCTC
>VZRU01014500.1:0-43605 GCA_013398155.1 Pedionomus torquatus
TCCCAGAGAATTTGTGGATGCCCCATCCCTGATAGTGTTCAAGGCCAGGTTGGATGGCGCTTTGACCAACCTGGTCTAGTGGGAAGTGTCCCTGCCCATGGCAGAGGGGTTGGAACTCGATGATCTTCAAGGTCCCTTCTAACTCTAACCATTCTATGATTCCATTATTCTATGATTTTTTTTTTTTTTCAAGCGTGGATATAAAATAAAAAATGTTTCAGCATCTTCCCTAAAGCTTTCTTTTCAGAAAAACCTGAACTGAAGACAAAATTAAATGCATGTTAGTCCATTTTTATATAACCTATACCCCATCACTAATTACTTGGAGTTTGTCTGTGCAATGACAGTTTACAGTGATATATTTATCCTTAAAATATAGAACAAATAATAGAAAAGCTCTCTTTCCTCTGAAACATATGAAAACCTATTAAGTGCCAAACTGATTGTATAAATATGATAGCAGTGTAGCTTTGTGGAGTAAATTAAAAACAATTATTTTCAAAAGGCTTACAGCAACTTTTAAGCATCATTGATAACTTGATAATCCATGAGCATTTATTAGTATAACTCATGCTAAACACCATGGGACAAATCAATTGTGAGCAAGTAGGAGGACTGGTTATTGAGTTACTATTAGATTGCTCATATTCCCATATTTTGCCCTCTGGATTTGTGCTGCAGTTTACATTCTTGAAGTCCATTCACATTTTAACTGAATTAAGCCTTCTCTATATCTATTTGGTAGGTCATATTTGATTACAACAACTACACAGATTTTAAAGTAACGTAATTCAGCTGAAACTGATAAGCCTAGAGCATACTCAGATCTGTTTCTGACATTCATTCCTCCCATTCTTCAGATTTCTTTAAGCACAATATGGATCATTCCTAGGCCTCAAATTTCTCTGCTTTATTCTTGCTTGTGCGTGACAGTCAAAATCCCACAGCTTCCCTGGTTCTTTGAGTAGTGCCAGTTGGCCCAGAGTGTTCAGGTCATGTCTCTTTTTCCAGAGTACTTATCCCAAAATTAAGGCGGAAATCCTAAATGGAACCACAGCTTTCTCCAACACACTCCTAATTCCTTTTTTTTTCCCCATCCCTGAGATGCTGAAGAGCTGTTTTACAAGAAAAACCTCATCAGAGGCAGAGCACCTTCAGCAGCACTAAAAATATGGGGGGAAAATAGTAAAAAAAAAAATATCTCCAGGTGTCTCACCTTGCAACAGATACCTTTATTATAAGACATTTATTAATCAGAAACCACTCAGCATTTCTGTGGTTTATTGTTTCACTAGAAAGAGACAGTTGTTTATCAGATGTTAACTCCCACTGGAGGAAAAGCGGAATGCAAACAGAAAGTGTGCTCAGATTCCAATTTTTTATCTTTTCCTTCATGTTTTCCAGATCACTGCAAGGTCTGTCAATTATGAAGCCAAATCATGCACTCTCTCTGACAAACGCATCAAGGCTTGACACCTCATCTGGTCAAGTTTCATTTGTATGTGATGAAATTTCTTCACTTATTCAGACAAACTGAAAGCGTCACTATTGATTAGTGATTTTTAGGCAGAAGCTTTTCATATTGAAACAGCGTGTTCATGAATTTAAGTCAGGTTTGTGTCACCTTTAACAAAATCTGTGAAAGATGCTGTGGCTTACATACACTGACTCCCATGGGATTTATTTTTTTCAGATGGGAAACTTAATAAAAGGTGAAATAGAAATAAAAATAAAATACACAGAGTTTTATTTTTAATGATCCTGTATTCAAATAATTATTTGTCACTATGTCTGTGATTAGGTCGTTGTCTCATGTCTCTCTTTCCTCTTTATTCCAAAAGAAAGCTAGGCAAGCATTTTTTTATCCAACACCTCAATTTTACTTTAACATTAGAATTGCCTTCAAACAAAGAAAGTGAAAAATAGATTTGGGGGGGTTTGGCTTAATTTTCATTGGGGGAGACTTTTCTGTAGAATTTAGTATATTCCGTTTCTGTGGAAATGACAAGAGAAGTGATCCAAATAGACAGTTCTGGCCTCTGTTCCTTGACTGTCATGATTCAATAGAATCAACAGAAATTATGCTATTTAGAGATCCACTGGAAATCTGAAATGCATGCACATGGTAAATAGATCCCCATCTCATAAAAATACACTGCAACAAGTCAGCAGTTATCTTCATTAAAGGTAATACAATTTTGTATTCTGTATTTACTTTTCTAACAACATACAGAGTCCTAAGAGATATAAAATAAGGATACCTTCATTTCGTTTATAATTTTTATTGATTACTGTGTTGCCTATTAGTATGATTACTGTGATCTGGTTTCAACAATGTGCACTAACCCAACAATATTTTAATTTGCTAATATTTTTCATTATGCAGCAATTAGCTTTTTTTTTTTTTTTGCATCTGTCCTGTCCAAATCTGTTAAGTTCCCATATTTTAGCAGCTTGTCTTTAGATCTGTGTACCATGAAGGAGAAAAGTTTTCATATGTACTGCTATGTGCTTGTAAAAAAAAATAAAAACCACAAACAAACCAAGCAAACAAACACCACCTAAACCCCAAAGCCCCTAAATTTTAGCCTGATTCACCACTAAAGAAAGGTAATCAACTGTTACTCAAATTCCCAAGCTCTTTCAATAAGGACATAGTAATCTTTAAACAGGTGTTCGTGTTGGATCGACAACACTCTGCTGTGTTCTGGGACATGGTGTATATTAGTATTCAGAACATCTTATATTATCATTTGTCATGCTTTGTCAGAGAATAGAGTGTTGATTGTGGAAATCCTGATGCTTTTGCCATTAACAGAAACACTAAATATCATCAATATTTCTAAGACTAGCAAAATAACTTGGTCTGACCATTCAATTCTATATTTCATCCTTTCAACAGCGAATGGATTATTCATGAAACTTCAGAATGGCAATGAAAAATAGTTAAGATACTGAAGTAGTGGAAATTTAAAGTTATGCAATTCAGATTCTAGATATTTATGAAGTTAATTGGTTATTAACCACTGCAGACACACAAGTTGCTTGCTTATAGAAATCTTCAGTTAACTCCACATACTTCCATGAATACATGTAATTTAACAAAGAATAAAAATGGTCATTAAAAGATCTAGATATCCAGTCAAGTAAAAGCATCCACAGGGGACTATAGTAAAAGAAGGGTTCCTGGAGGCTGTTGGATAAGGCTCTGCTTCCAGCCCTTTGTAGTAGCTTTTCTGTCCAGTGGAGGGGCCCTCATTTGTGGAAATCTCCCACAAAAGCAGATCCACAACCTCACCATTGTAAAAATTCACTTCACTGTTTTGGATGTGAAAAAAAATTTGTTGTTCTGTTCCTTCCTCTGTCACTAATATCTAATCTCAATAGTCATTCATGTCACTGAAGTATGTTATGTATGGTTTGTTCTGCTGTACTGCGTGTTTATTCGATGTGCAGAATTGATCAATCCTTTTGTGAAATTATTGCTACTTCTTGTCAGTCTTAATCAGGCATAAAATTTGTATATTTTTGTATCCTAATGATTACACTGCTAAAGAGAGAACTCATCCTTCTAAATGTTGTCACTCAGCTTACACTCTTCAGAGAAACTAGTTAACCTGGGCAATCTGGCATGAAATTCTGATTTGTTCTCTTTTTTAAAAACCTTTAATCAGTGAATCACTGAAACAGCTGGTAGAGGGCAGGTTTTTTCCCATTTATTTTTTTAACCTGATTTCTACTTTACTGACTACATGATGGTGAAAGATTTAGTTAAAGAAAGCATGACATTGACATTTAAATAAATCCAAAGAGCTGGTAATTATGTATTCTAAAAAAGAAAAAAAAAAACAACCCAAATCTTCTAACCCATTAAAATTTAATGATTGTTAATTTTATTTTTTTTATTTAACTGACAAAAGTATGAAAAAATATGGTGAACTAAAGGGAGAAATTTCAAGACTGAAAATTCTCCAAAAATGCATCTCAGTGATCTTTCACCACTTTTCTATGGTATTTAAAATAGGAGTTTAAATAATCCTTATTTATTAATATTCATTAATGTTTTTTCTTAAATTGGATTTTTGCTTGTCTGCTTGTTTTGTTGTGGTTTGTTTGGTGGGATTTTTTTAAAGTGTTTGTACGGCAAAATAGTACTTTCTTGTGCATGTGGTCATTGTAAGAAGGGATCTTTAGAATTCATTACAGCCTCAGAGGAAAGGGCAGATGTCATATTGCGTTTTAGTATTTTAAAGATGACAGGCAGATAATTCTATTTGTATGTTTTTGCAGACTTACAGATTTGTTAGGCAGAAGCTGAACAGTCAGGGATGGATCTTTGAGTGCTGCAGGTTGTTTATTTCTTACAGGAAATTATTCCAGAATTGAATCAGTTAAACCTTCCTGATGGTAGATTTTGAGATGGCCTTCACAGCCTCTGTGGTAATATTTTTAGCTAATAATCAGGCAATGATTTGCTTACATTACATATCTACATCATAAATCTTTATTGAAGTGTCTGGTGGCACCAAATTTTAATATTATAATAATGTTATATTGGAACAAAGTTTTTTTTAAAATAGATATGACATTCACATTACTATAAAACAAATTTCTTCCAACTACTGTTATTGCAGTGAATACCAAGTGAATTTATGAAAATGAGTGCTTAAAAACATTATTCTTTCTAATATGCACTGACATTTATGTATAAAAATATCCATGGTGTAACAGTAAAAATCATGAATGCTGAAAGTTCCAACATGGCTGAAGGTTGATGCTGGAAAACCAGATTAGGTATCAGGCAGACTTTTAAAATGTATAAGTGCTTAACCTTTGGAAGAATGACTGTGGTGGATTCTGTTTTTTAGTAAGGATGGCTGTGTGGGTGTCTGCAGTCAAGGTCAACACACGACAAGGAATTTTTTCCTCCTAAAAAAAAGTTCCAGTTCCAATAAATAGGAATTAGTACAAAACTGTCCTATAGATAGTTTTATGTTTATGTTGCCATATTAATGGCCCTTTTCTATTCCAGGATTTATATATTGTTGATAAACACAGCACAGCAACACACCTTGACAGTTTTAGGCTGTTCTCAAAGCTGAAGATTGTCCTGAAGATTTTCATATGTTAGATCTTTAAAAAGTGGAATAAATATAGCATTGTTTCTTCTACTCTTGCCAAAATGCATAGAAGAGTTTCAATAGGTCTGACAAAATAGTTTCTCTATTCCTGGATTTTTAATGGAAATATTTCCAATTGTCAAAGAACATTTTTTCTTTCCTGATTCAGCCTGTTCATCTGTTGAAAAAGTATACCTATATTTAAGATACTTAATACACTGAAAGACTCGGCATTTTTTTAAAACTAGTTATCTTACAGACCTCTGGAAATTAAAGCTTGGATTAGAAATATCAAGCTTAAAATAAATCTGCCTTTTTCTATTCATTCTATTGGATTTTTGGCTGGTTTCATTTAATCACTCTCTCCTTTTTTCATCTTCAACCCTACATTCCCCCATATTTCCAAATGTAAGTGATTCATTGCATTCTTAGACTTGGACTATGGGTTTATTCTCTTTCCTGTCATCCCCTTCTCTCTCTCCAGCTCAGCCATATTAGAGGTCTGTCATCTCTTTTCTTCCTTTTCTTTTCAGGCAATTTGACTTCAAAAACTCATTATTCAGATAAAACCCTAATGATTGATGTTTGTGGTATTTTCAATTTTTGCTGAAGTGTTGCAAAGAACAGTGGAAAGAAGTTTCAGTGCTAAATATAGGACACACAATGAATTTTTGTAAAACAAATAGATATTTGAAGGGAACAGTATGAGTAACTATGGCTGAAATCTATCCCCAAATCTGTGTAACATCTGCAAGCCTGAAGTTCAGTCTTCCTTCCCTCCCTTTTATTTATGACTATTTGCTTGGTAAGTATGCTAAAAGATATGTAAACACAAAGCATGTACCTTTTCTCCAAGTAAAAGGATTTCAGTGTCTGAGGAATAGGAACTTACGTATATTGTATATAAACAGCCATTTGTCTATTAAGCCAAAAGAATTTTGAAAAGTGTTAATCCCAGAGGTGTCTTTCATGCCTGCAAGCAACTGTTAGTGGCTTTTATTTGATGGTTGTGAATGGAAGTATATTCATCCAGTGCTCCTGATTATTTCTTTGTCTTTGGGCAAGGACAAAAAAACTTAACAGTTTCACTCCCATCCTTCCTGTATGCTGACAAAAATGAATGAATGAAAAAAATAAAGTTTCTATTCAAACTTTTTCCTATATTATAATTGACATCTATTTTAAATATGTTTAAAGTTTTTGTATGGGTGGGAAGACTGTTTCTGTTTAACACTTTTTATCCATGAAATCCTGAAGTCATTTTGAAAAGTGAAATAGTTCCTTCATTACAAGATTAGAATGGTATACCAATGATGTATGGTAATTGGGAGTCTTTTTATCTCAGTTACCTTTTACCATGTGAACTTGATGGGCTTTTTTTTCTGTATGAGCTCCAACTATACTTTGTTTATATAGTGCTTTTACATTTGCTTTTACTCTTCTGACATTTGTAGTTTACTAATTGGGTTAACATTTCTAAATGAAATGGCACTTCCTCAGATATCTAAGCAAATATAAGCCTATATCACTCTGTGTTCCCATGTAAGATTTAAAATTCAGAAGGAGAAAACAATAAGTAATGTTTTTGATTGCACAGCACTCTGAATAATGTCAGTTTATTTTTCATTCTGAAATGCAATATGGCTTGTGAAGCACAGCTTGAGCATGCAAGACAAGTGTGACCATCTTTGTCTACTGTGCCAACAGTCTGCTGCATCTTGCAGAAAATACCACCAGACTGGTGGTATCTGTTACTATTTGTAGGATTAACACGCTGTGTAAATTCCAGCTGTTGCTCATGTGATTGGTCTTCTTGGTAGCCAAAGAGTGCTTCCTGTGCTCAGCTACCGCAGCTGTGTGTCAACTTGGCATTTAAAAGTCCAATTTGAATTATTCAGAGAGATACTCTCTCTGAGTCATCAGAAATCTCTTTCCTATGTATTTAGAAGAGTAGAATAGCATGAATAGCTTACACGTCACAGTTTGTAGGTAGACTATATATTGCTTATTGTGATTTCATTCTTCATGTTAAAACATGTTCTTATTTGTTTGCCTGCTTTTCATTTGCTCATCCAGTCCTGTTTCTGGCTTTCCCTGCCTAGGTGCAGAGCATGTACAGTGAGACGTGGGAAGGGTGCTAGCAAAAACACTTTTCATTCTTTCCATTTTGAATCAATCTGAAGGACTGATCTCATCTGGATGGCAAAGAGACATGGTATCATCAGCAGTGCTGAGCCGTTCAGAGCGCCAAAGGCAGTCTGAGTGACTCATAGCTGAGACAGTAGGGCTTTTGAGAGCTGCTTCTGGGACAGAGCCACATGGAGTCTCCCTGTGCTATCAAAAGAAACAATAAAGCTTCACAATGCCTGTGTGTGAAAAGCTCTGAGTGGGTTACATTCTCATACTGATAAGGGCTATGAATGGTGCAGGAGTTCAAACTCACATGGTTTTATTTCCTTCATCACTGAAATCATAATAACAGATTGCAAATCCCTAATTTCATTCCCAAACCTGCCTGTTTCAGTGATTCCTTCTAGATCTCCCTGGCTTTATCACAGTTGCCTCTAGCAATAGAGGCACACCTGCCAACATGACTCAGAAAGAGTTAGCAGTCCAATGCTAATAAGAAGCACTCTATTAATCACCATCCTGGTGACAAGTTTGTGTGTGATGTATGTGTGTGGGCTGGTAGCAGATTAGTACCTTGTGTAAGTACACACATAACACACAAGCCTGGGATTTCATTAATATCCTAAAATGTCTGTTACTGTAAGAAGTCTCTTCAGTACAGCTTATTATACTAGACACAGATGTCCTAAACAAAAAACAAGCTAACAAACAAAAAAGCTCTGTTCATCCTCATATTCTTTCAGTGTCAGGAGATTCTATGTTTTGTACAAACTCTTTTTTGTTTGTGTTTGAAAGCCTTTTCGCAGAACTATTGTTAGTCCTCTAAATAGATAATTCAAAATTTTGTGTGATCTTCAGGCTTGTTTTTTAATTGAAATGTTTAATTCTATATATTCTGCAGAATTTGGGGGGACTGGGAATACCTTTTCCTTATCCTTCTCCACCACATTCTAATGGGAGCTGAATAATGAAAAATAAATATGAAAATTTTGAAGCTTCTCTTCCACGTTTAGTTTTCCTGAGTGACCTAATTCATCCTTAAGTTCTGTTTCTCTTTATTCTGCCTTTCCTTTCTTAGACCTTTAGGTTTTATCTCTTCTGATGATGATGGTCATTTTTTATTTCTCTGGCTAGCATTCTTTCCTGAAATTAAAATCTTACTCACTTTGTAGATGAGAAAATACCAAAAAGAAAATTCCAGAGACATAAGGATGTGATCAATAGCTGCTGAAATTAATTGAGTGCAGAACTGCAACCCTGGTACATCACTACCAGGACAAACAAATTGCTTAATCTGGAAAAAAAAAAATATGAAAATTCCAATTCTGGAATAGTGCAGCGTGGTACTCTGCTGTATGATGAAGTATCCCAGCATGAAGAGAAAGGTCACGATTCTTTGTGCAAGGTTGTCTGTGGCAGAACTGTGTTTTTCTGATGGTCTTGAATATTATTTTAATTCTCTACTTGTGATTAAGTTTGCTTCAGTTTCTTTCGGTTCTGAGGAGAAGTAGCTGAGGAAAACAATGAGGCAGATTCAGCTGCAATGGTGAAGTTTTGAAAAGGACAGTCTTGCTTTCGCTTGTCATAGCATAGAAATTAGTGAAATCAGTGAAGTGCATCAGATGAGTAATTCTGATAGTCTTCGCTTCTGAGATGTGTTTGGTGTAAGCCTAATCTATTACTATCCCAGTATAGATTTATCATAGCCAACAAAAACATAGTCAATATTTTTTGAACTCATATTTTATCATTATCTTTTCCAATTTTACCATGTTGAGTCTCAGAAAATTCTCCTGGTTTTAAGATACTTAGTTTTGTGTAATTTTGGCCTACAAAACAGAACCATCCTCATACCTGCGTTCAAGCCATCTAGTGGTCCTGATAAGCACTGTAGAAAAATAACACAGAAAAATATTAATAGTATTTTCCTTCAGTTATTAAATATTACTATAAATATTCTGACTTAGAAGAACTAATGGAGGAGAAAATAGTGTGATGTTCAAACAGATATGAATTTTTTCCTAGGAACAAATAGAAAACTTGAATTCTTAATAGATTGTACAGTTTCGCTGTGATTTTGCTGCTCTCTCATGAGATAGGAAATTGGAAAAATACTTCTTTGGAGTTATTGTAGTGCAGTCATAGTCAAGTGCGACAACTTCATTGTGCTAGGCCCCGCATATATAAAGAGACACAAAATTATCCTTTTTCTGTGTATGTGCAACTATGCTAAGAGGAATTATCTGCAGGGAAAAAAATTCTATTTCAGGTTGATATTAGAAAAACAAATGGATGTAAAGGGCTACATTATGAAGAGAATGGGAATGTACAGTAGTCTCTTGATGCAGGGTTCTGTTCTCTAAAGTCAACTAAGCCTATAAGGAACAACTGATAATTTGACTCATGATACAAGAATCAAAGCTCCAGGGATCCATCACTGCTGTTGATCTTTCACCCAAAGTGATTTATATTCAGGGAGTTATGGACTCAAGTACACTGGTAAAGGACTATCAAATATAAACTTTATTCTAGGGAGCATGCCTGTCAAACACTAATTATCTCTTACACTCTGCTAATTCATAGAGAAAGAATGTTTCATTATAGCCTTCTTTGTTGTTTTGTACCAGGTTTGATGGTATGCCTGACATTGTGCTTTGTTCATTAATAATGTTAGGAAGAACCAAATAGCTTAAGAGCATGTTTAGAATTCCATATTCCTCCATGTTATTTATTTATAATTTTCTCCCCTTTTAAGTTGTCTGTTGATACCAACCATTAAAACATGCAAACAAAACATATCTCTCTTCAGTGAAGAATAAATTTAAGTTGGCACGTGTCATTTTGCTTCTATTCATTTTACTTCACACAGACTCAACGAAAGCAAAGGCAATTTGCTTTCTGGGAATGTTAGTGATGATGATATGTGGCAATCTCCTGCAATAACAGCAGTGCTTCAGAAACATCTTTGGTGAGATGCCTGTGTAGAAGAAGTAGGAAGATCAGTTCAAATATGAGAAAAAGCTTTTTTACGGTGAGAGTGTCAGAGCACTGGAACAGGCTGCCCAGAGAGGTCCCCTTCTCTGGAGATTTTCAGGACCTACCTGGTTGCAGTCCTGGGTAATGTGCTCTAGGCAACCCTGCTTTAGCAGAGGAGTTGGACTAGATGATCTCTAGTGGTGCTTTCCAACTCTGACGATTCTGCGATTCTGTGAAGATGCTTCATAACAAATTTGTTACTTATGAATAGAATATTGTTTTATTCCAAATAACCTAAGAGCATTAAAAAAATATCCACTTGAATATTTCTGGAACTTGGCTTTCAGATCTTTACTAACACCAGAATTTTATATATGTTAGTCATTCCAGCTAGTTCTTGAGATGAAAGGAGAAATTCAGAATTTTGATGCTCTCATATGTCAAACTCATGCCATAATATGTTTTTCATAATATTTAAAGAAAAACAAAACAAAACAACACAACAAAACCCACAAAAAATGGGTTGTTGAAGTTTGGGAAGTTTTCCTTCACTGTGGAAGTAAAATAAAATAAAACAAAATTTCTTAAAAAGGGAATATGATGCATTTGCACTCATTTGTCCATACATCTTCCATTTCAATCTTATTTGGCACAGGGACATATGTGTTATGAATCTGATAAAGAGGCTAACAATATATTTAATTATGTGTTATTCTTCCATATTTTAGCTAAATCTAGTATTTCTGCAATCTTATTTCTCTAGTATGGTACCATCCCTTATTAAATAATCACTTTAACATGAAGAAATCCTTCTTTATAGAAATTCTGATTATTCATTGGCCTCTGTTTTGAACATATTAAATGTCCAGTGTCCAATAAAAAAGGTGATACTGAATCTTAAAATGGTCCAAAAAGAGTTAAATTAACTTAAAGTGTTTGGGTTTTAGCTTTACCAGGTAAAGTTTAGGAGTTTGAGTATTACAGTAATAAAATTTCTTAAATATTAATCTGTAATTATAAATTGCTCTTAAGATAAGCCAGTCTCCAAACCAATGGAAAAAACCATGAATATAGGTAACTAAAGTCATTGTACTATGAAGAATGAATCTATATTAAATTTGGTAAATCAATCATATACAGAGAATGAGTAGATATGTATTATAGTGTCTATGAATACATCTATATATATTTCTAATGCTCTAGTGTATACGATGAATTAACAAATCTTTTAAAATGCAAAATAGTTCAAATCCCAATTACACATTACTGAGGAAGACATAACTTACTAATCTAAACTTTAACCAAGTTTAACAACAAGAAGGCCCTTGTTGTTTAGACTTTGTACCAAAATCACAAAGACTGAGCTTTTAAGACCAAAAGATGAAGCCCTGAAAATGACATTTCAATTAATTCCTTCTGGTGCTAGCAGTGGAACAAAGTCTTTCACGCAGCTAATATCTAACATTAATGAAATAGCTTCTTTCTTGAAAAGGACTTTTCATGTGACAAAGGAAAACAGACATCATCCAATTTCTTTTATTTCTGTAGAAAGACTTTCTGTAGAGATTGCTTGATGGCAATTTTCTTGACCCTCAAAGGCATTTTATGTATACATGAATGTGTACTTTTTTTTTAAACAAAAATTGTTTTTTTTTTTTTTTTCTAAAAAAAAAAAAAAAAAAAAAGAAATTATAATTTCATTTTAGGTAAATAAGAAGTTAAATATGTTATGTTGATTGTTTCTCTTTAATCTACATAGACTTGTAATGAACCTTACATTTACTTACTTCAAAACATCATTACTTTTCCATTTTTTTAAGTAGAGATTTACACCTCATCATAAAAGACCTTGGAATTTAGAAGCTAACAGGGGGTAGTAAAGCCATATTGAGAAAAAAAAAAAAAAAAGATTTGTGTGTATATTATATGTAAGTTATTCATTTTTATGGAAATGTAAATGGGCTATATTTGTATGTATTATATGCACCTTTTTGTGTGTATATATATGTATGTCTGTATCTCATGAAATGCCCTATGAAAGAGGATTCCATAATGGTAACTGAAACATCAAAAATTGATACACCAGCTTTTTTCACTGTGTCGTTTTTCTTTCCTCATAGATTTCTGTGTAATCAACATAAGGCTTATCACTATCTACAGTGTTCTTGATAATTGTCAGGACAGCTTCTCCCAGGACATTGACTGTTTTAAACCTGTTGTGTAGGTTGGTGTGGATGTCTGCCACGATAAAAGGTTGTATTTGCTTGTCTTCACAATTCTCTTGACCGTATTTTCTTTAAAGTGAGGTGTGTAGCTCTGCTTAATAAGGAGCACTTTGCTGCTCCTTAGTCAAGAATTGTTCATAAAGCTTCTGTTCAAACACTTAGATAAACTATTGTAACTTCTTCTTTATTTTCTAGAGTTGGTATTCACCCACATGTAGATATTTGTGACAAAATGATTATATCAAGTTAAAGTGTTGGTTTCCATATTAAATTGTGCTGCCACTAGGTTGTGACTTCAATATTTAAAATGAGAGGATCAACAATAGGATTGCCTTGAAAAACACTGGATACATTTTGTGGAAAAATCATGTTTTGAAGTTTTTCATTGCTTATATATATAAAGTATGGTAAGATCAAGAGGTTTTTCCCTCCATCTTTTACTGCAGAATCCAGAATCCTCTTTTAAAGTGTTGTGATCTTATCTACATACTGTATAAAAGGGCACAGGTGTAGCCATTTCCTCTGACTTCAGAGGATATCCAAGCAACTTTTAAACTTTTACAGCTAAGTGATGGTTTATGGAGTAGTGCATCTACACTTGATTGCTCTTATTATTTTGTCTCATGAACTGATTTAGAATGTCTTTTTATTGACAAACATGTGTAGGCAAGTTCTGTTTTTCCTGACATTATAATTATGCTGATACTATAGACATTCCTGACAATAGAGAAATGCATACATTTTGAATAAGTATTTGGCAAAGGCTTGNACACTCCTTTGGAAGATAAAGTTTCTTCCTTCTACCTTTCTACCTTTTACCTTGTAGATTCCCTTTTTAATTTTTACCTTGTAGTTTTTTTAGCTTGTATGCATCCCATGGTTTCTTTTAAGCTTCTGTGGAAACAATTCAGTGAAGGAAAATGCCTGAAAGAAAGCAGAATTTCATCCAGTCTCACATAACTAGAAGTACAAAGTCATCTAGTTCTTTTTGGGATGCCTTTGGAAACTACCTCTGCCCTTTGCTTTCTGTCATATAACTGCAACTTTCCTGGAGCAGATGAAATCCTTTAACAAGCTGCACAGAGTTAAAGGTCTCTCTGCCTATTATGTGAAGAGTGCTAACTAGTATATCAAAGATGTTGCTTGCCTTGCTTTAGCTGAAATTGTGTCAGAACATAGTTATTAAGAAAAAGAAAACAAAATGCTTTCTTTCTGATTCTAAAAGTTAAATATATCCAGGTGATTATTTTAGATTGTCCCTGAAAAAAGTAGAGACAGACAGAATAGGTTATGATACAGGAGTCTACTTTATGCACAATTAAGTCAAAGACACATTTAATTAAGCGATTACTTAGCCGTGCCCTTCCTTACTCTCCAAATGCAGGTGATTGTAAGTCAGAGAAATCTATTTTTCTAAACAATTAACATTGCTGTAAAGCTTGTTTGAAAAAAAATAAAATCAAGCTTAAACTCAGTTTGCAAGCAGAATTGTTTCCAATTTCTGGTGTTCTATAAAGTGAAAAGCATTTCTTCTTTCTCCAGTCATCTTATGGGACCTTATATAAAATGGCTTCCAAAGGAATAACAAATGGCTGTAGACTGATGATCTGAAGTAAAAGAGGTTCCAGAGATTTCCTTGCTCACTTGTGGCCACTGTAAGTGGCACCCTTTCCTCACTGTCAGCTCTTGTGATCTAATTGACTTCTGGGGATGTAAGGTGGGATTGTGCTCAGCAGTATCTAACCAGGCTGCTTTAAATCCAACCACTGGAAAAAATATATGTATACATAACAATCCTCCTATATGTTATTTAAATCAGTCTCATTATTATTCCACATTGTTTCATGTAATAATATTAACAGAGTTTGGAAGTTCTGTTTGATTGGTTCTTTCATGATGGGGAGCAAAGTTGTGCTTTTATGTACCCATGCTTTTATCCTTCCTTTCCTTTTTTTTTTTTTTTCAGACATTTTGCTGACTTGGATGCTCTTTATTGTTACAAAGTGCCGTGCTACCAGTCTTTCACTTTGTGTTCATATTTATTGTGATCAAACCTCAAAATACACAGCGTATCAATTTCTTTTTTGTTCATTGACTTTGAAGAGTATAATGAAGTAATTAAGGGAACATATGGAAAGAGATGATTTTTTCTGTACTATCCTATAATCCTGACAGACTTTCTTCAAGTTCAATAGTCTGCTAGTAGAAAAGAAATTCCAATAATATTTCACATCAAATGTAATGTTCTGCATTTCTGTAATACCAACCTCACTGAAACATCACTGTGCTTTGAAAACATTTGTTTCTAGGTGTGGGGGAAATATGAGCTTTGTTTTAAAGGATTCAGTCACTACGGGTGCTACTCATGGCTTGAGAATACCTGTGAGAGAAGTAAATAACATGACTCATCTTTTGCTGTTTCAGCACAGAAAAGCATAAAAAACCAACAAAGTACCATTCAGATTAAGGTTTTTGCTAGTGGACTTGCAGAGATCCAAGTATTGCTATAAGAGTATGAGGAATATTGATGACTTAAGATGCTAATATGGGCTGAAATAGTTAGTGAATTAAATCAAAATGCTGAAAGTTATATGTACTTTTAAAAAAATGCTATCTGCCCAACTCTGTGTTAATTTAATATGTAAGTCTGTGTGTGATAAACATTTCTATTGCATCTTCATATAAATCATTAAGATTGCTTATGACACCTGAAGCAAACTTGTTCTGATGAAATGGACTTTGGAACTAAATCATAGGTAAGTGTTCATGATAAAAGTCATGTTTAAAAAATGTCTTATTTTTGCTGAAGAGCCATGACACCAATTTATTTGACTCATCTGTACATGAAACTGCTGGGACTCAATTTCTCTTAAACTAAAAACTCTGTTGTATTTTGTCAAGGTGTATTGGAACGCGTGGTTTTGTTGTTGGTCTTGCATATTTTTGAGTATTCAAAGAAGTACCATAAGCCACTTCTGTCATTATATAATCTAAAACTGTAGATAACTCAGAGCTTTTTCTTTTATAAGTCTATGAGTGGCTCTTTAACCTCATAACTGGAAAACATGAGTAACTGTGCAGTTAAGTTTTTTATCATTTAGAAGGTACAGAAAGTAATCTAGCAGTTTTGTTTCAATTATACATTGACATGAAATAGAAACTACTGTGAATTTAAGAGTCCAGTATAGCTTCTAGAAACAAATTTGCCAGCCTGGATAGGACCTTTTAGATGTCAGATTTCCTTCTTAGTGCAGGCTGGATGGGGCTTTGAGCGACCTGGTTGAGTGGCAGGTGTCCCAGCCCATGGCAGGGGGGTTGGAACTTGGTGATTTTTAAGGTCCCTTCCAGTCTGAATCATTCTATGATTCTATAACTCTATGAAGGTATGTAATAAATTGTACTTCACAGCTCAGAATGACTGAAAGGCTAATTTTAGCTCTGAAGGGTTTTTACATCTAAATTGATCAATGTATCATATAGATTAATTAAGTTCTGCTGTCAGGGCCAAGGACTGTCAGTGTAGCATTGCTGATGTATCATTTATTAGTATCTCACAGAACAATAACTTTTTAAAAGTCTCTATATATTCTTTTCTTTTTTAAGGCCTTGAAAAGGTCTGCCTATTTCAAAGAATAAAATTTCATCCTATGAGAGAAATGCTAAAGTCCCATCAGTGTAGCAGACCAGCACTCACCTACAGACGATGAGCAAATTCAGGAAGAATTTAATTTATTTCTGACAGCTGCATAAATTAGAAAGATGTTTCCTGACACAGAAACATGATTACCTTTTGTCCATATAGCCAAAGTTTTACCTGGTCAGAATGAAATAATGTGGGTGAAAACAGTAGAATTGTTGACACATGAACAAATATACATGAATTCCTGTTCACTGAAGGAGAAGTCATCTGTGTTCAGTGCAGTCCCTTGCAGATTTTTAGCGTGAAAAAAGGCTTCAATCTGCTGTTCAGAATTTCCGTAAGGCACAATTAATACTGAACTGAAAAACGCCAGGGCTCTTTCCAAACAGGACTAACCATGGAATATGCTAAAACATCAGAACTTTTACGAATCATATCCAGAAATGTGCTACAGGTACTAGCACTCTATAATACATTACATTTTCTCTCTTAGTAATAATTGTCATTCAAATGATAAATCCATGACAGAAGTGGATGAGAAATAAAAATCTTTTTCATGATGACTGAGCACAAAAGATGGTGTCCGCATTGCAATGGCATACATGTTGATAAACTTAGGGAAGCTATGAAATGCGTAATATTTGTATTTTCCATGAGAAGAGATTTTATTTTCTTTAATGTTTTCTTCAGAGAGCAGCATAGTCTGAGTCTTACTGTAAAACCGATATTGTAGTATATTGTTTAGAAAAGCGGTTAGATTGGTACATTTTCTCATGTATTCATACAACCAATGGGCTTTTTTAATATGAAAATAAGAAAATTTTAAAATTAACAAAAAAAAAGGGTATTAGATTCATTGAATGTAGATAAAATAACACTGACTTTGTAATTATCAAGAGACTTGCTATGATTCACAATATGGTATAATAATTAAATAAGAATAAATATTTCTTCTAAAATGTCATGCTCTAGTGACAAATACAAGGAGATCAGACCGTAGAAAGCTTGGGTGAAAAAAAAAAAAAGAAGGAAAGCAAAATCCACAAACCGTCCAATTTCATCTCTGGAATTCATCACCTTCAGTTATTTCCCTTTTTAATAAGTTTGCATTTGAAACATCACCAGTGCATGAAATCTAGATAGGTATAGAAATTTATTCACTTTTTTTTCCCCTGTAGAGCAGGCTTTGTAGGCATAGTTATATTAAAATAAGTAAATGAAAAAAAAAAAAAAGCATGACAAACCATATGAAAAAATGCATAACATACATACATTCCAGAAGTAAAATGAATGCTGAAGCAGAAAGATGGAACTTTTAGAAAAGCAAAGGGTAATTAAAGTACTCCAGTCCCACTGATGACCAGTTATTAGGACTTTTATAAAGCATACATTTTAGACAGAATATTTTTATATTGCAAATAGTACTCAATAACTCTTATCCCATTACATACTTGGAGTAAACTCCAAACTAAAGCATAATTTCATAATCTCACTGGATGCCTAATTTTATAATTTGTAATTATTTTGAAGTTATTTAACAATGTAATGAAGTTGACTATCCTGAGACAAATTGCATTATCCAGGTTTCTAGAATATGCAAACAAAAACATACTCATGTAATTGTAATGCCAAATATATGTTTTATATATAATGTAGCATTCTACAATAGTCTTTTGAATCATTATATTTGCTGCTTCATTTTTCCCTTAATGGGTCCATCATTTACTCCTGAAGCAGTAAACAATATTTCTACAAAATTAGTTTGATTTGGACTTCTTACTGAAAACAGTTCAACTCCTTCCTCTGTATCTGCAGTATTTCTTTCCATTAATCAAACCTATTAAAATAGGATTATGAAACCTTTGTTTTACTGATTTGTAAAAACCTTTGAGCAAGTTGATTTATGATTAGTGGTCAGTCTGATAAAAGCTCTAGTTCGTATCCTTACCTGTCCATGTTTTCACAGCTGATAAAGGGCTTGTATGTCCAGCAGGAGAGTCAGGACAGTTTGGTATAATGAAAATTGACTGGTTCTTACATCTCCAGTCTTCCTTTTGTCGTAAATATGTCATTACAAATATGCGCAATCTTTACTTCTTTCAACTTCCACTTACAAAAGCACCAGCAGGAAATTACTATAGGATTTGTGAGGATCTGATTATCTTACAATTTCTGTAAAGCATAACTGGCCTCAGTAAAGATATCTGGATGTTTTTAGGGATGTGTCTTGAACAGATGATCAAAAGTACACATCCAGAAGGAAAAACAAATGAGCTAGTCTTTAATAAAATATAATGCTTACCAATTTACTCTTTTTTTCTTTCAACATCCATCCTATCCCCACTTCTTACGCTTTTTGATTATTAATGAATTTTTGCTCCTGAATCTCTCGTTGAGAAAGCATTTAAAGAATATCGCTGTAAACTCATTACACTGAGGATTTGCAAAGCACTTCAGCTTTATTCTTAGTTTTAAGACTTGAAGAAGTTGAAAATGCATGCATGATGACAAATATTTATTTGGCCAATCCTGAGTGATTGGTTGTGAAGTTATTTTGAATTCATGAATATCAATAGACTACGGTGCATTCAATTAAAACTAAAAACTTTCTAACTGAGTTTTTTTTTTCACAATATTTTGTGTTTCATTTGTTCTTTTAGTCATGAGGGTAAGACGTCTAGATCATTAATTTTAGCACAAAGTATCTATTTACATCTCAGAGCAGCGTTTTTTACTTACAAGTAGTTACGGACTGTTACTTTTCCTTTATATCAATGTTTCTTTTCATTTGTATCAATTACTTCAACTTTCTTGTACGTTTATGTTTGATTTAGAAGCTCACACTCAGGAAATACCTTGTCAGGGTTCAAATGTATGTTGCCATTATAAGATGTTAGAATTCTCCTTACTTCAAACAAAAACAAGAGGGATGAGTACTACGTCTAGTTGGGTGTGTCCCTGGAACTGAAGGGAGGTCAGACTAGATGACCTTTGGAGGTCCATTCTGGCCTGGATTATTCTATGTGTCAGAGTCTATACTTGATACTGTGCATTTCTTCTAATACAGTGCTGCTATCTGGTATGCTGTGGAAACAACTAGTATAACAAAATAAAAATCTTTGGCACTTCAAAGTTCCCAGAGGATCACTGAATTCCAGTTTGCAGGAGGATTTAGACACCTGAAGCTTCACATGAAAATGGTAAAATTACCATAGTCTATTAGGAAACAATTTCCTTCAGGCATCTACACGTAGGATTCTGACTTTCGTGCTTTCAAAAACCTAGCAATGGCTGAACTGCATCATTAAGTACCTAAATGTCTTTGACAGTCTTGTCCTTGTTCCTTCAGGATCTATCTAATGAAAGAAATAGTTGCAGTGAAATGACTCAAGGAAGTATATGTTAATGGGTACAGAAATTATATAAAAGTTCATGCATTCTTTGTAGTGTTGTATGGTTCTTCTATCTAAGGACACAATCATTATGGCATGTAGGCTGTAGTTTCCAAAGCCACTTAGACACTCATGAGCTCATCTCTCAGATGACCTTCAATAGTACACTTCATGAGTACATAACTAACTTTAGAAAATATTACACTGTAACAAATCTAGTTTTCATATAGTTAATGAGTTTCTCTTTTAAGTTACTAAATTACCATGAACACTGTACAAAAGATTACAATAGCATGATAAAAACATTAATATCATTTTAATTATTTAAAATGCGTTTTATAATCTTTTGACTCAGAAGTAAGAATAGCTGTAAAAGTAAATATAGCAAGATGAACAAAGCATTTCAGAAGAGTATTGTGTATTCTTATATTTATGGGCCTGAATGTACTCTATAAGCATAGCCCTAAGCTGTGCCTCCAAGATTTATATACAAAAATCTGTTCCTGACTTCTTTGTTCCTGCACAGAAAAAGGAAATGATAATACAGATGTTTATACATGACATTATTTTTTTTCTTCTTTGTCTACTGGTAGCTATGCAGTAGACTGAATTCAGTCTAGGAAAGAAAGATGAAGTCCAAATTTCTTATGCAGGTAACTGCTGTCCCAAGAAGTTATCAACAAATTTCTGTAGTATTTAAAATGTAGATCATATAGTTCAGCCCTATCAAGCCCCATGAATCATGAACCCTTCCTTTCCTATTGTGTCCTTGCAGTGTTTAAAATATATATCTTCCCAGTATTGCACAGGGGCATCTCACCAGTTTCTGGATGCAAATGTGCAAGGTTCCATTTATGTCTTCTTTTTCTTGTATGCCCATAATAAGAAAGAAGGATCTTTCTATAGGATGGCCCTACTGATGTTAATAGATTTTGTGCTCATTTGAAATGCATTAGGATCTGGCTGTGCTATCTTTGATTCAAATTATATTGGAAAAGAAATACAAAAAATTCAAGAAAATCAAAGTGCCTTCAATTTATCTTTCTCCTGTGTTTGCCACATTATTGATATGCTTTCATTTTTTTTTAGGGTTTTGTTGTGTTTTTTTTTTGTTGTTGTTGTTGTTTTATTTTGTTTTGTTTTGTTTTGTTTTTTTTAGTTCTAAGAGCTGCAAAGAAGGCGTGCCCACAAATGTGATTAGTAAAATGGATTGCACAAAATACAACCCATGCTTTTGAAAATACTAGTAGCAGCAATATTGCTTCACTGGTTACCCTCGGATTATTTTGTATTATGTACTATAATCTAAAAGGGTCTAAGTTTAATATTCTGAATCCCAGTCTCTTGATCCCAAAAAAGCTTTGTTAGGTCATTAAGACCTGCTATATACCCAGCATACACAGGTCTGCTTTACTAGTAGGTGGGGTTTTTGTTTAAAATTTCTTTTTGCTTTCACAGTAGATAAGGACTTTTGATAAAGTTGCAAAATTAACTAAGCCACAACTGCTTTGCCAGTTTGATTTCAAGAAACTGGATCTGGTTCTACTTCACAAAACATTTCAAAATAATACAGTTGCAACAGTATAAGGTTTATTCTCCAGTTTCAACTGTCACGATGACCAAGTTCTTTACATGGAGGACTTCTTCATGCTAGTTTTTTTATAAGTTCGCAATACTACTATTCAACATTCTTTAGCTGACTTCAGTACACTTCATGGCTTCACGCTGCTAGGGGGAAAATAATTAGATGTTCAAGTTGCATTATGAAAGAAAAACTGAAGCCCACAGGTCCTGAACTCTGAAAATGGGAAAAGAACTTCTCTCACTGATCCAGGCAGAAAAGTACTTTCTCCGCCAGCCCCCAACCTGGCCATTTTGGTTTCAGATGAGAACTACACTATAGCAGGCTTATTTAGTCTTTCCTGTTCAATTCTGTTACCTGAAAATGTTCAACAGTAATTGAAGAAGCATAAAAAAAATATTGTTACAAAATCAAATATTTTATTTAATATTAAGTGCTGAAATGCTTGGAATTGTTAAGCAGCTTGTGAAAAAATATTTTCTTAAAAGGGAAACGCTATATCCTTAGTGACATGCAATCACTAAAGATGAATGCTTTCTCACTTTTAAAAAGTTACAAGCATAATTTTTCAAAAGATTTCATTGTGAAACGTTGATGCTTAAACTGTATTTTTCTGACAAATACAGTTTCTGCTTTATTGTTGGAAACTTATGTAAGAATTGTTGAATTACAGTCTATATTCTCTTTTTCATAGGGATCTCCTTTGCCTAATTAACACTGAAAAAAAAATATTGTGGATTTGGTTTGGTTTTTTTTTGTAAATCCATTCATTTGTCAGAAATTTCCACTCTTCAGCACCAGTAGCAGAATTGAAGTCCTTAGCCAAAGTCTTGGATTGAAACATTTCTTATGAAATTACTTTTTTTTGGGTGCAGATATATTTTGCTTAATGAGAGATTTTGAACTGCAGCTATCATATGTTTGAATTTTTTTCAGTTTTCTATAAATGTAGCAAACTCTGTTTTTTTCTAATATAATCCAAAAGATTGTCACAAAATTGCATCCTTATAGAGTGATTCTGTAAGCACTAAACCATCTCTGGGATATTTAATAAATAGTTATTAATTATACTGTTGAGTTCTGCTTATTGTTTATAAGCATAGTTTTATTAAGCATGAATATTTTACTGAATTTATGGGTCATTGTGTTTTCATTATACATGTGCCTCTTTCGTTATGAAACTCTGTATTACAGAGGTCACCTTGACAGATCTCATTAATCATATATATTCAATATAAATACAAAATGTTACTTTTTGTGTTGAAATTTCTTTTGTGTAGATTCCTAATGGGTGAATTTCCAGTAATTAGATTTAACAGTTAACATTACATGTGAAGGTAGGTATAATTAGCCAAGGTAGAGACATTGATTTATCCTTCATTTGATCATCTGGGGTGATATTTCAATCTCTACTTTTACAAATAAGTGAAGTAATGAATTGGAAATTTTGAGAATCAGTGTGGAACAGATGTGCATACAGCCAGAGAAATTGATTTCATAATGTATTGAACAGACTTTAAGAGATCTCCAGATCTATAATGTCATGGCCTTATAAATACCAAAAAATCAGATAGTAAATACAGAGATTGGGTCATTTAATTTAGGTAATATGAATTACCTAAAGAAAGGAAAGAGTTTGGGTCATTTAATTTAGGTAATATGAATTATTCATTCAGATTAAGAGACAGTTTTAATTTAGATATTAGGGAGATAACAGAAGGAAGAATGCATTGCTCCTCAGAAGAGTACAGAATCAGATCCAAAATAAATAAATACAAATTTTTAGGACACATCAACAAATTTCCTGGAATAATCAGTAACAACATAGAATGTCTTAAGTGCTATTTACATTGCATTATTTTTTTCTGTATTTATGATATATTTGTTCATTTAAGAGGTGGAGAGCTGCTTGAAATACTCCTTTCCAAATAACAGGTGATTGATAGAATTGATGTATCAGAGAGAGAATAGTTGTGTTCCCTACTATATGGAAATTCTTAAAGCAATGCATTATACCAGAACAGTTTATCTCCGGTGCTTTCAATATTACTTGTTCTGTGATTTTTTGAATTATTCATTAATTAAGGAAGTATAATGCAAGTTACTGAATTTCAGACTACAACCAAAACAAATAAATGTGCTTTTAAAAGGGAAAGAGATACTATTAGAACACTTCCAACTTCTTAGTTTATTTTAATTATTTGCCTAGCAGTAATTAACCTATAGTGCACTTCATTCCTGCATTAAAATTAAGTAGAATAAAATTATAACTTTTTTTAATAACATCAAATTAACTGGAATTAATTGGAATGTAATTACCCTGTTTCATATTAGATATAATTAGGTAAAAAAATATAAATCTGTAAGAAGCACAATTTAATAATATAACAACTAATCTAAGCTCAAGAAATAAATAAAAATATGTGTATATTGAGAATATAGATTTTTTTCCTAACTCAAAAAAATATATGCACACACACATATATATAAATAATAATCTCAGTCATATGTACATGTCATAAAAAGAGGTTCCTGATCAGAGACTTTCAAATCCTTGGAATGCTGATAGTCATATCATTCTTAACTTTGAAAACTGTTAAATGTGCAGTGTTTAATACATATTCACTGTCTGCTGTATATCCAGAAATTGCGTCAGCCACTAGTTACCTTAAATTTTAAAATTCCAATATCCTGTAATGTATTTGCTAAAAACCCAGTATTTGTTGCCTTGAGAAATGACACTGAGATGTTATTATTGTTAAAAGCACAGAAAGACGACTTTTCACTTTGAACTGTACCTACCTACATCTGTAGTATTTGTGTTGACTTCAGAACAGTTATTCCTGTTTAAGGAGTTCATGCATGCATGTATGTAATAGCAATGATGCAGTATAAATTTGTTAAAGAAAATATTTTCAAGACAGTAAGTAAATTTTAAATTAAGATCCAGGCATTTTAAATTTGAACTAGTCCCTGTTACAGCCAAAAAATGTGCAGTGTATAGTGATTTGCCATGTGGTTTGGTGATGCTTTCAGATTTAACAACTGATCCTTGTGGGAGGTTACTGAACCTATCTAATTATCTTGCCTAATTTATGAGAACTAAAGAAGCTCACCTGGTATGTAAAGCTGAGAATTCAATTAAAGAATTATTATTAGTACAAATTACTCTGAACAGCACTAATTTGAATAAACTAGTTTTTTAGGGCATGAGGATTCTCTTCAGGAACTAAGGAGAGATTGCCATTTGCAAGTGGTGATTTTTCTGATTTTTGGATCTTGTTTGCCTGCACTCCAAAATCTCTAGATCCTTCTGGGCTGTATGGGCAAGCAGAGCCTCAGCACAGTGTGAGATCTGCAAATTGTTGTGTAGACAATATTTTATATCAATCCAGACTTAGGCTTAGCTGAGGTTTCTTCTGTATTTGCTCCTTTGCCTTGTTCATAAGTTGTCATCATCCTCTCATTACTCCTTCATACATAATCTAATCCCTTGTGTTCTGCTGGTCATTAACACCAAATGGGAAAACAGATTTGAGCTGTTGTACACAGGAAATGTGCTTGCTGTTTATGGTTCTGCTTTAGGTCAGTGTCCCCATGCCACAGGCAGAAAGCAGGTGGAGGTCAAAGTGTTCTATAGAGACAAATTACAATGAAACTAAAAAAATTCATGTTGCCTTAACTAATAATATTGTTAATTCTAAATAATGCTACAGTGAAACCTGATAAACTTTCTCATATTCACCCTTTCTCTGTTGTTACACTTACCTTTCTTCTGATCCTCCGGGTCCCAAATTCAGTAGCAACAGCCTTTTCCATGGGGAAGCAGAATTGCAGAAGGGCAGTTTCAGCAAGTAGCCTGTGTCCATAGTCCTTCACCAGTAGAAGTGCAGTGTGGCTGTGGGTGTTTCAGATTTGCCTGGGATCATATTATACTTTTGATAAATTGATAACCACAGCCTGGTTGCTTGATCTTTCTTTAGCAGTTACCCCTAAATCTATCTCTACCAAGTCTCTCAAGGTCCCTTATGAAACAGTAATTGACCATTTATGATTTGTATTTATAGTCCTGGGGCTTCTGATACTGTCTTTTGTTTGGAGGTGCAAAACCTTTACCTGTGTTTTATGCTCATACTTTTGGGCACTGCAAGAATAGTGATCATTGGATTACTAAGAAGACACACAGAAATATATGGGTACAATTAGTTCAGCATGGAGAAATGCAAAATCCTGCACCTGGAGAGGAATAACCCCAGACAGCAAGGTACGCTGGGGGACACCCAGATGGAAAGCAGAAGAGGGCCTGGTGAATACCAGGTTGAACATGAGCCAGCAATGTGCCCTTGTGGCAAAGAAGGCCAATGGCATGCTGGGCTGCATTAGGCAAAGCAATGTCAGCAGGTTGATGGAAGTGATCCTTCCCCTCTACTCAGTACTGATGAGGCCACGCCTGGACTTCTGTGTCCATTTCTGAGCTCCTGAGTGCAAAAAATGCATAGACATACTGAGGAGAGGGCCGCTAGGATGATTAAGGGACTGCAACACCTCGTGCATGAGGAAAGGCTGAGAGAGCTGGGACTGTTCAGCCTGTAGAAGAGAAGCCTGGGGTGATCTCATCATTGGATATACATACCTGAAGGGAGGGTGCAGAGATGGTGGAGCCAGGCTCTTTCCACTGGTCCTCCGTGAGACGACAAGAGGCAATAGGCACAAATTGAAACACAGGAGGTGCTGTCTAAACATCAGGGTGACCAAGCCCTGCCACAGATTGCCTAGGGAGGCTGTAGAGTCTCCCACCTTGGAGGTATTCAAAGCCATCTGAACATAGGCCTGGGCAGTCAGCTCTTGGTGGCCCTGCTTGTGCAAGTGGTTGGATCAGATAACCTCCAGAGATCCCTTCCAACCTCAGTCATTCTGTGATTCTGTGAATGCTTTGATACCACCTTACTATTAATATCTAACAATTATAGCAGTACCACTGGTGCACTATCAGAATTACAACATGTTCTGCCTGTTATGTCAAATAGCTGCTGTGAAGTAAATAGAGAAGTAAATAGAAAATCTTGTTTGCTTTCAGTAAGAGGCATCTGTCTTTGGTGCAATCCCATCAGAATATGGAAGAGTCCTTTAGTAAGCATATTGAAATTCAGAGTGGATTTTGTACTGATATTTCAATTTTTCTCCTCACATCTACCTCCTTTTATACATTGATTTATCTGTCTTTGGAGACAGAGATTGAAATTGAATCTTTCCTTTGCACATGCTTTACTATGTTTTAAAGTTATATGTGGCATTACATACTTAAGATTTAAAGTAAAAGTCATTCATTGATCCAGACAGATTAGACAGTTTTTAAAATGTGTGTTGTTATATCATATCAATCATATCAATCCTTGCTTAGGAAGTCTGAGTAATCAAAATCATCAAGTCAGTCTACAGGGGTACAATGATTTGCTGTTAATATAATTGTCAGCTAAAAAATACTGTCACTTTTTAAATAATTCAGATTTTTTTTTCAATTAAAAAATCTTTAAGATTACTTCTAAATACTGACTGGTACTGCATGAAGTTACATTTAGGCAGATGAGAATAATCAAATTAGGTTTTTTTTCTCAGAACGAAGTATGGTGTTTCTTAATTGTTACATTGAAAGTAAATGACCTTTAAATTAATCTAATACATTCCTACATCACATTTTCTAGATATTTTCTATGTAACATCACAGCATATGTAGCTATATGAAACTGAAACGGTATTACTCATATTTCATGACTTAATAGTAGTTGAATTGGATAACAAAGTTTTCTTTGGGTTTCCATTCACTTCACTCTGGTTTCTTAGACTGAACCTTGTCCTGGAAACTGATAAGGTTAACTGAATATGTACTGGGATATGGCTGTTCTCGTAGTTTTTGCTAGGCACAGATCCCTAGTCAGCAATGGAGACAGTGTGCTCCCAAAGCTGTCCTTGTCATGGCCTTACACACAGGGAGAGAAGCCAAGCTCTCAGCCACCTACTGATACTGCCCTTGTTATTGAAGCTCCATTGATTTCTAACAGCTGAGAATATTCTTTATTTCTGTATTAACTTTGAACTTGGGGACAAAGCATCTGACTCAAAATATGGGCCTAATCAGCAATCATTCAGTAGGAGTAGGAAATTCTCATAATGTTTTTTTCTGGTATTGCAATGAGAGATCAGACTTTTTTCCCCACAAGACATCTGAAAAATGTAATTGTATGCATTGATTTGGGTAAAGCTAGCTTATATACTATAGAATATTTGAGAAATACTTTGAAAGGAAATGTTTCTCTCATCCAGAATATAATTTCCACCTTCCAAAAATAAAAAGCGGGGGGAAATAACAAACACCATCGTCTATTACAAATTTAATTATATTCAGATAAATATTTGTATTGGCCTAGGAACACTGATTTTATATAGCTCTTTAGGAATATTTTCAGAAAATAAAATGAGAATTAATTAATTTCCAGTGAAGTTCAACAGAAATAAAAGGAAGACATACATTCATAATTATATGTGTGGAGAGCAGGGATAAAATGGTGGCTGGGTGCAAGACTTTGGTCCTTTCATTTCAGTTTATTTAAATGGATATATATTTTCCTTTCATATCCTTTTCTGGGATACTTTTAATTTATCATGGAAAGGGAGAATGGGACGTGAGGAATAGGGCTGGATTTTTCCAAGCTGGAGGAGGGCATAGAGGTTTTGGTATGTAGTGTTTTGGATTTTCAGCAGGAAGAAGAAGATGAGATGAAAGGTGTGACTTTACACTTCAGTATGTGTGGAAGGACATTAGGCACTGCTGTTTGAGAATTCAGTGGATGTGGATATTTTGCAACATCATATCACTGTTGAGATTTTCTGGATAACACTGTGCATACATTTCTTGGGTATTCAGTAAAAGTTAATCTAAAAGATTCTAGGGTATCCAGATTTATCACCCATATTCTCTGCAGCTGAATTTCCCACATAATTTGAAAATATCTGTGATTTGTTGCTTATTAGGTGTCCAATTAAAGCTACTGTGCAAATACTCCAAACCAGCTACTGGGTTAGGCACAGGGTTTCAATTCTTTACCGAATAACTTTGAATAAACTGTAAAAGTTGAATCATGGTCAAATTTTTAGAAATAGATACTCTAGATTAATTCTAATGGGTGTTTTGGTTGCAGATATTAAAAAGTCCCAGCTGCTTATTGGATGAGGCGTATGTCTTGACACAGTGGTAAGGAGGTTATCATTTCCATCTCTAGCAACCTGTAGTAGCTGGTCAACACCCTTCCTTTGCAGGAAGGCTTGATTCTTGTCATTTCAGCAAAATAATCTTCAATTCTGTCTCAACCAAGACTGTCCGAACAAAATGCATCTTTTCCTTCTGCTCATTTCCTTGTTCTGGAAGTTTCAACAGAGATTAGTCAGAACTATAAATCACAGGCAGGCAGTCACAAGAAAATAATTGTACTGTCTAGCCAAAACAGTCTCTCAATAAGGCAGTGTATTGGAGAGGGGTGGAGAAGGAGACTTGTCTTTTAAGTATTCACAGTATGTAAATATTTGGTTTGGGTTTTCTTCATCATGCTTCCAAGAGTCACAGCCCCACAAGTTTAATGTATACCCAGGTGTCTCCACTATTCTGGGGGTTAAATTTAATATTTTCTAGAGTTTGTCAGAAATTAGTTTAAGACTGTATAAGTTGTAGGTTAGCATGCCAGTCCTAATTAAAAAGAAATATCTCACACTTGTTTTGGGGAAGGCCATACAGTTTAGGTATTTTGTTGTAGTTCGATTAAGTCCTGCAATGCATTTGTTTTTTGTAACATTTTACTCGCAGTAGTAAATCATTGCACAGTTCAAGCTGTAGTCTTGGGCCTCTTCCACCTTTTCCCATTGCCATACCAGTTCTTAACCATATTTTCTTATTGCAAATTATGAATTTTGAGTCCTGCAATGTTTATCAGTAGATTAGGATCTATTTGGGATAAAGACTGTCATTTTAGCATTTATGTACTAGCTACTCTATAGAGAGCAGTTTGTGATGTGAGAAATTAGATACTGCTATAGGATGCATTTTAAGTAATCAGACCCATTCAAAATTACTTTGGAAATGTTTCTGAATCATAAAATGCAGATGTGTGACTTTCATTGAAGGTTTCAGCTTAACTACTGTTTTGTCTTTCTTGAAGCCTCACCTTATATTTAACATTATTTAAAAATAGGAGTAATTTGAATACTAAAAATTCTACTAATCCTTGAGAATCGTATGTACAATGTATTCTTCAGTATGTCTATTAACTCAAAGGCAGCTTTATATAAAAGATTTTGACCAAAAAAAGAGAAAGGACACTAATTTTCAACACTTTCCCTATGTCATTTAGAAGAGCTTACTGCGAAGAAACTATATCGTAAAACCTCAGCTGCTGTGTGTTAGGTGCATGGATTCCTTTGGTTAATATGCATTGAGTTCTGCTTGCACAAAGCAAGCACCAGTATTTTTCTTAAAAAATAATGCTTTTTCTGAGGCCAGTATGAAATGTTATCTCGTGTATTTCTTAGTATTCAAGTCAATTTCACATTTTTTTTTAATGTTTTTCTTCTGTAGCACTTTAAGTATCAATAACACAGTACCTTTAAGTAAAATTCTATCTTATATTTTGGTCTCTTTCTGTTAAATTGGTAAGTGGGTTGACAGTGCACTGTCCCAGGAATTCTTTACTGCTATCCCTAACTATTTTCTTCGGAGCTCCATCCCAATTGATATTGCAGGTGATAACAGCCAAAGTAAAGAGATTTTGTATTTCCCTTTGTGTTGGAAGTGTCCTAAGCCTAGCTCTGAATTTTGCTTCTCTGCTGTTCCATCAAATGCTTTCTTGTGATGCTGCTTATTCCTACCACATCTCTCCAGAATTCATCTTTAGTTCTGAACTGAACTGTAGTTCAAAATAAATACTTGTCTCCAGCCTTTAAGGAGGCCCGTTAGTCTCTAATTCTAGTAATAGTGCTTAGTGGCTCATAGTCACTTAAACACTAACACTTCATTAGAGTAAGAGAAACAGACAGTGTTAATGTTGTTTGACTGAAGGCAATGTTTTGACTTCAGGTAGGTGGACCTTTCCAATTCTGCATGATACTGGCTGATATTTCCTGGTTTACCAAGAGATAGCTTGAAATCCCTCCTCCTATCTCATGCATTTTATAAACACATTTCCAAGAGAAATCATTCTGTTAGTGAAACAATGAATTAGACATAATTTCCTTTCAATGATATGTGGTTTTTTTTTTTTTTTTAGTATTAATAGCAGTATACACTAGCGATATGTATACTTACATTATATGACACCTGTAACCTCCTCCATAATGGGATGTATACGGCTGGATTACTGTATCCTCACCTCCACTGAAGCTCTTTCTGTGAAGAGGTCTTTAACCCAGAAACACTGTTGTCCTACACCATTGTTATGAGTGATTCACAGAATTTTCAGAAGTTTGCAAACCCTTGCAAATCAGTTTAATCCCATACAGCCCTAGCATGCTTTTCCAAATGCAAGAATATTTGTGCATGTTGTGTGCCACATCGTGGGCATATCCATTTGTGGATATTTGCATTCCTTTTGTGGAATCCAACTGAAATCTTTACATGTTTTAATTACACAGTGCTCTTGCTGAGTTTTGAATCCTAACAAATTTACAAAGGTGTCAGAGCACAAAATGTCCTACTGAACTTTGTTCTGAAAGGGGTTACTTATTTTTCTCAGAAAAACCATATAATAACTTTATGTTTTTTTACAGTTCTTCCATTATTTTTTTTTCTGATTCAGCTATGATGTTGACTCTTCTACAAAAAGAGTGTTAAAAACTGAAAAAATTTCTCTCTAACAGGTAACTCTTAAAAAATATTCCCTGCACTACTTCTTTTTGGAAATTATCTGCTTCAGAATCTCTCATTTAATTTTTATGTACAGTGAAGCAGTTGCATTTTGCTGTACAATTTCAGTATCAAGTAATTCAGATAGTTATTGGCAGAAACACATGTATTTTATGCCCTTTCTGGGCTAGTCTTTCTAAGATGTCTTTAAAGTAAACTCTTTTTACAGGAGTGGACAGAAGGGAAAAATATTTCTTTCCATAAATTTTGTTGCTCCGCATACACAGATTATCCGTGGCATGTGAATGCAATTTTTTTTTTGCTTTTTCAAGGCAGACGTTTTCCAGTGTTCATATCCTTGATGTAATTTACATTTCCATTAGTTAAGGATAAACTAGAAATAAAAGCAAAAGAAAGCCCCTGAAGAAAAGCAATTTAACAAGTTAGGCATGAGGTCAAACAGAAAGTAAATGCACAGTCCATAGGCACTTCAGAGCCATCCTAGAGAAACAAATATAAGCACGCATGGGTACTCCTGTATATTACATAGTGACAGAAATAATAAAAAAGTAATCAAGCTTTAACCAGCAAGGTTAAAATTAAATCAAAGAGAGGGAATTAAGGGGGAAAACATAATAGAGTATGTTGTGCTTTTTTAATTTGTTATTGTATTTGTTCATTACAAGGCAAAAAGAAGTATTTTTGAAAATAAGCTTTTCATAAACAAATGTACTTTTCAAGCTTTTGTTTCAGTTTCAGAGCCTCTAAGAAAATCTTATTTTTTCTTTTCCTTTATAAGCATGTTCAGTGCCTATTATTTATGCAGCAGATGTTAAAATAACATTGAAAAGCACTCAGTTTTCTTATCTCTAGTCAGCACATAATGGATTTAAATAACAAATGATGTTTAATCTAGATACGTGAGGTTTTTTCAGTGTTGTAAAGTTTGTCATGAAGTATAAACTTCTGGAAACTTCATTTTAAGAAGGAAGCCTGAACATTACTCATTAAAACAAACACACAAACAAACAAACAAACAAAGAAAAAAAACCACAAACCAACTAACCAAAACAAAACAAACAACCACCCAAACAAAAACAAAAACAATAAATATGCTTTTAATAAGAAATTAAGGCTAAGAGTTACGTGTAAGAGCACATAGTGCTCTCGTGCACTTGTTAGATACACAGTAAACTAAGAAACTTATCAAAAGCTAGAAACTGGTGTCATCCTAGTTACTTTATAATTTATAATTCAGTTTTTATCTGCAATACTCAAACGATTGTACATTTTGAAACAAAATACAGAGTGGAAAATATTCTTATTTAGGGACACTAATTATCCCATGGAACTGTGAAATACATATTTCTCTTGCCTCTATCGATTTGCTTGTACCTGAACTACTAGTTTTGCATAGGTCTCCACTGCCCTGGTGAAACAAAGGAGAAACAGCAATGTTTAAGATGTTATCTGCCAAGTATGCTGGTAGAACTTGGTTTTAGCAACCTCTGCTCGTATACCGCTGACCCATATTTTATCAGTGACTTTTTTACAGCATACAGATGTCTTGGTGTTATGAAATAATAATCAAATGCAAAAACATAACAAAAACCACCTTGTGAACATCAGTAGTAGAACATATAGTAACTGCAGCTATTTGTAATCCAAGACTGAAAACAGAATATGAATTTCAACTCATGTCGTGAAAACAGAATATAAATTTAAATCATGTTGATGCTTTTTCGTTCAGTCAAAATCATATTTTTTTTTCTGTGGATAATATTTAGAAAGCAAAGCCAAATTCAGTAAAGTTAAAAATGGGATCTCCTACTTGCATTGATTCTACACTATTGATTGCCTTGTAGCTGGCTACAGATACTTTCTGGAGGGGGCAGAGACTTGTTCCTGAAACTCTTAGGAACGACTGACTCATTTGTTTCCATATTGATCTTGCTTGAAAAAGGAAAGTACTAGTAAACATTACTGTAGTGAAGCTCCTTTTGTTGCTGAAATCACATACCATAGTGTTATATTTCTATCCTCTCTGATTTAGTTAAAAAGCAAACAACCCAACATGTATTTGAAAGGTCTATTTCTGTGCCTATTTGAAAAGCATAACCACTAAAATTTCAATTAGAGTTGCTTATGTATTAGAGCATCATGTGCACGGTGAAATAAGAGAGCTATAGGAAATAGTTACAGAAATGGACCTTTCATGATTAAAATAGAAAATTCTAAAGAATAATCAAAACTATATTCCTATGGTTGTGTGTAATCCAGTTTATGTATGGGGAATTCTAAGGCAGATGGGTTTTATTTGCCCAAGGCCAAAAAGTAGATCAGTGGCACAAATGAGAGTAGTTATTAAAAGTTCCCAAAAAACTTATTCTCCTTAGTCTCCCCTGGGACATAGAATAATGTATTTTTACAAAAATATACAACTTAGAAGAACTTATTTAACATATGTTGGGGAACTGAATCAGAATAAGCCAAAGTCTGGTTTTAAGAAGATCAGCATGTAAATAGAAAATGGTATATCTTTGCTTCCCAGAAGGTGAGTTTCCATAATGAGATTATGATCAAATGTACACTTTTAAAAACTTTATTCCTTAGCTATGCATCATTTTGGGTAAAGACACTTTTTGGTTTAATAAAAGTGTTCAAATACTGTGGCAGTAAGCATTTCAGAAGATACTGCATAGAAAGTAATTTCACTGTAGGAACTAGAAAGCTTGAAGATTTGAAATAATGAAATTATGGCATAGAGAGTAGACAGATTCTTGTAATTATGGAATTATTCTTATGAGTAAGATCAAGGGCAAGGTTTACAACAAATACAAACCTTAGGGTAAATCCCTAGCAGTGTTTTGTTACCTAGTGTTTAACAGTGAAATGAGTTCCTCTTCCTGCTGCTGATGGCTAGCCAAGTATAAAGCAGGAGCAATATAAGAAAGAGAGTGTTTCACACAGCTAAATGAGCTGCACTGTAAGCATTCCAGAATTAGTATATCTATACTTGATGCAATATTTGGATCCTCCTACTTATTAAACCTAAATAAACTAAATAAAATATTTATATTTAATAAATGCATCAAAATGTCAGCAAAGAATATACAAAAACATATTTTATGTTAAAATTTGTGTTAAACAAAACATCGGTTGGCATACTTTTTATGCCATATTTATTTCTAACATGCAGTGCTTCTTTAAAAATTAATTGAATATTCCTGTATTTAAGTTCAATCTTGCTTGCAAATCATTTAAAAAATATTTTATTCCAATGGACCACACAGATTTCAGTATACAAATTTTAGACATTTGAACTATTCACAATGGAGCCAGCATTAGAGTACTTTTATGGTCCCCACCCCAAAAGAAAATTCAGAAAGGAATAATCTGTAATACTAGTGCCATTAACCAACTACCAAGCACATTCTCTCCCTTCTTTCATTCAGATATAAACTTCAAAGATTTTTTCTTGGTACTGTTTTGACATTAATTATTGAAAGGCAGGTACTGAAAATTTTGTAGAGCTGTGATCCAATCATGGGCTAGTCTTTAAACTGGTATGCATTTTCCTCTGTAAAGTAATAGTGCAGAATCACTGATATATTGTTCCTTTATTTTAATTTTTTTCCACAGTTCCTAACCTTTGTTTCTCGCATCCTATTCTTTCTGCAGACTTAGTGAAAATTCATGCAACCTTCTATAGTTGTTATCATAAAAAAACCCACATAGAAATTATAAATTATATATAAATAATTGAATCTGAGAGAGGAACTACCCTTTTATTTTGCATTTATTTAAATCCTATTAAATGGCTATAATATGTTATTTCTGGTTGGAAGCAAGATTGTGAAGCTTAGAACTAAGGAAGGAATTAAGCAAAGAATTCCAAACAACCATTTTATCAAAACATTTGTTTTTAGATAAATGCATTTCTTTATATGCTATGATAATTTCTTGGGTCCAAGATGGAATTTGATAATTTAAACAGTAAAAAGGATGTGGAGTGAGACTAAGGAATTGATTGAGAATCACAATGCTCTCTAATCCTTCAGTATGGTGATTAGAAAGATGTACTCAGGAGATGTGTCACTGGACCCCTTTTTCCCCTGTTACTGTCGCTGGAATGCTAACATATTTCAAAAGCTGATAGTATTCCCAAAATTAAATAGTATTTCAGTAACTAGTCAGTCACTAGTAGTAAGTAAAAATCAGGTTTTTTTCTCAGATTGTACTGTCTTTGGAGACAGTGCTTATATTTTCAATAGAAAATATGGAGAGAACATCTACACTGAGCTCTCTTTATGCCATCTCTTAAAATAGCCAGCGGAACATAGTTCGTATTGTCAGAGGAATTCTTTAGCCAAAACAGAACTCTCTCTTCCATTCTAGTCTATCAAATACCCCATTTTATCAAAACAGGTGACATAGGGAGAAGGTTTTGTGTTCTGTTTATTTTCAGAATAAATTGTGAATATAAGGTAATAGAAAGTTATAATAGTTTAATCTTAAGCAAATAGATTTTCTGTTTTCTTCAATATAGTTGGCACACATAATAATTGCAGCTGGAACAAGTAATAATACACAATTTATTCCAAAAACCGGGAAGGAAATATCTTTCCTGAATAACAAGATTTTTGAGACATAAAATTTTCTCCTCAGAAAGTGTACGCATGCTATATTGTTTCATAAAATTATGCTCTTTTTCTTTCTACCAATGTATTTCTGTTGATACTGTTCTAAACTGTGTGTTATGATAATTCTTCAGATCCAGTCTTCCAAGTTTGCTGTATCTTATTCATCACCTACAAGGTTAATTATGGGATTAAGTATTTTAGCACTTGTTCTCCTATTAGGAGAATAACCGTAAACACACCTTGCTGTTAGGTTTTACTAAGACCAAGATTTAGAGAAATCAGATGAATCACCTTCATGGGTAAAGTCAATAAGCCTAGTTAAAATTATTTTAAACACTCAAGATGTGAAGTGAACATACATAAATTTAAGCATATTGCATATTAAAACTCATGCAGTCTATCTCATTCAGGATTAAAGGCTCTAGTTTATTATTCAACAGAGGGAACAGCAGCTGGGCAGTTACTTTACATAATAAATATCTCCTATTTATCAGTCCAGGTAGTAGCGTTCATGGGACTCTCAAAAGAGTCTCCTTTAATACTGATTTTTATGCCTTAGTCATAAATACACCTTTAAGATGTTGTGAAAGATTATTCTTGATAGAATAAAATTGCACAAATATTGTAAGAGCTATAAATTTAAGCTTAAAACTTTATCTTTTGTAAGGAGAGGTATTGTGGTTCTTTGCTGTTTGCCATACTATTTAAAGGTCTAAAAACCTCAGTATCTTTTCCATTGGAAAAGAAGAAAATTCAGTATAAAGTTGAAGATAAAATATAATAGGGAAGTCTGCATTGCCAGGTGTTTTTAGAATCAGGGTTCTTTTAGAACTGAGCTGCCTTTAAGGTATCATTTTGTGAAAGATAAGTCCAGAAAAGACAGACATGCAAAAATTGGGTGCTTTTTTTTGTTTTGTTTTGTTTTGTTGTTTTTTGTTGTTGTTGTTTTTTGATTCTGCATAGAGCTCATAATATGAATACTGACATCATGATAAACTAGCATGCAGTCCATAATAGCACATTTTTCTATCAGTTTTGTTTGTAGAAACATTAGTATTATAAATAGCTAATGATGAAATGAGAGGGATTCAGGGGCCTATTTAAGTTTTTAGTCTTTAAAGAGTCTTTAGAAAACTTGTTCTTCTAAAATTATTAAACAATAAAATTGAGGTCAGTTTTGCTATAGTCCCCAAAATATGGAACAGTTTAATTGATTACATTAAGGTGCTTTTAGATGATTTTCTGAAAAGGGTCGTGAACTGCCATTACTTTTGGTAGTGCATATTTTATTTTGATTTTTGTTTCTTTTTCCTTTTTCTGTCTGAGTTGATTCATGTAACAAGCAAGTATTTCTGACTCAGCTGTAGTGCCCCATTCCCTAGAGAAGCTGTTGTTCCCAGTGGGAGCTGTCATGGTTTGAAGGTTATTGTTCCCAGAGAGGATTAATCTATTGCCTTCAGAACATAAGAGAGAAGGCCTTTTGTCTGTGATCCTGGCCACTGTAAGACAGGTAATCTTGCCAGTTAAGTGACTACATCCATACCGTGTGTAAATATGTTTGTGCGGTGCTTGTAATCCACTTTAATTTCTTGTATTGTTATTTTTTAATTTACTGCAGTCCACTTTTTTCTTCTATTTGTGATTGCTCTTTACTGTTTCAGAAATGGAGCAATTTATTTCCTTCATATACATTGTTTCCTTGAAGATAGGATCCACCCCCTGGAGTTTTCAGGTTTTGTAGACTGCACTCAGTTCCTTTGTTTTGTAGTTCTCCTTACACATTCTATCCTCTTTATCCTTTTCGATTGCTATTCTTTCTATTTTATCCAGTTTTTCTGTAGTTGTTCAAAACTGTGCAACCAGGCATCACAAAGTTATACTTCATAAAATTCAGGGGAAGAAGTCCCAAACTCCAAATCTCTACGCTCAAGTTTAAGGATATTCAACCTCACTGGGACTACCAGTACTCAGTACAAACTGATGTGTAACATGGCATTTTCAACCTCTGGTTTTTAAGTGAACTTAATCAAAAGGCAACAAAAGACTTCTGAAGTAAAGTGCAATGCTTTTTGATTCGCCTGTGCTACTCTGAGACAGCATTTTAAACAAAAATTTGTGTAAGAAGAGTAGAGCAGCACTGACTATTATGAGGTGATACCTGTGAAGTACCTTCCCGAGTAGGTTACCTTCATTACCTCTGAATCTGCATGTAAACTATTATGATAAGGGGAACACAATTCTGACATTTTTTAGCAGTTTCTAATATTTTACTGTTGGGGATGTTAAATCACATGCCAGTAAAAAAGAAAAAAAGCCAACGTTTTCAGAGTCTGCGAATACCAACTAAACATTTCTCTTGCATGAACCTATTTGGTTAGTGTTTCAGTGAGGTACATTGGGTAGGGGCAACCCCTGGTATCATTACAGGCTGGGAGATGAAGGGATTGAAAGCAGCCCTGATGTGAAGGACCTGGGGATACCAGCTGGATGAAGAGCTGGACATGAGCAGACAATGTGCACTGGCAGCCCAGAAAGCCAACCACATCCTGGACTGGCAAGTTGAGGGAGGTGATTTTGCCCCTCTACTCTGCTATAGTGAGATATCACCCAGGGTACCATATCTAGCTCTGTGGTCCTCCACATAAGAATCACAGAATGGTTTATGTTGGAAGAGACCTTAAAGATCATCTAGTCCTAACCCCCCTGCCATGGGAGGGCATGGACCTGTGGGAGCGAGTCCAGAGGAGGAAAAAGAAATGAAAGGGCTGGTGCACGTTTCCTGTGAGGACAGGATGAGAGACTCGAGGTTGTTCAGCGTGCTGAAGAGAAGGCTTTGGGAGACCTTATTGTGGCCTTTCAGTACTTGAAGTGGTCTTATAAGACAAACTTTTTAGCAAGGCCTGCTGCGATCAGACAAGGGGTTTTTTAACCAAAAGAGGGTAGATTTAGACTAGATATAAGGAAGACATTTTTTACATTGAGGGTGGTGAAATACTGTAACAGGTTGCCCAGAGAGGTAGTAGATGCTGGATTCCTGGAAATGTTCAAGGTCAAGTTGGACGGACCTCTGTGCAACCTGATCTGGTTGAAGATGTCCTTGCTCGTTGCAGGGAGGGTGGATGAGATAAGGGGCTTTAAGCGTCCCTTTTTCCAACCCAAACTATTCTATGATTTACAATCCAATAATAATATAATTCAAAACCCTCGGTGGGTTTATTCAAGCTTGGATACTTATTCTTGTATAGCAAAACAATGTAGTCGGTTATTTATCCACACTGTGAAATACAGAATAAACAAACATGGTTGATATTAGATCATAAACTATCATAAATGCTAAACTTCCTGTTCTACAAAAAAAATCAATGACTGTTTAAACATAACAGTGCAAATCTAAGTACTAAGTATTATGTTTACATCAGGACTTATTTTTAAAAACTGGTTTGATGTGAATAACAAGAGAACATGCTATTTTGATGTCCTCTTCATAATACAGTGAAATAATTGTGTTTTATTCTATTTGTTGAAAAAGCCATGAAAAAGAGAATAAAAAGCCTTCATCTAAGGTGATTGATTACCTCCTAAGAATTTCAAAATAAGTGCCTCCAAGTAAAATCTCATCAGTACTTCTAACAGGTATTTATTACAATATGAGGCTAGGAGCAGATAATGAATATTCAGCACAGTTTATAACTACTTGGAATTCTGTTAGTTGACATTTGACTACATATTATCAGTTTTGATATCTTTTAATGCTGGATTTAATGTAAATATAAGAACTTTATGAAAAAAAACAACAGCATAGCATACCACTGATATGAATGAAGTATCAACAAATTCGACAAAACAGTGGTGCTCTTCCCGAACTTTAGGCAAAATTGTTTACAAAGTATGTTGTTCTTGTAATAATTACTAAAATAATTGGAAGACTATTATGATTACAAAATATGTTCATTTCTTTTTTAGATATGCTGGAAGACAAAACTTTACTTTTCAGAAGCAGCGCACTGACTGACATGAATTAGAAATACTCTGCTGACTTCACTGAGAGATCTTAATCTTTTGTGAAATTAAAAAGGGACTATTGAGTTTTGAAATGTCTACCAACTTTTATCTTTATTGACAGCTTTTTTCTTAATTAGTATTTATAGATAAATATATTTTAAAATGTACATTTTGCTTGTAGATAATTTTATCATAAGTATTTGATAAACTAATGTGAGACGCTCTTTGGGTTTGACAGTTTTGACAGTTTTGCAGCTTTGTTCTCAGATTTAAATTGTACCAACTTTCCTGAAATAATGCTCAAATACTGAAAAAAAACCTTTTTCTTGCTTTATTCCACTTAACAAAACAACAAATCCTGAGCCAGGCAAACAGCAGAGTAAAAATTAGCATAATGCAGAAGAGTAAACTCACAAAGTCAACAGGCCTTCATCTAATAAACTGAAACAGACACACAGAGTGGAAACCCTGCCTTTTTGCTGACTTTATGTGTTGAAATATAACTAGTAGCTTATGAAGACAGTCATTAAAAAAACTCCAGCCTTTTGGATTCATATTGAAGATTTGATATTTGACTCACAGAAAACCCACACCAAAAATACATTTTCTTAAACATATTATTTGGTTGTCAGTATATCTGTTTTTATTACATGTTTGTGTGTTTTGAATCTTGAGCTTCTGTGTTAAAGTTTCATAATTCCCTTTTCCTTTTGACCAATCTCAACAGATTTAGATCATGCATATAAAAACTGGTGGTAGAAATTAAATTAAAGACTTGTGAATTGAGAAAACAGACTGACAGTGCTGAATTATATGGAGGTCCCCAAGTGCCTTTCCTATTCTGAATGATGGGGAAGATGAGCAAAAATCTAGTCTGAATTTTGATAATTTACATTCCAGACAGGAAATAAATCATGGGATTACAATGATAAAAATATATAGCCACCCTTGTATTCCTCATGAGCCCAAAACAAAGTGAGAATAAAGAGTACAGCCTTTCCTTCCACTTCATATTTGCAGATGTAGTCAAATGAGAATACAGTGCTATATAATTGGAATTGTCAGTGGATTTTGCAGAATATTAATTACTGCTTTTTGCATTGTTAACCATTAGTGAGTCATAGGACACATCTACTTTAAATTATTCAGTCTGCAAGTGCTAAATTAAAAAATACAGACTATTATCTTAAAATAATAGTGGGGCTAGAGAGAAACCTGTTTCTTTTTCTAAAACAATGTAGAACTTACTGACAATAATGGAAATATCTGGAAATTTCTATGTTAGTTTTTCATGAGCATGTAGGCAAAGGAAAATATCTATGGTAGGGTGATTATGGGAGGCTAAGTTAAGTTTTGTGAGTGAAGAACAAATGCTAAAACTATTGATATAAATTAGTGCAATGATTAAGAGAAAACATTCTTCAGAAAATAGCATGCATTCAGTAGCTGAAAAAAGGGAATGCCGTTGAAAGAAGAAAAAGTACTAATGCTGTGAGGACTAAAACCAGTCTGTTAGGCTAAAGCCTAACACAGAACATGTGTTTTATGTTTTGTTAACATCCCTATGAAGAAGAAAAAAATGTAATTTCAGGCCCATGCAATCCCTAATCCTGAAACTGGGTGATTTAAGGGAAAACAAAGAAAACTTAACATTGTGTCTTCATGTAATGCTGGTGACAAGCAAACTCTTGAGACTCTAGATTACCAGTTTTTGACTTGTATGTAGCCACTGCTGTTGAAATGGATTTTATAGATGTACAGGTGTTATGTATGGAGTAAATACCTAAGGAAAATTATATTAGTTCTGCAGTAAAACAGGGGAAGTTCTCTCCTCACCTTACTTTCCAGACTCTGTTGCACAGGGATTAGTGCTCAACTCCTAATCTGCCTCAGGGCAGGTAAGATTTACTTTGGTCCAAACAGGCGAGCAGATTTCAAGACCAAATGCAGAGAAAAAGATACAGTTTTACCTGCTGAAAAGTAAGGTTTAGCAGCTGCTTGTTAGAAAGGTCTGTCACACTACAGAGGAGACACTTGAAGCTTGCCAAGGATTTTGTAGCATTGTACTTTTTGTAGAGTGCTGCACTTTTGTCCTTCTCCAGGACTTTGCAGCCCCGCTGACAGAGGCATGAGCTTTGCACAGGGCACAGCCCATACTGGTGCACTGGGAGCACTGGATTGCCCAGTGTGGCCCACCGGGGCTGAGGGAGGCTTTCCTTGTGTCATGCTGAGTCTTGATTCAGGCAGCAATACCGAAATCAAGTGAAAGGAGGAGACAAACTCTTCTGTGCTTGCAGTAAATGCTTCCTACTCTAAGTAAAAGGCAGCATTGTACAGACAGTACACTCATATCCTCATTCTCAGTGTACATAATACCAATGACAATCTGGTGCATTAGATATTTACACCATTAGTTATGAATTATTATGGATTACCATCCTCATGCTCTCTTGCTGTACCTGCCCAGGCCTTATCTCAGCCATTCTGTGGTTTTGCTGCATGGCCTCCCTATTTTCCAAAGCAACCCACCCTGTCTCAATGGGGTTACTCTGGAGCTATATGGACAGGGAAAGGCTATAGGAAGGTCTTGTCTCCTACCCTCTCTCCTGCAGCCACTGATAGTTTTCTCTGAAGTGTGACTGGGAGGGGAGGTCTGTGAGTCTCGGGGGAATGGCCATGAGGAACAGCCCACCCTGAGGCACCTTCAGGCAGTGTGAGGAAATGGACCATGCTTAAGGGGACCAAAAAACTCAGAGAGCAATATTGGCCTTTTTCGTTGGAGGTGTGTTGGTGCAGGGATATACGGGAGACATTCTTGAAAAGTCTGGAAGTCTGAGAGGGAAACCTGAGCAAGAGGAGGAAGAGAAGATGGCTTTCAGTAGGGTAGATCTGGTTGCAAGATCCGGGTGGACAAACAGACTGAAGGGAATGAGATTGATGTTAGTGGATGGGCACAGGTAGTACCTGGAAGGGCAGATGTGAGTACAAGTGCAACTATTGGAACCAGTTTTGGGAAAGCAGATGGACCATCTGGGCAAGTGAACGTGGGTCAAGGAATTTGAGACAAAAAAGGGTGCATAACTGTATAAGAAAAGGGGAGAAACTAGGAAGCAGAGTATAGTATCTAGACAAGTTGAGTTTGGATGAAGCATGTAGGAAAAAGTGCCTTAGTCTGAGTCAAGGAGTTTACACTTGAGTGAAAGGTCAGAGAGAATGGGATAGAAGAGTATATTTATTTGAAGACTCTTCTAAGTCTGTGCTTCACCATTCCTCTGATGTTAGAAGATAGACATATTTTTCAAGCATAGTTGCTCACTGTATAGTTTGCAGACACTAAATTGCTACTAATGTCAGTTACTCTGTTTCAGAAATCTGTGAATAATTTATATTTTTAGCCATGATTAATTTGATGTATTTTGTCTGACTTACTGATATTAAAATTATAGAAATTAAGTGTATAAAATGTACTAAAACAGTAGTTTTAATGCTGCTTTAATTAGTGTTGGGGAAATACCAGAAGTCATTAGAAGTTCACAGGTTCAGTTCTGTTGCATTTACATATTTATTACGAATCTTTCATAAAACCACTAACTTTGTACAGATCTCAGTGGTCAGTATGGTCTAATTTCAGCTGCTCTTGCATGCAAGAGCAAAAAGAAAGATATTCAGAGAAGGCATTTTTAAAGCAAATGACTTTAATGATTGATGAAGTAGAAGCTTGTTAGTAAGCAATTCCTAAACTATAAAGTCCACATTCATCTTAAAAAAAAATAATTAAAAAAAATGGAGATAGCTACTAGTCTATAAATTTGTATTGGTCATTATTACTTGAAAAAGTAGTACAAGAAAAAAAAATAGAGGAGGTAGTTAATGGAATCATCTATTACCCTGGAGAAATCAATTTTTTTATCTCTGCCAGAGGTTACATATTTTTCTTAGAACCGCTTTTTTTTTTTTTTTTTTCCTTTGGATTAATGAATATTTTTTTTTTTTAAGTTTTTAACTTCAG
>VZRU01014500.1:43621-74444 GCA_013398155.1 Pedionomus torquatus
AATGAATATTTCTTATTTTCAAGTTTTGAACTTCAGATCTTGAAGTCTGATTAGTAACCAGTGGGAACACATAACTGAAAATATCAAGTGCTTGTTGTAAATGTAGACACCTGAAATTAGCAGATACTTCTAATTTTCTTTCTGTGCTTCTATTTCTCTTCTGTAGAATGGGATTTTAACACTCTCTTATCTTAGTGGTGCAGAAATTAATTTATTGATAGCTATGAAGAGTCAAAAAAGTTGATGAGATGTTGCAGTTTGTTTTCAAGAAATGGTTTGGAGCGTCTATCAATGAGGAGGAAAAAGGATGTTAAGTAATTTGATGTTAAACAGCCACTACCCATTATATGACTGCATGCAGTGGGGATTCTATGGAAAAAGAAACACTGTATTACTGTATATACTGCATTCCCATGTTTCTCATGGAAACAAAATATTGAGGTCTCCACTCCAGACAGTGTTTGACTGTGTTGCCAGCCATACCCCAAATTCCAGGTGCAATTCATCACAACTCCCACTGATGGTTATGGCTAGAGCAGGAGCCAGAGACCAAGATGGGGAAAAACAGGGAGAGCAAACCATCACACCATGTCAATTATACATGCATATGCAGAAGGGTTTGAATATTCAAGCCTGAGTTAGTTTTGCAATACTGTAAGTGTTCTTTTAGAATAGTTGGTTTATATCTAATAGTTGTATCTTTATTTATAGATTATGTTCAGAGTAGGAAAAATTAATTTCTCCTTAATGCAGGCCCAAGTAAAGGCACAACTAAACATATGTATCTGGTATTAGAAGGGAACTGCTTATACCTCCACTGACAAATCTGGGTTACATTGACATCCATGTGAAACTTGTAACAGAATTTCACTCCAAATGATTATTTTCCTTACTGCTTTTAAAATCTGAAAACACAGAGAAAGGAATTACATGTTTCATATTTTAGATAAATGAGACTGCATCTTGGGTGCTATTCAAATTTTTATGTTGTTAGTGTTTTGATTGCTAATAATTTCTAATTCCAGTGAGAAACATAGCTGTCTTGATAGATATATTTCTACATATTTAGAATACAGAATGGGAGAGCTATTTTTTAACAGATAACCTACCTTGTGAAACATGCAGGAAGTTAAAATCATTGTGAATATTCAGCAATTTGACCTTCATGTACATTTAAAAAAATAATAAATAAAATTGCCTAATATACATTTCAGGCCTGATTCTGGAAGTCCTAGTATATTCCTTATATATATTTTATATGTGTATATATTTCAGTCATTGGAATTTTAACTTCAGATAGACCTGCATTACATACATGCTCCTTATCTCCCTCATTTCCACCAGTCTGATATGGCTTTTGGTCTTTTTGTACTTGAGAGTCACCCTGGTCAGCAGCTGGCTCACACCTATGTTTCACCTGACTTCTCTGTTCCTCACTATCTGTCTTTGAAGGCTGAAAACTAAAAAGCTAAATTAAAATAGTAGGTTAAATAGAAAATGTTTCAGTCAGTACCTTGACCATTCTGATATTTTTAGTATGAGATTATTAGTAAATTCTTATCTTTCATGAATTCCTGCCCTCTCTTTCCTTCGTTCTGTGTACATGGTTGCTGGTCTTTTTTGAACTTCATGCTGGTCTGCCACATGCCTTTTATTCCCTCTCCCTTACTTTTCTCCTCAATATTTCAACTTCTCTTGGTACTCTTGCAAGGTAAACATGTCCTAGTTTCCTGGCTATAAAGGAAACACACTTGACCTTATCTCTCCAATGATGACACCATCCCTTTTATTACTTTAATCTCTTAAATTCATGGAACGTTGTTTTTAATGGATGTTTGGAGATCTTCTCTTCCCATGTCCACTCAGTTCCTCTCCAATCTACCTTTTGTCCCTGGCACTCCACTCAAATGATCTCACCAGGAAGCATAGCCATTACTTCAGTCTCATCATTCCTGTGCCTTCAGCACAACTGAATCTTTGCTTTAATCTTGTTATTTCATAGCTTCTTTGCTTTTGTTCTCCTCACATTTTTGTCCTCTAATCCTTCTTCCAATACGTCTTCATATTTTTAACATGTCTGTGCTTTAGCCAAAGCTCAGTAAATATTTTAAATATCATAGAATCATAGACTGTTTAGAATTGGACCTTAAAGACGATTGAGTTCCAACCCCCCTGCCATGGGCAGGGACACCTCCCACTAGAGCAGGTTGCTCAAATTCCCATCCAGCCTGGCCTTGAACACTCCCAGGGATGGAGCATCCACAACTTCTCTGGGCAACCTGTTCCAGTGCCTCACCACCCTCACAGGAAATAATTTCTTTCTAATATCCAATCTAAATCTTCCCTCTTCCAGTTTAAAACCATTACCCCTTGTCCTATCACTGCGCTTCCTGTCAAAGAGTCCCTCTCCTGCTCTCCTGTAGGCTCCCTTCAGATACTGGAAGGCTGCTAAAAGATCTCCCCAGAGCCTTCTCTTCTCCAGGCTGAACAGCCCCAGCTCCCTCATCCTGTCCTCATAGGAGAGGTGCTCCAACCCTCTAGTCATCTTCGTGGCCCTCCACTGGACCTATTCCAACAGTTGTGTGTCCTTTCTTTGTTGAGGACTCCAGAGCTGGACACAGTACTCCAGGTAGGATCTCACAAGTGCAGAGTAGATGGGGAGAACCACCTCCTGCGAGCTACTGGTCATGGTTCTTTTGATGCAGCCCAGGATGTGGTTGGCTTTCTGGGCTACCAGTGGGCACTGCTGGCTCACGTTGAGCTTCTCATCCACAAGCAAAATATATATACACCAAGTATATTTAAAAGATATCTAAAATCTAAAAATAGTAAAGAAAAAGAACCTATATCCTGTGTGTGGGAGAGAAGATCCACCTCATAAAGGAATACCTCTTTAAAGTACCCCTGTAATTCCTAATCTGAGTTAAAATTTAGTATTTCCATACTAGTATATTTGCAGTAAATAAATAAAAGCTTACAGATTGACTATTTTTTTCCCCTACTTTAAAGGACTTTGTTTTCTGTGTCAGATTCTCATATCCGCTTTTTGCAGAGTAAAATATTCCAGGCAATGTATTCCCTTGCTTGATTCTCTATTTTTCACATCTGCAGTCTTATTTTTTTCTAAAACAAAATCATTCCAATTTCTTCTCCTCAAAGGCCTTTAGACCAAATGAAATCTATCTCCATGTCTCCAAAGGTTAAGGACTTTTTCCAGTTACAGTAAAACTTGTGATCCTGAGAAAAATGTACGTAAGGTGTAGATCTCAAGGCTCAAAAACCAGCCAAAAATAGAAATGTGTCTAATTTTTTTTTTCTTCAGTGTTTTTAATGAATGATTCTTAATAATTATAGATAATACACTAAGTGGCACATCTATTTTAATCCTTATATAGTAGTTGAAAATCAGAGGAATTTGTAAGGGTACAACATTAAGCCATGCTCTGTTTCAACATGGGAAGTAGCATTCAGACATAATGATGGTGATCACAGTATGAGGTAAGAACTAGACAGATGTTTTAGTTTTGCAGCTGGCATGTGTCAAGGAACAAAACCAATCAACCAGTCAAAACCACAAGAAAAATACAAGACTGTTGCTCTGTTGTTCAGTGGAGCACTTAAATACATGGTCATGGACATGCAAGTCATCCAGCTGAGAAGTCACAAACTAAAATAACTGGACAAATCTGTTTCCAAATCTGACTCTGGCTATCTGCTACCTGAGAGATTTCTTGTCCCACTTTGACATACTCTTTCAGAGGAGGCTATTGGTTGTATGTAACACTTTAGAGTGCTGGTAATGTCTGGCAAAACTAGCAAAAAAATACAGACACTGCCTTGATCTTTTCCCCACTGAAATGCTTTGAGTTTATTGAAATGGGACAAAACAGCTACCTATATAAAGATAATAAAGTATAGGGATATATTTTTCTTCAGTTGTTCATAACATGTGAAATTCAGCTGAGCAGCTCAGAAACAATACTGATTTTTGGACTTGTATTTATTCGACATTTTAATGTCCTGGTTAATTACTTATAGAGAGAGAAGGGGAGGGGGAAGGGGAGGAGAAAGGGGAAGAGGAAGGGGAAGGGAATGGAATGGAATGGAAGGGAAAGGGAAAGGGAAAGGGGAAGGGAAAGGGGAAGGGAAAGGGAAAGGGAANAAAGGGAAAGGGAAGGAAAGAACATTTCTTCACTCCTTTCAGTTCAAAGTATTAGTCAGTAGTCCAACAATATGAAATTGTATTTGCAAAATATATAATTGATCTGAATCTTTCCTTACCTCATCCACTGATTTCCTTTCACCTAGAAACCAAAGATCTGAATTAATCCTTCCTTCCATTTACATGGCTTCCACTTACATGAAAGCTTCCGTGGCAGCTTTCAACAATGAGTTGACAGGCTTGGTGGATGAGGTGAAAGCAGTGAATATTATTTACCTTGACTTTAGTAAGTCTTTTGAGACTGTCTCTCAGTGTTGTCGTAGAAAGACTGATGAAGTCTGGTTTAAATGAGTGGACAGTGAGGTGGACTGAAAACTGGCTAAAGATTTGGGCCCAGAGAGTTGTGAAGAGTGGTACAAAGTTCAACAAAAAAAAAAGTGTCAAGTCCTGCCCATGGGGAGGAATAACGCCAGCCACCAGTACAGACCAGGGGTGGCTAGTAAGCAGCTCTGCTGAGAATGACTGTGAGGTCCTTGTGGACACCAAGCTGGACATGAGGTTGCAATGTGCCCTTGCAGCAAATATGACCAACAGTGTCCTGGTTTGCTTGAGCCTGAGTGTTGCTAGCATGTCAAGGGAGGTGATCCTTCCTCTTTACTCAGCCCTGGTGATGCCACATTCAGCGTGCTGGATCCAGTGCTGGACTTCCCAGTACAAAACAGATATAGGCATACTGGAGTGGCTCCAGTGAAGAGTCACAAAAATTAATAGAGGAGTGGAACGTCTGACATACAAGGAGAGGCTGAGAGATCTGCAACAGCCTGGAGAAGAGAAGGCACAGGGGCATCTTATCGTTGTGAGCGAATACTTAATGGAAGGGAATACAGAGGGAACCAGACTCTTCTCAGTGATGCTGACTGAAAGAGCAGATGCCGATGGGCCCAAAACAAAACTCATCAGATTCCTTGTGAACACTAAAGATGCTTTTGTACTGTGAGGGCAAACACTGGCACAGGTTTCCCAGAAGAGCTGTGGAGACTCCATCCCTGGAGATATTCAAAACCTGACTGGACCCACTCCTAAGCAGCATGCTCTCATTGATTCTGCTCTAGGCAAGGGATTGGACCAGGTAATCTCTGGAGATGCTTTTCTGCTGCTTCCTGTCTATAAGTCTGTGAGATGGACTTCAGACAAGGCTTATAGTACATCTCTCTGGAAGATTGATCAGAACCAAGGCAGATGCTTGTCCCTGTAAGAAATTCCTTTCTCTTAGCTGTACTGCTTCCTTTTCCATACACTGGTCAAATCTAAATACCTGTATGCTTTTTTTGGTTGCTTGCTTTTCTTGTCAGGTTCTTCTTGCTACATAAAGTCAGAGGTAAAATGATCACAGATTTTCAAATGACTGTAGAAGACCTAATCAAATGATCATGTTTGGACACCACATTATTACCAGTTAGTTCATCACTACTTTGCCCCGTACCTGGTGAAAACAATGGATTTAGGTTTTATTTGCCTTTGAGTTTATATATACACTATGTAAGCAAAACCTTCTTGGACAGGAGAGTAAGGTACGTATTAATTTTCTTTACTTTTATTATCATGTCAGAAGCTCCAGGCACAGAAAAAGTGCTGAAGGGAGGAAATAAAAACAATTCTTACTCTGTGCATTCAGAGTCATGCATCGAGTATATATTTATGCAAGCATTAGGACAGAAACTGAGTGTGCTACAGGAAAGTATGACACTGTGTATTACTTCTTCATTTTTAAGCAGTTTTTTCTGAGAGGTTTCCTAAGGGTGTTCTGTATTTAAAGATGGAACAATTAAGAGATTTTCAGACCAGGTACTGAACACTTAATGGAATACATACATTTCTTATTTCCAGAAATGCAAATTCAAGGAAAGTTTTTTTCCCCATTATCCGTCATGAACAAATTGTCAAATGATCATTATTCTAACCAGCAATGAAAATTGATGTTTAATCGTACATTATATTACTCTTAAAAGGATACAAAAACGTAGCTTTAGATTTTTTGAAAGCATTGTGTTGTGTGAATTTTGTTGTTTTTTTTTTTCTGGTTTCACTTATTTTCCTTACTTGTAAAGCACAGTAAATAGGCATTAAATTTACTTATAAATCTCTTAAGAATGTCATATATACCTAGGGTGCAGAAGTAATATATCGTCTGTTCTGGCCTTAATTTCACCTGGTTTTGTAGGTGCTATTAAAATGTCAACATTTGCTATTAATTTCCTCAGCATCATATTTGCAGTATTCCTCAATAGCTAAAATAAAAAAATAGCAGTATTTCAGTTAATGCAAAAATCAAAATGTTAGAAAAAGTCTACCATAGTTGATATCTATAGGATTCTTGGAAATTGTAGGAGTTAGGGAGCAGTAATCATAAAAGAAAGATCAGAAGAAACACATAAATTATTAGAATTAAGATTAGTGATATATCTTTGAGTTTCTTGTTTAAAAAATCATTAACAAATTTGGATTACAAAAATGGTGAGATGTTAGGAGATTTATTCTTTCCTTTATGCTATGTTGCCTAAGATTTCGAATCACTGCAAGTTTTGCAAGGTTCTTTTCTAATGTTCAACATAAGCAACAATATTTTCCTGCAAATTATTCTTTTTGAAGTCATTAATTATATGTCTCTAGCAACATTTTCCTGAAACTTAACCTTAATCCCAGAGAGGTAAAAGGGAGACAAGAAGAATAGAAAATATCCTTATGTATTTGCAGTCAAGCAACATTTTGTCTACAATTTACTTATGACTATGATTTCTTTGTGGTTTGTTGATTTTATGTTTAATTTAAACTATTATATGAAATGGAAGTAAACCTCAGCAAAGGTTTAGGAACAGAAACAAGTAAGTCTGTTGCGATATGCTAATATCCTAAGACACGTGAAGAGTGTTTTTCTCTGAAAAAATGGTGCTGTTCATATTAATATCAGGTGAAGTATTATAATCTGAATTAATTCAAAATGGAATGGAGCCCTCATTTTGAAAGGCCTCAAAAAATATATATTTTTTCCCTCTCTCTATACCTAGGAAGTAATTATGATAGCTCAGAGAAAAAAAAATAAAAAATAAAAAAGTGTTTGTATATTGGCATTTAATATTACAGTACATCTTGCTTGCTTGTTTTGAAGACAAGAACAAGCATCAGAGTGTTCACTCCAGGCTTTCCAATACGATAGAATTGTTTTATACCCTCCTTCATAGTTAAGTTTAGCACTGTAAAGATAACACAAACAAACCTTTGCTGTTTATTTTTAAACCTTTTCCAGAGACTAACATAGGTTTCTGTCATTCAGTATAGAAATGCTTTCTGTCATCAAAGTTGTTTTACGTTCTTTAAGCAATGAGTTTGTTTTGTCTATGCCTAGCACATTACGAAAACGTAATGTGCTGCAGTTGTTCTTTATGGCAAACTGGGGGATGCATGTTTTATAAATAACTGTCTCACTCCTTTGAGCATTGCGTTCTTTACATATGTTTGTCAGAGTCCAATACTCTCTGACCCAGTTCTTATAGAAATTCTTATCAAATTTATTTATATGAAGACAGTTGATGTTATACAGAATTTCTGATTTAGTGGAACGATACAAATTATATTGTATAACACAATAGAAATGTAATTTACACATAACAAATATAGCAATATACACGGTTCAAGCACAATAGTAATGCAGTTCCCATTGCATTACTCCCATAATGCCTGTCTCTATAACATGCTCGCCATCATGATGATGGACATCCTGACTTATCAGGAAAGCGTACCTGTGGGTCAAATCCAGCTCAAGTCTGTTGCTCTCAGTATTTCACTTCTACTCTTACGTTGGACCAAACCACATATTCACTCCCACCCCATGCTGATCTGGCTAACTTATGGACATATTCACACTCTCTTAACGAAGTCAGGGAGAAACATTTACACCACCTGGTAAATCAACTCAACTGTTGATTGCTGTTTACCTAAAACAAAGGCCACTCTCTGGTCCCCTTGCTGCTGAGATAAGTCAGCTTCTTTACAAGAGCTGTAGTCAGTCACACTTAGCATTATTTCCTGAGGTTCATGGGCTCATCCCTTTGCCCTTCTCTTCTGAGCCTTCTTCGATTGTAGGGGTTTATTTGTCAGTGACAATGTTTTTAGAAAAGGTTGGGTTATGAAGTCTGGATGACAAGGTAGCCATGTAAAATTTTGCAGTTGACTTGAATACGGATTTCAATTCAGGAACATTTACTTATGTTTATAAAGTCCAAAAATTGCCAGCTACATTAAACAAAATTGGATTCCTCAGCTTCTTGCTGTAGTACTGTAGTATTTTTCAGATCAACAAGATATTTTGATATAAGAGCTAAAGTAAAAGGACTTTGATATAAGTAACTAAAAGGAAATTCTTTGGAATAAAACCCCTGTGTATCCTTGAAAATAAAGTTGTAAGTTCTATTGCTTTGTCATGTAAACTTTTGAAATGTCAGTGCTCTCCCTTGACATTCTCAAAAAAACATTAATCACTCTCAGAAATGTAGACTAGCTTCTGTTTGTGTCTGATGACGACTTCATTTGTAGATCCAGATGCAATTCTTACATGGCTGTTGCAATGTAAAGCTATAATTTCCCACATCTCCTTAGAACAAGATTCTGCAGCAGTTTTTTCTTTCTCCATGCACAGACATGTGCACCCATGCAAGTACATGTATAAAAATAGATATCCAAAAATATCTCTACTGTAATTTCTACTTCAGCCTTACTTGTGTTTGTTATATATACTTCAGCTTCACTTATGCATATTATTTCTAAGTAAAAAAATATTTTGTAGTAGGGAAAAGTACTCAGAAATGTTTGTGAAAATTATTTAAACTTTCCATAAGACTTCATAGGAAGTGTGACTTCAAGAAATATTGGTTTCATAGCTTTAAGAACATCTCTGTGGAGATGTGCAATTAATACTTATGAAACAAATACTCTGTTAATGCCGTTTCTTATTGCAGATAATGAATGTGTGCATCTGTGTGTGTTTGAGCCTTTCCATCCTTGAGGCTTCTTGGTATCCTGAAATAATGCATATTATCTTTGCTTGTTTGTCAAGAAGCCTGATAGTACTGAATTATATCAGGATGTCAGTGACTGCTTCTCTTTTCATTAATATAATCGGAACTAGGTTATATCAAATACTCTCAAGACACAAAGTAGACATACTGAAAAATACACATTCTATTTTCAGAACTTGTCTCTAATGGTGGAAATTTATATTTCTGAATTATAAGATGAAACATTTACCTTACTCCCCCTTGCTCTTTCTCACATTTTTTCCCTTCCCTTCCCTTCCCTTCCCTTCCCTTCCCTTCCCTTCCCTTCCCTTCCGCTTCACCATCAAATGTGTTTTCCCAGGCCTTCAGAGGTGATCAAGGAAAAGACAAGAATCAAACAATCAACCTTCATTCCTACTAATCTCTTTCTCTTCCTAGTATTTTACATTAGGGTAACCAGAAGTTTTAAGGGCCATTAGGTAATCAAAGAACCCAGGACGCAATCTTTGACAAGTGATGGCATGATCAAACAACGAGCCTGGGTCAACAAATCAGAAATTTAACACAGAGATGTCCAAAGTCAAATTGTGACCTTTTTGAATTTCTTAGTTGAACCCGTGACATGACAATTGCTCTGAAAATAAGAAGAATTCTGCAATATGTATTCAGCAACAGATTCTCTTGTATAAATGCAAAAAAAAAAAAAAAAAAATGTGTCATGCATGCAGAAGCCTTATGCATTTTAGTATCAGAACACTAGAAGCACATATTTTGTGCTGTCACATCTTAAATCTCTTGTTATGTACCAGTATGATTAGTATTTTTGAATAAAAGTTATTTTTGATGCTCTGTTAAACATTGGGAAGCAGAACAACCCATCACACTTGTGAATTATTCATGCTTGTGGTAACAGAATTTTTTTATATTTGTTTCCCTGACTTTGTAATTCTGAAGTAGTCCCAATAAATGCATGGGATGTGAAACTACATTTATTCCCTCTGTTAAAAGCAATCTCTGTGCCTCTTGCTCTAAAAGAGGGACCCCTGAAGCCCTATGCCTTCAGCAGAATATGTCGACCACAGCCCCAGACTGTGAGATCTCCAGGCTTTACAACACTTGAATTAATTATTTTTTTAGGGTTCAGGGAAGATTGTGGCACTCTCTTTTGTTGGGGCTGTCCAATATTCTTGTCCCAAAGGAGAGTCTGAATGTTTTAGCTTGATGGAGAAGTCCTGAAAACTCCAGGATCAGAGAGCTGTCTGTGGATAAAGCGCAGAACCTGAGATGCTTCCATGCAGTGTTTTTTTGTCAACTTAAGTGACTGAGAAAGAAAATGTTATTAAATTGTTGGAGAGTCAGAGGGGTCATAGTTCAACTCGACCTCAAGGTACCATTTATATGAAACAGTAACAGATGCAAAGTGTCTATCTTGGAGGCCTGCCACAATTACAATGATGGTGATGGGCAGGCACGTACTGTGAACAAATATGTAGAAAGGTACTTAGATTTCACAAAATTTGCAATAATCAATGCTGCATTAAGAAAAAAGAGTATTCAGTATTTTGATGTTCAAGGAGAATCTACAGAATTAATTCACAACATATCTTGAAAACAAAATATTTATTTATACGTCTGGAAAAACAAAAGATAAAGCATTACTGTTGCCAAAGGCATGTATAACTGTATCAATTGTATTGATTTGATTTTTACATGAATGATTCCCAAATGTGTTGTATAATGATTTCATTCTTCTAGACATAGACCAAAAATGCTAGCATTTCTCAGATCACTTTTGGGAATAAACCCCATAAGGTTAAACAATTATTATCTATTTGAAACCCCTTGGAAAGGTAAATACTACTTCTACTTTCCTTAGTTATTGTGTGACCTTGATCTCTCTAATGAACAATGTAATATTTATCTTAATTGTGTAGATTAAAAAAAAAAAAATCTGTGGCAAAAAAGATCTAAGATGAAAAATTGAAATAACGAGCTGCATTAAGCTCAATAAAGCTTATACATCTTGATTAAAAAAACAGTAATGGTGAATTTTGCTTTATAAATTTGGATTAATATCTGTAAAGCTAGACAGTGACACAGGAATGAATTTGCATATCATTGATATAGCTCTCAAAGGGAAATTCCTGTAAACAAGATAGTAAAGTCAGAGTTTGGAATGTGCTTATTATTTTGTAAACTCCATCAGTCCTTTGAACAATAAACACTTCACCCCAATTAAGACATGACCCTGGGGATATGGCTGACCCTTGTAAGTGTGACAATGTGAAGATGCCGGGTATAGCAGCAGCAAACAAAGCGATGACAGTGCATGTAAGTGTTCTTTTCCTCTTTTATGTGAAAATAGAATTGCATAAAATATGCTAATAAGTAAATACTTCTACCCCAAGAAAAATTTTCTGTTAGCTCATATTTCTAGAAAATTTCCATATAATTCATATGATCCTTTTCTATATAACTTCTCTCTATCAGTAGATTAAGTAGTCAGTAAAAGGGCTTAGTATTGTTGGATTCAGTTATTTGTTTTCTGATGCTGTTTTTGTCGTATTCTGGTATGCTTATTAAAAACAAATCCTTTGCTTAGACATATAAACATTCCAATTAATAAGATAATTGTAAGGATAACATAGGTTTGTGTCTTCTTAACTTGATTAATAATAGAGAAGATTAGCTGCTGGGGAAAGGCATGTAATGAACACTGGTTTTGAAAAACATATTGTTCTCTTTTCTGAGTATTTGTTTGTAGACTGAGACATAGTCCCGTAATGAAATCATTTTTCCAACTACTTCTGTATTTTTGGTACCTTCAGCCTAGAATTTGCACACCAAAACTTATGAAAGTTGCTACTGAGCTGTGACACCAAACACTAGCACCACCTATTCTATCCTGTACTTCTGTGTGCATAGGCCAACTCTAAGTTATATTGAAGGACATTAAACCATGAATTTACTGTCCATCTTTTAGCTGTACATATTCACGCTTTAAATTATACATCTTCCCCATATCTATTTTTCTTACATTGTTTAGTTAGTGGGAAGACAGCTTTCAGGTCTCTTGAATTCAGTCTTAAGTGTTGTGGGTTGTGGTAATTTATCTTCTTGTCTTGCTTCTGCTGCAAGCCACTCTTGTTTTCTCTGGAATTTTTTGATCACTGAAGTTCACTGAATAAGGAATGTTTAATTTTATACTTAAAAATTTATTTACTTATAGCCTGATACCAAGCCCCTGAAAGTGAATGTAAATTCTGTCTATTAATTAATTATCTATTATTAATTATCTATTAATTTTGGTGTACATATCCTTTCATGACAGCAATATTGAACTTAAATTCAAAACATATGGGTGGTCTTGCTCTCTGTACAAAAGGTTACGGTACTTCAGTACCCTACTATTGTTTCACACCTGGGTTAGGACCCAGAACATCTTACCATGAATGCTCACATATCATCCTCTTACATACTCTTTACCTTTTTTATCTAGTATTTAGAATATTAGAATCACATAATGGTTGCAGTTGGAAGGCACCTTAAAGATGGAAGGTACCTTCCACTAGACCAGGCTGCTCAAAGTCCCATCCAGCCTGGCCTTGAACATCTCCAGGGACAGGGCATCCACAGCTCTCTGGGCAATCTGTTGCAGTGTCTCCCCATCCTTACCGTAACTTCTTCTAATGTCTAATAATCTACCCTGTTTCAGTTTAGAACTGCTGCTCCTTGCCCTATCACTACACTCCCTTATAAAGAGTCCCTTCCCCATCTTTTGTGTAGGCCCCCTTTAGGTTCTGGAAGGCTGATGTAGGGTGTCCCCAGAGCCTTCTCTTCCACAGACTGAATAACCCTAACTCTCTGAACTGGTCTTCATAGGAAAGATTCTTCATCCCTCTGATCATCTTCATGGCCTTTCTCTGGACACACTTCAACAGGTCCATGCCGTTCTTATGTTCATAGCTGGATGCAGGACTCCAGATGGGGTCTCACCACAGAGGAGTAGAGCAGCAGAATCACCTCCCTTGACCTGCTGGGGCCACGCTTCATTTGATGCAGTCCAGGATATGGCTGGTTTTCTGGGCTGTGAGTGCACATTGTCGGCTCATGTTGAGCTTTTCATCCACCAACACCCCCAAGTCCTCAGGGATGCTCTTAATCCATTCTCCTCCAAGCCTGTATTTGTGCTTTATTCCTTTCTTACCATGTTTCATGGGTAACTGGTTTGTTGGCTGGACAGCTATTACACATTTGCTTACTGTTGAAATAGGTAAGAGAAAAAAAGCAAAACTAACATTCCTAAGCAGTGCCATAAGGACACTGCTACTACATCAAAACCCTCCTGACTGTAAAACTTCTAAAGGAGTGAAGTTATAACTTTCACAGAAGAAAGAGGTAAAGAAGAATATAATTTTTTTTTGCAATTCGTAGTCCTGCTTCACAGGAAAGAGTGAAGATGTAGTTATATAGAGGAGGTTCTCTAACTGCATAAGATGGAGGTAGCTCTTAGTATCCCTTAGTATCCCTTCCATGAAAAAGTCATCTGTGCGAGGTCATCCACTTGCATGCATTTTTAATATTACTCTCCAGAGACCATGGAAACTCCTCTTCACTGGACTGGGACATTATGGGGAGTTCTTTCGTGAAGCAAAATGCCTCTCTTTAGAATCAACCTTCACAAATATGAATACTGAATTACTTCTTAGTACTTCATAATTCCAAGAAATCTTTTCAAGCCATGTCAAATACAAAAAAGCTAAGATTCTCAGGGAAAAGAGGTGATGGCAGCTTGTTTTTTTCATCTTTAACTATTTTACAAAAATCTATTAATTTCTTATGTCAGTTATTAAAACAAGTAAGCAAGATGCCCTCTGCACATCTATCAGGATGACTGGCCTAATCAGGCTCAGCAAATTCAATGAGTATTTTGCTAAGCTTAATTAAAATTCAGCCCTGCATTTGAGCAAGCCGCAGTGATTTGGCAGACCTTCAAAGGGCTATACTGCAGCACAACAATAAAAGTGATAAAGGCACCCAATAATAATAAATATAATGCAAATGTTCCCATTATTCACTAATCAGGTAGGAAGTTGCTCCTTGAAGTATTTTCTCCTTTCTGTGGTGATAAAATTCAAGTTTGTGGATTTTTCATTTTCAATCTCTCTGCATACATTATTCTTATCAACTTACCATTTTATGGTTGTAATGGATTGATATTAAATAGTTCTAACACTTAAGAACAATACTGTATGTACTTTATTTCCAATGATGGGAGAATTGCACACAGTTTTGTTTGTTAATCATGGATTAAAAATTGCAAAATGGGACTTTTGCTTTGCAGTGGGAATGTTGTCAGACCCTTAGTATGTAATATATAAGCTTGGCCACTTGCTCCTTCAGGTATGCTTTTCATCTACTGTTCTGTACTGTAGGACCCCAGCTCTAGGTTTTTCCTAGCATTATGTAAATTACAATTCTTCAACATTAGACATGAAATAGAGCCTTCCCTGCAGGTTTTGACTTATAAACTAGAATTGTATGTGTTGTTTTCTTTTGTTAAAAAATCCCTACTCTTCCCAACATATCTTCAATATCTTTTGGAATGCTTATTCGTCAACCCTCGTGAAAATGTTTGACCATATTATTTCTTCAGAATTAGGATTTATTATTGAACAATAGTTTGTTATGGTCACTTTGAATAGTCAGGTCTCTGTATCAGAAATAATTGACAACACACTCCTGTATCTTGTACTTCTTGATAGTCCCATTGCCCTTGTCCCATTAGCTTTGTAACATGGTATGTGGTACTGATATTTTAATGGTCTGCTTTCTTAGCAAACAATACACTGACAGTCAGTCTTGGCTAAAGATTTATTATTTTTCTTTCCCTGAAAAAAGGAACTGTTGGAACAGTTATGCCATTCCTTATCTTTTGCAACAAAGTAAATTGACAACTACAGTAACAGATTTTTATAATACCATCGAGAGAGCAAACTTTGGCAAAGCCATTTTTCAACAACTAGGGAAAGCAAAAAAGGAGAAAACAGCAAAAAACAAAGTAAATTGCCATCACTGTTGATCAGTATTTCTAGAATCAGATTTTTGTCATAGGCAATAAACCTTGGAAGGCTTTAGAAAGAAAAGTGGTGATTTAGAGATAGTGATAGAAATATCACACAGGAAAGGATATATTTGTAGTTTATGAGATATTGTTTGCTTTGATGTTTAGTGTTTGCTGAAATTCATTATCTCTATAGTGGCTTTTGCATTCAGAATCATGAATATTTGCAAGATAAATAAAAATCCAAATAAATATATAAGTATACCTAACAATAAAAACAGTGTGAAAATAATTTTTCATGGGAAGATTAAAAATTCTCATGAACACGCTCCTCATAATACCACTTTCACAGAGAAAAAAGTGAAGTTCTTATTCACCTGAACTCCATAAACCTTGACACAGCAAAACAGCTATGCATGAAGCTTTGTCACATTTCCATGGCAGCAGATGACCTATCTGCCACTTTTCCATTTCTATTTTCTGCAGATCTAATCTGGACTTTGTTAAAAGAAAGCCTTTGCTTTTCTTAAACAGATTTGCACAGATCTTTCACTCGGTACCGGCTCAACGATCAGTCACTGGCCATTTTTCTGTTCCCAATTCAGTCTTAGTCTTGTACAGTCTCAGAAATGCTTTCAAAACCAGTTTGTAAGGGTCATTTAGGATATTTTATATTAGGATATATTGTTTTTGTTTTTGTTTTTGTTTTGTTGGTTGGTTGGTTGGTTGGTTTTTGTTTTTGTTTTTTTAATTATCATTTTGTTTTGAAGTGTAGGAAAGGATCTTGTTAAATGAGAAATATGGCTAAGCATCCAAGCCACTGAAAGATTATGAATATTGCCTACACTTTGTATCTAAACACTTAATTCAGATTAAAAGTTATCCTGTATCATTCAGTTTATTTCCACAAGTCATGACTAAGGTTGCAAAGTCTTGTAAATCTTTATAAACAGAGATTCGTTCTAACTATTTTTCATAAATTGTCTTCTGATAGCATGTACAATCAATCATTATCAGCAAAAGGATTGCTTCGTTGCAAGATTTTCTTTCATAGAAATGAAGACTCAAAGCAAGACTTAGCTCAGTTCTCTTTATGCCTTGACAAAGACATGAAATAAACTGACTCACACATTAAAAAAAAATTGACTGTAGTATGTTATAATATTTTTACAGATTCTTATAACTCTTTTTACACATTTAATTCAGGATAATTTATTTTGGAATTAACCTAGGTCTGAAATAACCTATAATTTTCTATTTCTCTGAACACAGAAATAATATTAGGTTGGGTGCTCTGCTTGTTCAGTAGCAAAACCACTTTCTATTAACTTACATTAAATAAGTTATGATAAAATTTTTGAAATGCAGTTCAAAGAAGCTGGAAAAGATTGTTCAAAAAGCTTAGTCAAGAGTTGATTTTGGCATGTCTGAGGAGTGTGGCATGTAATATTCCAGGCTAAAATTTCCTCATTCATACAAGTGACTATCTTCCTAAGCACAAAATTCTTGAGTCTATATTCAAATAGAATTTTTCTTAAGTAGTTGCAGCATCAGGATCCTGCCTTTTAAGAGCCAACAAGGAGACATTAGCGGAATTGGAGTTAGATCTAGAGACATTAGTAGAATTGGAGTTAGATCTAGCCTTTAATACCAAAGGTATTACTACTATACGGTGTAGTAAAACAGTATTGTATGTACATATATAAAAAGATTTAAATTGAGAGGTAGTTGCATTTAATCAAGCTTTCTTTATACAAGAATGTATCAGCACACAAAGAACAATGCTAGTGATGGAGTGGAGTTTGTTGAAGATCTTTCTATGTGAAGCCTTTCCCTTCCAGTTGAGCTAAAATTTATCTTCAGTTAAAAAAGGTTAATGTATATTTATGTCTAATTTTAAACAACAGAGAATTGCCTTGCTATAACAAACTAAATGTATCTGGTATTCAAGCTTAATCAGTCCCTCATCTGCTGGCATTTGGGTGGGAGGCTTCATGAAAATCCCAGATAGAGAAAACAGAAAACAGAACTTGTTTTTTCATTTTTTCCCCTTTTTCTTCCTTGCCAACACTTCTCTTTTCATATCTCTAAGGAAAAAAAAAAAAAAAAAATTGCTACTACTTTTTACCAATATGCAAATAGTTCTTTTTTAAAAGACTTCCAGTCTTCTTTTAATCTTGTGTTTCAATCGTCTTAGTGATACTATTGTTATAGACAGATGTGTGTACTTGTGAGATTCTAATGTCAGGTTGTAACTGTGATTCAGTTATATCAGTAACTGTAATGAGTATTTAGATCCTTACTTGCAGCCACATAGACCTGTAGAATTGCTATCGATAAATGTAGAACTGAAGAAGAGGTACAGGTGCAAAATGCTACATTAAGCAAATACTATCATAAGAAATTGCACATTATTTTGTAGTGCCTCTGCTAAGCGACCAAATGCTGTGGGGTCTCACTGCTGAGTTGTTCTAATGCCTCCCTTTTGTAATTAGACTTTAATCTTGATCCTTTCTAATCTAGTTTTATAAATAACTGCAATGCAATAGGTACTGAATCAGTAATTAATATTTTGCATCTGAAGGTTCCATTGCAATTTAGGTCTGCTTATGCCAAAATGTGCATAAGACTAAAATATTCTCAAGAAATAAAATCAATTAACAGTAGAAGTAATAAATGACTATACCATCTATACATTTTTTATTCTTTTATCTTGGACGTTAGGTAAATTGCATGTCTTCAAAAAAAAAAACAAAACCGAAACAACCACAAAGCAAAAAGGGCTTCTTTTGATGTGCTGGTAGCATTTATCAAAAATGCTGCACTAACCACAGAAACAACTATTTTGTTTTCCATTTCAGTGCTTACAATTGCTTTGTTCTTTTTCCTTCTATGACTGCAGCAGCTGTCATCTTTTAAAAAGCAGGTTTACTGCCTATTACTAACAATCAGATGTCCACGGTTTCCACAGTAATTACATAAAGCAGTATATCCCAAAGCATTTTACCAGTCTGTAAAGCTTTTTCATTCTCTTTCATTGCTTTCGTAAAAAAAAATAGAAAAACATCATAACTAGTGATGCTCTCTTTTTATTGTTGACTTTTATCTGGGATTAACACATACAACTTCTTGCTAATTATGAAGGGAAAACTTCGTAGGTATTATGACTGAGATTTGTTTTATTCTTGGGTATCCTTTTAACTTTAATTTGTCTGAAAAAAACCTTATTAGAAAAAAATAAATTGGAAACTGAAGAAGAAATGGAAAAGAAATTAAGAGTATTTGGTACTATGTCAGGTCTCTAATCTGATTCAGTGGGATGGTGTGCAAGTGCCTGTGCCAGCACAAGGGAAGAAGTCAGATTTTATCTTTTCATCAATGCTATAGATATAGATTACTACAAACAATAAGGCAGCCGTCATCAGTGAGTCCTCAGAGATGACTGGCTGCAATCAAATAATCCCACACATATATAAATCACCAGTGTAACATATCCAAATTATGAAATTATGAATAACAGTTATAATTCTTGACACCTTTAATTTCCAGTATACTTCATACCACCTAAGAACTAAACATTCCAATCTCCATTACAGTTCTTGGAAATGAAAAAAAAACTGTTTGTAAACTGTTGGTATAGTAGTTTAAAAATAGTTAATAATAGCTTAAGGTTTAAAGAAAAAGTGACATTTGATGCATGGGAGCTGAAAGTTGTTCCTAGTTGTTCCACTAGCATTAATTTTCAGAAGGATTAATATTATATAATGCAAATCCTGCATGTATAGCTCCTCAGGTATTATAATATCATAGGACTTTAGCTGGGATCAGTCATGTATTTATGTACCTAGTATGCATAAACATGAAGATCTGTAACTCTGGATTTCACTGCTTTAGGCCATCCACTAACTCTTACGCCTGAGTATGTTGAGCTGACCCTCACAGAGAGTGTTGGTCTTATTCTAAATATGCTTCTTGGTTAAGAGATGCCAAAATGCATCTTGTTAGAGTGGAAAACCTAAAGAAACTGACTTAGTGATTTTCATGAGGCTACATGGTAAACAAGACAAAGTTAGAGCTCCTTAGTCTAAGTCTCTTGCTGGACTTAAATTATGAACAATTATGAAATAATAATACGTTTTGATACATTATTAATATTGTTAAGTATAATTCTGTTTATATATTTACAAAACAGCTTCTTAAATTTTAAGTTATACCAGTCCTTCACTTACAACTTCCTGATTTAACTAGCTTGCATGCACTATAAAAGTGCCAGGCATATAAATGTTGGATGCTTAACTATATCAAATTAACAACCCTAAGAAACTGATTACCGGGAATTAATTCAATATTATATCTTTCCTGTAGATTCAAAAATCACATAAGCAAACATTTGGTGATATATATATTGAACTTCAGTTTTTGCTGAGGAAAGTTTTAGGAAAAGGTCTTTTGTCCTCATTTGCCTTCAAATCTTCATTTAGTATTCTGTTCATATTCAATTTTAATTGCCTCTTTATAGTTTGCAAAGATGGTATGCAGCTGTAAAATACTACACTTTATTGCAGCAGGAGGAATATTTATCTGACCAGATACATTACTGTTATTGTAAAGAATGGGCCTATTTTACTTTATCAGCAACTAAGGGGAAGGTTAATTTCTATGATGTATCTTTTACATTGTGTGTGAAACATGGAGTACTCTGCACTGTTAAGATTTACAGTGTGGAAGACAAAGTGTGTGCTATTCCAAATACTCTCTGAACAGCAGATTGCAAACTTGAGAATTAACTTCAAACCTGCTAAATATGTTAAAACAACATTAAGACTGTGAAAGAAAATAGTCTCTTCTCATGAATTCATACTATTAAGCTTATGTACATGGGAATTTTCTGGATGTCCTAAACAAGTAGAGAATGCAAGTAACTGAAATGTTTTCAATATCTATTGTATTCCCATCTATAATGCAGCAAGAATCAGGGAGTGTCATACAAAAATAAAGTTAATTTTTTGGGGAAAGAATCAGTACCTTCAGAGGGGTCATCATCATCCTGTAGCATGCTATTGGGAATTCCAGTGTGTTGAGCAAGAAGGATGAGATCTCACCTTAGGGCTACATGAATATGGTGATGAATACCAGGCATAAGGGAGATATTTGGCTGTTAGGCTTCCCATCCTACTGGGACAATGTATCCCAACGTTAAGTGGGCTGCTGTAGAACCACTGCAATTCTGGTAGGCCAGAGTTTGATGCTGTTCACTACAGGAATAATTAAGATTATGTCCATTAAAGATCCTATGTGCTGTACTCCTGAAAGCTAGTGATAATACTTGTGGGGTGTAATCCCTAGAAAGAAATTCAGAATTCTCTTTTAGAGAACTGTGCCATACATTGCACAGGAATGGCTGAGCCTGTTATAGTAGGTCATAAAACACCAAAAAGCTGAGAACCATCCAAAATGAGTATGTTTATTAGAACTGTCCAGTAAGATACAAATGTGTTATGTGTTTCTGTAATTCCCTTTTTCCAGACCCTAGGTAGCTCCTTTATGTGGCTTGAGCCTTCACCCAGGGGGTTCAGATTACATGCCTAACACATTTGGGAGGGATTTCATCCCACACCTGTACAAAAAACGATGGTCTGCAACTCCTTTGTGCAGCTCTCCTGTGTTGGAGAAGAAGGTAACTTTCTTCTAGGAAGAGAATAGGCATTACAGACATTTTTCCAGTAATGTAATGGTTGGATCATTTCCTTCCTTCCAGGGACATTTATAAATTTGTACAAATTTAGTCATTTAATCTGAAAATAGTCCAAGAGGTTGGGAATCAGATCCCATGTGTCCCTTCCAGATAAAGAGATTTACCACTAAGCAACAAAGTCAAATTTCTGTTTCTCCACTATTTGTAACCCTGACACTTGAGTTCATTTCAGCAAGGTGACCTACCTTTAATTTCAGACAGAGGAGTGATATGAATTTCCTGAATAGGACCATCCTAATTAGTAGTCCTTGAGCATGATGAGCATGGGATAGAGTTGTAAGCATTAATATCTCAGTATATAATTTGCCAGATTTTCATGTTTTGAAATGTACAAGTTTGTTCTGAGAGCTGAAAGGAATGGTGCCACTAAGTTGATATAGATATTTATTACACATAGAAGTTTGAACATTGAATTCCACAGCTTTCTGTTTCACAGCTAAGAGAATAATAATCAACAGATTCACATAATTTAGTCTATTAAATTTTATTTATCCCTCTGTAATTTACACTGAAAAACTTAAGTACAAAGCTAGGCATTTCTTGATTAAATCTTCCAATTATGAATCTTTTTATTTTCTTAAAGATCCCAGGTTTTTTATTGTCCTTTAAGCCTGAAATATACTGTCTGTTTTGTTTAGGTTACATACAACCTTTTCATATATTGTCATTTTCAAAATGCAAGCAAACATTACAGCTTCAGAGCTTCAGACCAAATATTTTTGTGATGGAATATGGTTGTAGGGAAGAAATAAATGTTTATCAAGTAAATATTTTACAATTTTTTGTTGCTTTTTATTAGTACTACATCAATACAAGAAAGTTTTATTGTATTTCTATATATTAAAAAAATATTTGCACTAAATGATAAAGATAATTTTCCACTTAGTAATGAAGCTTACTCATTCCTTAATTAAGATATCATTAGTTGCCATTTTTTCTTTCTTCTCATTTTATAATTTTAGGTAAACTTCACAGACACTGCAAACTTTTCAGATGGGAACATCCTTCTTTTCCGTATAGTAAAATGTTAAGTATAGTCACAATATTCCAGCTTCCGTGTTTTGTAGTTAATACATTCCTGAAGAAAGAAATGTTTGGGGATCATTCTGTTAATACTTTCCATTTCATATTGAATATCTTTTCGGAAAAGAGTTTTAATAGCTAATGTTGCTATACAGATAGATATATCTATGTGTGTGTTTGTGCTAAACATGAATGTGTTAGGTGTTGCATCTTCTTTGATCAAGTAACCACTCATTTTACTTATTCTTTTATTAGATATATTATCTTTTTTCTCATATGTGGTGCTAAAATGAGCCGGTCAGTGTGAGAAGCAGCTGACAGCTTTGGTTGTAGGTGCAAGTCTGAGACCCTTATCTGCCCTTTAATTTTAGGAAAACTTCATACTTCGTGTTCTCACCGTCACTTTTGCAGACCTGTTTTGCTTTTTTTTTTTTTTTTTTTTAATATATCTATGTGCTATGCAATTGATACTGTGTTCGTAGAATAATAGAATAGTTTGGCTGGAAAAAGGGACCTTTAAAGGTCATCTAGTCCAACCACCGTGCAATGAGCAGGGACATCTTCAACTAGATCAGGCTGCTCAAAGTCACATCCAACCTGACTTTGATTGTTTCCAGGGATGGGGCATCTGCCACCTCTGGGCAACATATATCAGTGTTTCACCACCCTCATTGTAAAAAATTACCTCCGTATGTCTAGTCTAAATGGACCCTCTTTTGGTTTAAAGCCATTACCCCTTGTCCTATGGCAACAGGCCCTATTAAAGTTCTGTAGTTCAACTGTGAAGCAAAATTACTGTGTTATTAATTTTGTCCTTCTCAACAGATAGATTTAAACATCATATGAAGAAGTATTTTTTTAACACTTTTTAGGAAGTGTTTATGTTCCAGAACTCATGCATTTATCCTGTTTGTATTAGAACTGAATATCTTTTAGCTTCTATTATCAAAGTGGAAAACAGTGGTGAACTTAAATATTTAAGAAGCGAAGTTGAAATTCCCATCAATCAATGAATAAAAAAAAATTAATAAATTAATAAGATTTCATGGAAAAATGGCTCGTACAATGTTATCTTTGTATAAAAAATGATGATAGGTGTTCAGACCTGAGGCAGGTATAATGCTTTAGCCAGCTCCCATACACAGACCCTTCATTCAGCCAGGTCCAGCTGCTTACACTATGCATTTATTTCCCCAGGTTCATTTGGCCAGGTGGCTCTTCCCATTGTATTTTTTTTTTATTTTTTTGGTAGCTAGAGAATGACCTTTTCTTTTATCTAGAAGAAGATGGAGTGTTTAAAGGCTCAGCTGTTCCTTTTTCTTGCTTCTAGTGATATAAAGACTTTCTTTTCTTCTGCATATTCTGACATATTCTAACTCCACTTTTTTCAGGGATAATATTGGCATGATATTTGCTTGAGAGTGAAGTCACTTCCTAAAATCTGTTTGGGGTTTTGTTTGTTTTCTTGTTTGTTATTACATGCTTGTTTTATTGCAAAATTCATTATCTGTTTGTTGAAATAGGCTCTGATTTTGCTAGATCTAATATCCATATAGCTCAACCTGATGTCAGGATTCCCCAAAAGTATAGCATTTAGATACTTATGTGTTGAAATTGGGTTCTTCCAACATATTCTGAGGAGTTCAGTGTCTATACATTTCTCCAGTTGCTGCTGCCAAACTGAGAACATATTCTTCCAAGATGAGTGATGATACAAGTAAATAATTTGTGACCCCTACAGCAATGCCAATGCTGCAAAAAATCCTCTTAAGGCCATAAACAGCCATAACATCCTGGATTCATAAATCATCTGGTTCTGTTTGTAGCTGTTTCGTTTACTTCAGCCCTCAAGGAAAGAATCTGCCAAAAAGCAGAACTGAAGAAGGCTTAAGTGTAAATGCCCTAAATTTATCCCACCACTCCCTGTCCCTGTCTTTGCTCCACTCTGTAAGACTATCCGCAAGCCTACAGTTGAGAAAACAAGATGATGTAAGTGAAAAGACACATTTGTGTGTTGCCAGAATAATGAAGATGTGATTTTTCTAAAATTTTAGAAGTAAAATTTGAAATATAATGGCATGTATTGTATTGATTTCAGAGATTTCTGTTGTAAGACTAACTTCTAAAAGAAATTAAAGAACAGGATTTATATATATTTATATAAGTAAATATTCCACTAGAGTAGCTACAGATTTAGATACAAACTTAGCTAGTTTCTGGGTGCTACATAATTTTCTTTTAATTAAAACTTGCATAAACAGAAGTGGAGTAAAATATTAATAACAAGATCACTTTTGGCAATTTTCAGAAATTTGGATCCTAAAAATTAGTTTTGCAATCAAATTAAAAGAATCATCATATCATTAATTCAGATCCAAGCTTTGTCTACTCTTAAGTGGTACTGAAATTTTGGAGCAGAAATAGATGTCTATTTCTAACATTTACTTTTTTTTTTTTTTTTTCATGTCTTGCTGCCTTTTAAAAGGCCTCATTGTATTTATATTTTGTTTCCATTTTTGCTTTCTACAAAACCTCCCTCAGTCCAATGTTATCAGTGGGAAGAAATTCATACCATAAACATAGGATCAATAAAGAAACTTGAAATTTGCAGGTCATATGTGTTTTGTTTTTCCCTTGTGAACACACAGTCCATGTCAGAAGTCATAACCACTAGCCTCTGGTTGTTGTATGTAAATGGAATATACCAGTTGTTATTACTAGTTAGAGCTACATGTACCAATTAGCTTTTTGCTTGGTTGGTTGGGTTTTTTCATTGTTTTTTTGTTTTAACTGTGTGTCAGTTGGGCTTGAGAAAATGAGTTTGGATCTGTGATGTTATTTCTTGAATTCCAGTCTCAAGTATACACTGAGAATCATCATAACTTGCAGCATGGGCACTGATAGCCATGCAGACTGTCCAAGAAAAAGACAGAAAATTGGTAGTAAACAATTTTTTCTATGTGAGGTTACCTTTCGCATCTGCTAAAACAAATGGTCATGACGTGTTAATTGTAACTTTTAAAAGTAATATAGTAAATATTGGTGCAAAAGAATGTCATAATGAGCTCTGCCCTCAGAGAGTACCTAGTGTCATAGATACCCTAGGTTATCCCACCAGGATTCTGGCTTATTTTCCAGAACAGTGCAGGTGTCTCGCAGATTCGCATCTGCCAGACACACACAGATGTCTTGCAAACCCTAGGACACTAAAACCAGCACTCAACACCACCGTCTATCGAGTTAAACCTGTAAAAGGCCCCGTAATTGAGCAATACCACAGAATTATTGCAGAATTCTGGTTAATGGAATACCCTTTTCGCAATTTACTGTAAGTCTAACACATGGTTTCTGGATTCAGTTGAATTCTATCCCCATCATGATAATCTGGAATTTTTATTATTTCACTTATTGTGAACATAATGTAAAGCAAAAAAAATACATGCCCAAGGCTATACAGAAGTCTAAACCTAAGAACAGAAGCCCATGGTCTTGATTCTTACTATCTTGCAAAAAATACAGTTTCCATGTTGCTGCTGTGTCACATCATCATCTATGGTGCACTTACCCTTGAATATCTAAATAAATTACTTCCAGAAATTCAGATGTGAAACTAAATAGGCATTTCCATCTGTCACTGTTTGAACTGTTTGAGTTCAAGACCTCTTTGTCTTGCAGGAGAAACAAAGAAGAGTGAGGCTGTACATGTTATTTGTGCCTTCAAAGGCAAGAGGCTTTGATTAATAATTTTAAGGAGTTACACATTGTCTTTTGGTAAATATACTACTGTGGGTTTTAGAAAAGTAGGCTTTCATATATAAGAGAAATTTTATTTAACTAACTCTGCCACAACAACAATAAACCTTTTATTAGCCTGGTTTTTATTTTGTTTTGTTTTGTTTTGTTCTGTTTTTCCCTAGCACAAACTTCTAAAATCAGAATTATTTACTACCATCTGTAAGTAATGAATGCAGACTGATTAACAGGGAAGTAGCAGACCTCTCTTTTGTGAAAGTGGAAACTCTGCTTTAGTCATCACAGTATTTGCCAATCCAAGTATCATGCATTGGCAAATATCTTGAACTGGACCAAAACCTACTGCCATATTTAACAAAAGTACTGAGGCACAAATCAGCAGATTTTGACCTATGTACTTTTATACACATACTTTTACTAATATCTTTGTGATCAATGAACCCTGACCTAAACCAGCTTTATGGTAAATTTTAGTTATCATCTATAGATCTTTAATTTGATTGTTTGTAGCTCAACTGTTGGTCATCATCTGCTGTACCCAGGTAGGTAGCTGAGAGACGAGTTGTTATGGAATAGAAAGCTTTCTCCCTAAACCAAAATATAATTAAGAGGAAAGATTATCTATTTGTAAAATATAATGTAGTTGCTTCAATATTTCTTATAGATTTATGAATCAAAAAATTTATTTCACAGGGCAAATATGGTAGGTCTGAAAGATCCTGAGGTCACATTGTGTTGGCTGTCGATGTTGGAATAAAAATTCCTAAATTTTTTATATTCCAAAGTGTACTGACCGAAACCATAAAATTGTCTTTTCTGTACTATTAAACTTTTTTATAATGTCAGCAGCCTCATTATTTGAGCTGAAATTATAATCACCATGGAAACTTGTAACTCAGTTTTTCAGATTCAAAAGGCTTACTTCATCTAATTCAGGTAAGAGAAAAGTAATTTCTCTCATGAATAAATATAGTAGTTTTTGTTGTTTCTCTACTATCACAGATATATCTAGTATTTTTTAAGTTTTCTGTTTCAAACATACAGCATGGAAATAATGTCCAATACACAATATAGATGAGAAAATACAAAGATGTAATGTATTGATGGTAAGACCCTATTAGAAACATTGAATAGACATCAAGCTATTTTAAGAGAGAGATTACTAAAATTAGGAAATATTTTCCCTATGTTAAGTTTTTTTTTTTTTTTTCCATTCTTCTTCCCTTTCCTTCTTCCCTTCCCTCTTCCTAATTCCTTTTTGGAAGAAGAACCACATTGGGTAGCTATACTATTACCATTACCATCACCGTCATTATTGCCATCATCTTTCCTATCACCATCACTATTAATCAATCACTATCACTGCCACTTCAGTTTTTCTTTATTGTCAAGTCTGAGGACATAGAGTGTAATGTAAAAGCACCATACATGAACTTTTTTTGGTGTCATAACCAGGGCGATTGTTTTTAAAAGTAATTTGTAGTATTATCCAATTCTGTCTTAGTGCAATCCCACAGTAGTATCCATCCACTCTTGTGAAATGATGTCGTGACATCTTCTTTGAGACATTTTCATTCCAGAAGCTATTCTTAATGTAATCCAAAAGCATTGCAAAATTCAGCCTTCCTAACTGTGGGAAGGATGAAACAGTTGTCCTATATCACTTATATTCAAAATTTATCTGCTTAAAAGGAGAACTTAGCCCACCCAAAAGGCCCACATCAGTAGTACTTCTCTTAAAAAATATGTTGGGAGACCACTTAAAACTTGACCTCCTAAGTTTCAATTAAGTAAAACAGAATTCAGACATATCAATTTTGTATATTGCAGGCATAGAGAAGCTATTTCAGAGATAAGATAGTAGAAATGTATAAGATAGCTACCTGCAATAGACAAACAAATTAAGAAAAGCAATTACAAAGCTGACTCAACATTCTTTGGTTTTTTCAGGTTTGGTTTGTTTGGGGTTCTGAGGGAGGAGGCTGCACGGGAGCGTGGTGCATGTGTGCATAGAGTTGCTCTTTCCTGCTTTAACCTTAAGGTGCTACATCTTCTTTCCCTACAGTTGCATAGCTGGTGAACAGACTAGAAAAAACACACAGCTTCAATGAAATGAAATTTAATTAGGTCCTGCATAGGGAATTTTAAGATTTTAAGTGTTTACTTCTCCAGCATACTTGATATATCTCTTGATGTCACCCCAAACCTGTAGTGATCTTTTACTATAATAGTTTTAACTAACTCTAATGGAAAAATATATGGCGATAAAAGTCTGAAGCTGATATAAAACCCCTTCCAAAAGAGATATCAAGTTCAGTTTGCTACAGCTGTATGTGTTTTCTCCTAAATTTATCAAACTCTCTTAAAAATCAAATCAGATTTTTTTATGCCTCTACTTAGAATATGCATAGTAGAATACCACTTGTCACACGTTTTTCCTGGGCTTAAATAATTGTGATTATGTAAGAGCAATGATTTAGTGATAATACATCTATTAAATATTGTAATTTTAATCAAGCATTGTCTGATTATTACAGATTTCAAAAATACAAAGCTAAGAGGAGAAAAAAATTAATTGGCTGTGGTGTTCACAGATCGGTTAGAGTGAATAGTCTCCAAAATTAGAGAATTACTATAATGTTTTAGTTAACAGAGATTATAGTTCAACTTAATTATTACAGAAACAAGGCCTATTGAAAGGATTGGAAAAGAGATACCAAATATTTGTATTCCCAGACAAGCATCACTTCTATAGGTTTACAAAAGCTCATCATGTTTTTAAAATGTAGTTTAGATACAGAAATGTGGAAAATAACAGGAAAATATGCAAGAGAACATTTTTTTTGATAGGGTTGAAATTCTATAGTGAAGAAAGGTGGGGTTTGTTTTTGTTGTTGTACCTTTTTTTTTAAACAATACCCCATATTTTTTATGAGAAAGAGGGCTTGCTTAACTTATTCATATATCTAGAAATCAATGGTTACCTTCTAGACCCACAATCATATATAATATAAGGACAAATGAAATGATGTATTTCACACTCTATGTTCTCTAAGAGAAAAAACATCATTTTTTCATCAAGCTGAAGTAGTTAATTTTTTTCTTCTTTCTTTTAGTTTTGCTTTTACAGCTAGGATCTATTCAAATAAATACATTTAGCTTTTTCTTCTACCCACATATGGAATCTAGAATATAATCTTCCAATGTTTTTATTGCATAAAGAATTTAAACTATATTTTCTGATTCATATAAATGAATCATCAGAACTGTAAATATATCACTGATATTCAAATATAGAATAAAAGGGACTGTTTTCATGCTGGGACGAATTTCTATCTGATCTATATTTTTGCTAGTGATAAGAGATCTGCATTGTATTAGATCTGCTGTCCTCATCAGATCTTAAAGAGTTCTTTTTGTATTTAATGAAAGGGGAAGATTGCAAGACTGTTTAGGGTGCTTGGGGCACAAAGAAAAAAACATAAATTTAGGTAGGGCTTGACTCCAGGATGCTCATAGCAACTTATCATATGAAAAGGGGATTTGCAGGAATGTGAGTTCTTAATTGTACAGTCTGAAACACACAGGCAGGAGTCAGAAAACTTTGAAGTTCAAGCCAATTCCATACTTAATGTTTGCTGAGCTTTTTATCTCCATGCAACAGAGATCTAAGGACACTTGTACTAATATCGGCTTTTGATCCAACCAGTGACATTATTTTGAAATGTCATTGCTGCCTGATGTGCTTATTTAGACATGCATTCTGGTAAGGTAAACCTTCCAGTATGCAAGAATTAACTAAAATACAAAAGTTTTTCAGAGATGTTCAGTACTTACCAATTAAAACTATTTAGACTGTAAACATTATTCATATTCTGGGGCTGGAAGAAAAAATTCATTTTTCAGATTAACCAGTGGCATCCAGCATCTAGATAGCTTAATCAATTCATGACGATAATTTTCCAGAGTTGCAATCTAGCACCGTAAGGTTGCAGTTTACTTTCTCTGAGGACAAGAGACAATTCACAGTGTACTATCTGGTTCTTTAATGATTTTGTCAAAATTAATTACGTCCTTGTTAATATAAAAAGGTAAACATTGTCATCAATCTGCTATGAAATGAACAATTCTGTGTCCAAATCCTCAGCTACAAAATGAAAAGATGCATTATATCTTATTTTATACAATATTTTTATTATGCAAATATTATATTATATTTCTATAAACTATAATAACATTTAAAGAGAGGATTTTCCTTTTCTTTCTTAGCAGTTACAAAATTTGTTAGGGTGCATTTACTAGTAGACACTCTGTAAAGGCAGCATGTTACGCTGAGCCAGCAGAGATTAGACTAAATGAGAATACACTAGCTATAAATTTAACAGGGTTCATTTTCTAAAGTGACTGCTTTATGCATCTGCAAATGGAAAGAAATAGAGCATCAAGCTCTTAATTTTTTCTACACAAATAAAAACTGAAGTACTGAATGTCTTCATATAACATCTTCAAAGCAATATTATTTTTATTAGGTACTAGAACAGAGTACAATGTGTGGAAAAAAAAGGATAGATGATGTAGGACTTTTTTATGATAAACATTCAGTAAAAAAGAACTTTTTTTTTTTTTTTTTTTTTTTTAACTCTCCATCACATTTTTTTCTAACATATTTTAGCACAAATCACTTGATTGTAATGTTCTGTAAACTTCTGTAGCAGTGACTGTGTGTGGGTGGGACATTATATAAGTCCCAATGGTGCATGTAAAATCTTTTTCTACAGCATTTTTATTCAGTATTCAATCCATTCCTGTTCAACTCACTGATGACAATTCTACCGACTGGAATAGAACAGGATCACTAGATTGCTTATCAATCTAATTACGTTAGCACGTAAGATGACTGAATATAAAGGCAGGAATAAGCTTTCTAGCAATTGCCTGTTTCAAAACTTTCCCACATTCTCAGTTACTTTAAAGACAAGTATTATCTCACAAAAAAAAAAAAAAAAAAAAAAAGA
>VZRU01014500.1:74487-87522 GCA_013398155.1 Pedionomus torquatus
TCTCACCCAGTTCCTGCTTATGACTTAGCTTTTGGGGAGCATTTAACAGAGTAGTGCATTGTACTGTGTGGTCATTACTACATATTGTAAACTTAATCTTTTACAATTCATTTTGTTAAAAAATAGTATTTGCCATGAGTTTGTGACTCTTAAGTCATATGCAAAGTCAAAGAAACTATTGTTATCATATAATAACATATAGAAGAAAATATAGTAAAAGTCAGGCTGCTGTAAAAAAAAAGGTTGCATAGGTTACAGAAGATAGATGCATAAGGTAGGCAATCACTCAAATGAAAAAGAGTTGTCTGAGAGGAATGACACTTCAAATAGCAATAAAATAATACCTAATTATCATAACTGTTATTAGTTCACTGTCAGTCCAGGTAAAAATAGTTCACCCTCCTTCCGCCCCGCCATCCCCCAGTAATAGTAATTAAATAATTTGATAGCTAAACTTGAAATGATATTAGATATTTTTTTTTATTTATTTCTCCGAAAATTTCTGAATGGCATGCAACACTTAAAATATAAATTTTAAACAGAAAATGAAAAAGATTGTCATAATGGTATCTTCATAAAGTCTTTCAAATATATGCATAGCTTTTTGTGGCAGAATTTCATGTCTTTATCTTTAAATCACAGTCTAATGTAGGAGTAGAACATCTTACATAGAATATAGATAATACCTAGAAATATAATGATTCAGCAGTGTATGAAAATCAAATTTCAGTTTGGTAGTTTTTTACATTTTATTGAAACTGGCTGGATGGCCACACTCAAAGGGTTGTGGTCTATGGATCAATGTCCAAGTGGTGGCTGGTGACAAGTGGTGTCCCACAAGGGTCACTACTGGGACCAATACTATTTAACATCTTTGTCAGAGACAGGGACAGTGGGATAGAATGCACCCTCAGCAATTTTGCTGATGACACCAAGCTTGGTGGAGCTGTCTGGATGCCATCCAGAGGGACCTGGACAGGCTTGAGAGGTGGGCTAATGCAAATGGCATGAAGTTCAACCAAGCCAAGTGCAAGGTCCTGCACCTGGGACGTGGCAATCCCAGGAACAAACACAGGTTGGTCAGAGAATGGCTGGAGAGCAGCCGTGAGGAGAAGGACTTGGCAGTGCTCATGGATGAGAAGCTCAACATGAGCCGGCAGTGCACACTGGCAGCCCAGAAAGCCAATCATATCCTGGGCTGCATCAAAAGAAGCGTGACCAGCAAGTCGTGGGAGGTGATTCTGTGCTTGTGAGACCCCACCTGGAGTACTGTGTTCAGCTCTGGAGTCCTCAACAGAGAAAGGACATAGCACTATTATAATGGGTCCAGTGGAGGGCCACATCGATGATTAGAAGGTTGGAGCACCTCTCCTATAAGGACAAGCTGAGGGAGCTGGGGCTGTTCAGCCTGGAGAAGAGAAGGCTCCGGGGAGACCTTATAGCAGCCTTCCAGTATCTGAAGGGAGTCTACAGGAGAGCAGGAGAGGGGCTCTTTGTCAGGAAGCGTAGTGATAGAACAAGGGGTAGTGGTTTTAAACTGGAAGAGGGGAGATTTAGATTGGATATTAGGAAGATATTCTTTCCTGTGAGGGTGCTGAGGCACTGGAACATGTTGCCCAGAGAAGCTGTGGCTGCCCCATCCCTGGAGGGGTTCAAGGCCAGGCTTGATGGGACTTTGAGCAACCTGGTCTAGTGGGAGGTGTCCCTGCCCATGGCAGGGGGGTTGGAACTCCATGATCTTTAAGGATTCTATGATTCTGTCGTTACATTAAGATATGGTAATTTCCTCATAGGTATAATCTATCAAATAGAGTTATACTTAGGACTTTTTAACTCATTATCTCACATATATAAGTCTTCTGTCAAGAAGATATTATTATAAGATTTATGCATGTGTGTGAGTTTAGTATTTATATTCTGGAAGAAATCGTTTGTGCAGTTGTATTACTGGGAACTGGAACATTTAACTTTCAAGAAAAATGGATCTACTAGTTCCTTATGGATGTTTTACTTTGTGCACTACCTGTATACTGTTTATGTCTATTTATTATATTTTGTTTTGATTCAGTAATACTGTTAGTATTTCCACCTGGAAAATAGAAAAGAACAAACCCAATGCTTCATATCACAGTCTCAATGTATTGTACTCCAAAGTTACAGGCAGCAAGATTTTGAATCTACATTACTTTATAAGAAAGAAAATATTGGAATAGTTAGGTTAATTGTGCACAAGTAACATGATGCTACCTTTTATACTTTGCTTCAATATTTGATATTGCATCCTCATTCTGGAAGGAGAATTTGCTAATGAAAATAGCCAGCTGTACTTTTTTGCTACAGCCACAGTGGAATCATTGCAGGATATTAGCTATATTGTAAATCTAATATGCAAGAGGACATGCATGACAGGACTTCCCAAGAACTAGGAGCACTACAAATGCTTTCAAGGCTTGAGTTTCGTAGATTCTTGGACTGGGAGAAGATCTTCCCAGCTCATAGCATGGAGTTTGGAAGTCCACTAAGGCTGCACTTAAGGGTGTGATAAAATGTCAAATATTAACATTCTGGAGGCTTGGCTGAGTACATGGCTCCATTGCAATGATCCTAAAAATTCTGTGTCAGGGTTCCTAACTCATTGAGGCCTCAAGGACCCAGACTCTGGGTTTACTGAAATCTGTTTCATTTAAAAGTCTACTGTGGATTGAAGTTGCACAGTTTAATGAAAATATGGCATAATGCAAATTACTATAGTAAACTTTTTTTTTCGTGTATCAGTTACTTCAAATTATATTCTGACCTGTAAGCAATTGAACTGTTTCACAGTTCAATAAAAATAATGGTCTCAGTTCTCCAGCCCTCCAACTGACATTTAATTACATGCCATTCAAAGTTTTCTGTAGATGGAGAGGAATCAGGACCCTACGACTACCTGTGAAAAAGGGCTTGTGTCTTTCTATTCTACCAACAGCTGTTGTCTGTTCAGCAGAGTGTTAACAAGTAGGAAAGAAATTCTGCATTTCTCCCCTTACCTGAGCAAACTCACATATATTTGGTTATATGAGATTGTGCTAAAACTGTTTAAATGATCATATCCTCATATCTATAGAAAAAATGTTAGCAAAATGAATGTGCGAGCATTTTCTTCAGTCTTTGACATGACTTGGGATGCAGATAATGATGACTCATTTCACTAAATGTTTGGACACTAGTTCGCTTCTGTCCAACTGAACTGAACATTTATATGATTTTATTTAGTCTAAGTAGACCTTGCACTTAGTACCAGAATATTGCGAGGTTGGATCTTTTTTGTCAACAGAATAAAAAAAAAAGAAACATCAAATTACTCTTTCCAGTTATAAGGATATATGCAGATCATTAGAGGACCACATGGCTTAACTGGCAGCAAGGGTGTGCCTTGAGGACTATGGTGCATTGCATGAATATGTTTTAGGCTTGACTAGAAAAGACTGTTCCAGAAAATTGAGTGATATTTTTAGGAGAAGGTAAGCATTTCAGTTTTTTCATACATAGATTTGAAAATAGATAATTAGTTTCAGCAATTGGTCTAAGAAATTTAAAACTTCCCTTTCTTAAGCTGTGAAGAAAAATTAGTCTTTTCATATTCTGTCTTCATTTAGTCTCACATTTAGCTGATTGGTGCTTAAAGGCAGAATTTTGAATTACAAATAAACTTCAATGTATTTTTTTTCAAAATAGTTGCAATTTTTTCTGTCCAAATTGGCAAGTCTTCAGACACTGCAGATTTAAAATGTATGGATCTTATTTAATCTTGAAGTAGGTGATGTTTACTCAGGTATTGTGGCTTTGAGCCTTTGCTCTGATCATTTAATTGTCACATTCAAAGAGGTATAAATAGCCAAGAGTTGTTTAATCAAATGCTGTAAACTGTAATTGGTTAGACTCATTCCCCTTTCATTAAATGCAAACCAAGACTAAATGAAATAAGTGCGTAAGGCCATTTTATTTTACAATACTACTAAAACAGCAATAAATATAAGAGTTGTTACTTTTAATTACCTAAGGTACTTACCTAAAGGTAGTCTGCATCTACCTTAGTGGTTTAGTCCTAGTTAGGAGGGATGTTTTTAAATGAATGTCCTTATTTTCCCTACTCACTTTACGTTGATCCATGGTTTTGGACACCATTGGAACAGATAGTTTGGCTTCTTTTTCATAAAACTAAATCAAAACTTCTAGTCAGAATGGTGTTTTTGGCCTAGAACCAGTCTAAACTGAAATCTGAAAAAAAGCATGTATCATACACGTTAGGTGCTCAACACAAACTGTTTTATTATACATATAATTTCTATTGGGCATGTACACACATAATAAATGCTATGTTTGTTTGCTGTAGCATTAAGAAACTGGTTTTTTTTTTTGATTTCAAGAGTGTTTGGCCTACATTTTATTTTATTTTTTCTTTAATGGATGAAACTAGTAATTTGCTAAAAGCTGTATGTTTTTGCTTTTACAATTAAATCTGTTCCTGCCCACACAAGCAGTAAAGAAGTAAATGCAATTATTGCATTAGGTAGATATTATTAAGGAAACTGTCTGATGTGTTATTGGCAGGCTACAAGGTCTTTGGAACTTATGAATTTTTAAATTAGTTTTAGTTATTAGACAAGGTAATGAAGCAAACGTTCCATAATATATGTATAGTCTTGGAGAGAAGATTCCACATAAAAGCTTAGATTGGAAACACTGAAGTAACCATTTCATCAGATAACTTTTTGGGGTATGCCTGAACAAAAGCATCACAGAGATTTTTATATTTCTGTAGTCACATCTTCTTTTATATATATATAAACCTTATGTATACAAAAGTAAATTTACAGTTTGGAGTCATACCTTCCATTTTAGAGTACTGTAGACACTAAATCTCTCCTTCCTGTTTTTTAATGGCTATTGTCTTCTGTAAACGTGTATGTATGATTGTGCAAGATTATTAGGTGCCCAGAAACATTAATGCAATTGTGATTTAACCTGGCAGGCAGCTGAACACCACACAGGTGTTTACTTACTCCCCCCTGGTGGATCAGAGTAGAAAATCTGAAAAATGGTAAAAATCATGTGTTGATATAATGACAGTTTAATAGGATGTAAAAGGAAGACAATAATAACAACAACAACAATAATAATAATGGAATATACAAAACAAGTGATGCACGGTGCAATTGCTAACCACCTGCTGACAGATGCTCAGCCAGTCCCTGAGCAGCCTACTCACTGGCAGGGTGGTGTGAGAAGCAGAAAAGGCTTTGACTCTGTGTAAGCATTGATCAACCGTAACTAAAACATCAACTTTATCAATTATTCTCATCCTAAAACCAAAGCACATTTCTATACCATCTACTAGAAAAAACCCCACATCACTATCCCAGCCATAACCAGGACAGGGATGTAAGATGCATGGAACTTTACAGTGTCTATTTGGCATCATCATGGCTTTTTAAGCAGGTTTCAATGTGTCACATATTCACAATGCCAGACTCTTTGTAACAGAATGACAAGTCTAATGTCATTTGAGTCTTTCTATGGAAAAATAGAATCAATTTCATGATGGAAATGATGGAAATGGATGATTCAGTTTAACTTCTTAATTCAGAAACCTAGTTTAGGGTGATAATAAGCTGTCTTTACCCCCGCTCCCCACCTCCAATGCTACAAATGTGAAACAATCATCTAACATCTGGAAGAAAGAGTGTCAAGCTTACAGAAGCTGCATAGAAAGATGGGAGCAGCTAGAGAGCTAGTAAAGGAGATGTTTTCATTATCAATACCACTTACTGTTGCTGGTCACAAATAATTGTGTTGCTGAGAGAATGGTTTTCACTCTGAAGAGACAAGGGCATGTAAAAGCACCAGCTGATTCTTCTATGGAAAATACAGGTCCCAGTTTCTCTAAAGACTTGATATCATTTTTGGAACAACAAATTTAACAGAAAAAAAAAAAAAGTGGGGCTATAAGGAGAATCAGTAGCCCAGGATTCCATAATCTGGCAAAACATGGAATATAGCGTAACTGAAAAGATTTTTGTCAAGTGGTAAGAATTTCAGGAAGTGACTTAACTGTCTGAATGGCAATAGACCGATACTTTAAGAGTTTTATAGCTGAAAATACAGTGCAAGATTAGATTTGCATCCTACTATTCACTGGAATACCAGGAGGGGGATCAACGGCCTAACCATATGCCACAGTTTCCAGTGATTTGATTTAAGTTATTCTAAACTATATCAGCAGGAGTACTATATTGCATTAAAAGTTCACCTGAATGAGCATGCAGCAGCTGGAAAGCCACAAGGGTCATCACAGTTAGCACTGCAGCAGCAGCAGCCTTCTCCTCCCTGCAGTGCTGCAGCTCCTCCCCCAGGATTTTTACAGGTAAATGAAAACCTGTGGACACAACACTGCTCCAACATCCAAACTCAAGAAACAGCTCTTGTCCTGACTGCTTTCCTTTCTCTTAACAATAGGCAATATTGTGCTTATCACCTATTCATGTTCAGTTCCAGTTTGGTGTTAAATACAGCAAACAATTTCTTTGTGACTGTGAATACTTTTGTGCCCCCATACACTGAGTCTAGGCATTTCTTCTTTTCTCATGAAGCTGGAACTAAAGGTTTACTTGGAGAAGAGCACATCTGGAGGCTGTCACATGCCCCGTTGTGGTGTCTGTTTTCTAATTTATGCTTCTGCTGTTGACCACTGCAGGAAGGAAACTGGGCTTGACTTTTGATCTAACTCAATACAGTCATTTCTGCATTCTTCTATATCTTCAGAAAAACATGTCAAGTATAGTATGAACAAATTTTTCATGAGTGTCTTTCATGAGACAAAAGAGAATCCAGAAATATACAACAAAAAATTCTGCAGCAAATATATAATTAATTTCTTCCTGTTTTCTGCTTCTTCATGAATCTGCTGCCTATTCAAAATGAAAATGCTTAACCATTCTGGAGCTCAACTATGCTTGCAGCACACTAGCGGTTAGTGGCAATATTTGTAAATTGTATTTCTACAATAGATTAATGTTTAAAACATCTAAAATGATCTGGAGCTATCTGCTCTGTGTTTCAAGGGCCTGTTGAACTAATATTACTGCCAAGAGGAAAAGTTAATTTTCTACAAACTATACTCTAATGTTAATTGTAAATTTAATCAAAAAAGTAGTTTAGCATCTTGAAATGATACTTATTACTTCTTCATTGCTTGAGTGTAACTGCAAATCTTCACATATTTTCACTGCAGAGAGATTGAAAGTTATAAATTATTTTTCCAACAAAAAGATATATTTTAAGTATAGATTTTAATCACTGTAAATCCATAGATTTGTGGCCCGTCCAGATGCTAGAAAATTTTGATCATTAAAGCAACATACATTTCACAATACTTATCTCTTAAGAGAAAATCCTTTAGTTGCTGTGAGGCAAGTATTTTTCTCAATTTGTTGGGCTTTGCAAATCCTACACAGTGTCCAATAGAAGCCTACCAATGCCAAGTTGGCAGTGCCTGCAGTATTAGCTACAAGAAGGCTTAAGAAAGAGACTGTCAACATTTCCTCCTACAGACGCTAAATAGCTATGGGACATGAACAGAGCTTTGTATAAAAAAAATACTCTTGTCCTGCAAATAAAGAAAATGAATTCTGGATTTGTGCTATGGTGTATCATGACAGTGCCTCTACTTCTCTTCATTAGTTTTTTCCCCTGCAGAGTTGCAGGAGAATATAGTCTCAGTCTGCTTTGTTTAATGTTCATAATTTCAGTCAACTGAAGTGGTTCAAATAGAAAGATTAACTTTTTAAAGAATATATCTCTCTTCTCTCTCCTGTCCTATCTCAAAAATAGAGACAGATATACTAGAGCAATTCTGGGAAAATGCAGAAATTTTGGGACAGTGAGGTACTTCAGGCTTAGAGAACACTGGATCCTGATGGCGTTTCATCATTTCATTTTAGGAATAGCTCAAATTCAAAGTCTGTGACTTGAGCTAAAACAATGCTGCTTCTGGACCACTGCACATCAATCCATGTATCAGTGCTGCTTTTCCCTTTTCTCTTTAAGCAATCAGATCTCTTTGTGATGAATGCCTTTGTTTTCCTCCACCTGTCCAGTAGACTGGCTGTTATATATTGCTGTGGAACATCATCTCATTTTAAATGGAATTCAAGATATTCATCTTTGAAAATAAGCCAGTATAGTGTCACTGTGCAGGATCACACATTCAGTCTTTTTCTCTGACAACTCCCAGTCAAATATTAAAAATTATACACAGTGACAAAATTTATACAGAAAGTGGGATACTCCACAACCCACAGGCAATACTTGTCATAACAAGTGTGTTTTCACTTCTTATGCACTGGTTGACACTTAACAGGTCATAAGGAAATTAGACATTATGCACAATGTGGTAAAACAGAAATTCATAAGGCATTATTTAGTTAATGTCTTATATTCTGTAAAATAGAATAGTTATCTGAGATTTTATGAGATGAAACCTCAAATATTAGTGTTGTAGTTACCAAACTATTTTAGAAATCATAGCGAACAAGTAAATTGGTGCAGATTTTTTTTTCTACCTGTGCATATGTATAATTTTTTGATATATTTGATAAATATAAGGCTCTTTCTGCTGAAGTATTTCAACTGCTAGATGAGTACAAATATTTAATTTCTAGTAGAAAACATTTTGTATCATTTTTCCTTTTCTTAGCACTGCAGAAGGAGAGCTCTTATAAGTTCTGTCTCAAAATGAAGATGTTTGTTTTAGGTGCTAATGTGTTCTCAGCAAATGATTTAAGTTTTGTGTCAAAAACCTGAAGAAGTTTAGCTAGGAACCCACCATTTGGATTTGTTTCAAATTAATTTCATGCATAGCTTATGTGCTTGTACTCCTTAGAAGAAAGATTTTTTTCCTTCTTTTGAAGACAGTTATTTTGAGAAATATTAGTGATATATTGCAGCAAAAAGACTTTTCTGAAATCAAGTTTCTCTATGAACTGATGTGATATTTCAAAATTAAATTGTTTTTTAGACAATATGGTACATACAACTTCTGTCTTCTTCATAAGGAAGAAGAAGGTACTGGGGAACCTACTTTGACCTTTCAAATTCAAAATGCTTAGATCTGATATTACTTCTGAAGATAAATAGAGGAAAATATAACTTCTTTTTGTGCTTCTCAAAAGAGTAGTTTTCCCCAGCTCCTTCACAATTCAACATTTCATGATTACATTGATAATCTTCAGCAGATTTTTCTTCCATAGCCTGGAAATCATTCATTCTTGAAGCTTTTTATTTTCTGGTCATTTCACTTAGGCTTTCATACCCATAATGAGTCTTAATAGAGATTCCATTTTTCATAATTCCACTTGTCTTTTTGACACGTCTTTGTAAACATTTCCTTAATCCTCACTGCATTTAAGATTCATTGGCTGGTACTGGTATTTGTTTTGGGGGCTCTAGGTAGGCTAGTGAGAAACTGGATAATTGAGGCAGGGATACCATTCAAGAGTAAGATACCTGTCTTCAGATGTCTGTACAAGTAGCTACAACTCTGCCACTTGTTCAAAATTTAATTGTCATAAATGGAGGCCTGCTACATAAACTTGGTGTCTTTTAAGAGCAATTCCTCTCCTTCTGAAGTGGTCACATAGAGTACTAAAGTGAATCTTTGCCTCCATCCACTGCCTGTATTGACTAGGGCTAAGATATTCTTGTTGCCATCTATTGCCGTTTGAGGTGTGCTGGTGTGTTTGAGACATCCTGATGCTGATCTGTGTGACACAGCCTGCAGAGACTTGCATCTTTCTGTGAGCAACAGGTGATGTCAAAGGAGGGATACTTCTCATCTTGCAGTAGATATATATGCTTAGGCAGTCAAATCAGATTACTATTTCAGGTTTCCTGACTACCAATGCAATGCTTGATCTACTGGTTAATATTTCTACCTCATTTTACTTAATGGTATATGAATGCTTTGTGGTAGAAGTTTCTGTCATTCTAATTAAACAAGGTTAATCCTCTCCACGTGAAAGAGGGTTATGACTTTAGAAGGAGTTGTGAGTTCTTATAAGAAGCATGTACTACAGCATCTGTAAATGTTGGTTTCTTATGTTTGCATGGTTTTATATTCCCAACTTCATGTTAAAACTGAGGGACTGACTTTGCAACCTATCTGAGTTTTCTTTCAGTACAACCGCTGAGTTAATTAACTAGGTTCAAAATATTTTGTATTTTGATTTTTCTTTCTGTTAAAATAGGTAAAATAGTAAATAAAGCAGATGGAAACTTTTCTAATGGATACAAAAAGAAATGTCTGATATTATTACAGTCAGCATTCAGTCAGGCTATATTACTGGGATTTATGTACCAATAATAAGAATTCCTGTAAATGTTACTTCAAAAGAAATTTAGGATTTACAATGTTATCAGCTAAAGTCGCTTCTTTCTAACATGTGCATAATCTTGAATCGCTGGATTAGCAATTGATTTATTGTGTTGTCAAAAAACACTAAAATATTATTTTATGAGCAGAGAGTATTTGTTTCAGATGCATTTGCTTTCAATTAGTGAGGCCATATTATGTGTGGGTTTGTGCCTGTGTGGGTTTGTCCCTTCATGAGATTGTAAAAGAAGAATGACAGAGGAAAAAAGGCCTCTAGTTATATAATTTTAAACCGAAATAAAGCTGTTTGATGAATGACAATAAGATCACACAACTGCCAGTGTTACTAATTAATAGGCTTTGCAGATTTTGATATATTCAGCAATATGACTTGTGTTTGTGGCTAAAAATGAATGCTAATGATCTGTGTGGTGTTACAATACAGATAGCACATTGTCAAAAACTGTTAGAAATATAAAGTCTCATTTGTGCAAAATCTGCAAGGACAAATTATCTCAAGATTATCCTCTTACTTATGCGTGCAGAAACCTAGTTCCAAATTAAAGTGTGTCTATTTTCATTTTACTTTTCATATGAGTTTCCTGACTAGATTTAGAAGATTTTATACATTGATTTTGCTCTCTGTTCCAAAAGAGGATGAATTACAAATGGAGCCAAGTAAATAAAACAGATGGGAACAGTTGGACATTCAATTTCAACGTTCTTTGAGAATCCTCTATACAATCTTTTCTCGTATTTAGTAGTTTGTCAAAGTTAGATCCAGCTGTCCTCCTACTTGTTTATTTTGCTGGCTATAAGTTTCACATTCCTATCTTCTGTAAATGATAACTCCCTTGAAATGTAACCGATAATCTTCATTTTCTACAGGAGTATAGGCAAGACATAATTCATAATTACTTTTTTTTTTTTTTTTTTTTTTTTTTTTTAAACAGTGAACTCAAACATCTTTTTAACTGCATGTAGTAATTTTACATAAAGTGTATACATAAAACTATGTATGATAATAGTTCATTCTTTCTTTAGAGATAATGCAGTTAAGTTCTTGGTACAATTCATCAGCTTTCTAATTTTCTGAAACCCAAGTGAGTCACGGGAAACAAGCATATATTAACTCAAAGGTACAATCATATATCTGACATTTAACTGTTCACAAATAAAACTCTACTTAATAGGAAAATATAAGGTTTAGGAGAATGAGACTGATTAGGAATCTTTGAAACAGAAGTAGAGAGGAAAAAGAGACTCTAGCTCAAGTTTAGGTGCTCCTGAGAATTTACATTTCTCATAGGCAAAAAATAAAGGAGAGTCAGAGATTCAGAAAGCTATATTCAGCTGTCCTTCAATAGTGTGCTCTGTACACTTATGTTTTTTACCATAAAGTTCATTAATGTTCTTAAGGACTGAACTTAATTGGTATTGGTTAGCTGCTCTTTTTTGAGTATTTTTTTAAAAAAGATTGATTTGGGCCAGGGGCAAACAGGTCTTGGAAAACACTTTTTTTTGTACAACACTCAGGAGAGCATTTATGTATTGTTTGTTGGAGGAGGAAGTGGCCATTTTCAAGTGAAAAGAAATCCAATATTTTCATTCCTCATAGCCTACTTTCTTTGACCCACATAATTTCTTTTATTTTGTCTATTTATTCTAACGCTATTGAATCTGTAACTGATTTTACAAAATGATCTGATGATCTGCAGTGGACAGTGCTACACTGTTAGAGAACCCAGTTGGTATTGTATTCATTTGGAGAATTTAGTTGTTTTTTTTCACTGAGTTTATTGTGATTTCTGCTACATTGTTTGTCCTCAGAGGTTCAGAAACTGAAAAACATGAGAGGTTTAATTTGCCAATACATGAAGGAAGTATTGAATAATGAGTTTGCTTCATATTACTAAATGATTTGGGATTTCATCTTACTGCCATGCCTTTTGAAACATTAGAGAGTGGCTTGGCAACTACATCAACCAATTCCTCAGGACTCTGGAATGCATCTCATCAGGTCCTACGAACTTCTATATGTTAAGGTTGCTTAGGTGGTCGCTTAGGTGGTCATGAACCTGATCTTCTTTTACAATGGAAGGAACTTTGCTTCCTCAATCCCTGTGTTGTGATCCAAGTGCTTGAAAGATGCAAGGAGAGTGTGCCAGTGCAGACTGAAAGCAAAAAGTTGTTGAGTACCTTGACGTTCTCTTTGTCTGTTGTTACCAGTTTGCCAGTCTTGCTCATTGTAAGGGTGTGCTTTCTTTTGCCTTCTTCTTATAGGTGATGTACCTGTAAAATCCAATATTCATAGAATCATAGAATGGTTTAGAGCTGGAAGGGACCTTAAAGATCATCGAGTTCCACCTCCCACTAGAGCAGGTTGCTCAAAACCCCATCCAGCCTGGCCTTGAACACACCCAGGGATGGAGCATCCACAACTTCTCTGGGCAACCTGTTTCAGTGCCTCACCACTCTCACAGTAAAGAATATCTTCCTAATATCCAATCTAAATCTCCCCTCTTATAATTTAAAACCATTACCCCTTGTCCTATCACTACGCTTCCTGAAAAAGAGTCCCTCTCCTGCTCTCCTGTAGGCTCCCTTCAGATACTGGAAGGCTG
>VZRU01014500.1:88488-108931 GCA_013398155.1 Pedionomus torquatus
AAGCTTTATTCGCTGTCCTTTAATAGTGTGCTTCTGTCCCTTTAGTTTTTTACCATAAAGTTCATTAATGTTCTTAAGGACTGAACTTAATTGGTATTGGTTAGCTGCTCTTTTTTGAGTATTTTTTTAAAAAAGATTGATTTGGGCCAGGGGCAAACAGGTCTTGGAAAACACTTTTTTTTGTACAACACTCAGGAGAGCATTTATGTATTGTTTGTTGGAGGAGGAAGTGGCCATTTTCAAGTGAAAAGAAATCCAATATTTTCATTCCTCATAGCCTACTTTCTTTGACCCACATAATTTCTTTTATTTTGTCTATTTATTCTAACGCTATTGAATCTGTAACTGATTTTACAAAATGATCTGATGATCTGCAGTGGACAGTGCTACACTGTTAGAGAACCCAGTTGGTATTGTATTCATTTGGAGAATTTAGTTGTTTTTTTTCACTGAGTTTATTGTGATTTCTGCTACATTGTTTGTCCTCAGAGGTTCAGAAACTGAAAAACATGAGAGGTTTAATTTGCCAATACATGAAGGAAGTATTGAATAATGAGTTTGCTTCATATTACTAAATGATTTGGGATTTCATCTTACTGCCATGCCTTTTGAAACATTAGAGAGTGGCTTGGCAACTACATCAACCAATTCCTCAGGACTCTGGAATGCATCTCATCAGGTCCTACGAACTTCTATATGTTAAGGTTGCTTAGGTGGTCGCTTAGGTGGTCATGAACCTGATCTTCTTTTACAATGGAAGGAACTTTGCTTCCTCAATCCCTGTGTTGTGATCCAAGTGCTTGAAAGATGCAAGGAGAGTGTGCCAGTGCAGACTGAAAGCAAAAAGTTGTTGAGTACCTTGACGTTCTCTTTGTCTGTTGTTACCAGTTTGCCAGTCTTGCTCATTGTAAGGGTGTGCTTTCTTTTGCCTTCTTCTTATAGGTGATGTACCTGTAAAATCCAATATTCATAGAATCATAGAATGGTTTAGAGCTGGAAGGGACCTTAAAGATCATCGAGTTCCACCTCCCACTAGAGCAGGTTGCTCAAAACCCCATCCAGCCTGGCCTTGAACACACCCAGGGATGGAGCATCCACAACTTCTCTGGGCAACCTGTTTCAGTGCCTCACCACTCTCACAGTAAAGAATATCTTCCTAATATCCAATCTAAATCTCCCCTCTTATAATTTAAAACCATTACCCCTTGTCCTATCACTACGCTTCCTGAAAAAGGGTCACTCTCCTGCTCATCTGTAGGCTACCTTCAGATACTGGAAGGCTGCTAGAAGGTCTCCCCAGAGCCTTCTCTTTTTCAGGCTGAACAGCCCCAGCTCTCTCAGCCTGTCCTCATAGGAGAGGTGCTCCATCCCTTTAATCATCTTTGTGGCCCTCTGATGAATCCGTTGCAACAGTTCTATGTCTTTCCTATGTTGAGGACTCCAGAACTGGACACAGGACTCCAGGTGGAGTCTCATAAGCACAGAGTAGAGGGACAGAATCACCTCCCACGACCAGCTGGTCATGCTTCTTTTGATGCAGCCCAGGATATGATTGGCTTTCTGGGCTGTCAGTGTGCACTGCTGGCTCATGTTGAGCTTCTCATCCACAAGCACTCCCAAGTCCTTCTCCTCAGNGCACTTGTCACTAGCTGCCAGTTGGACATTGACCCATTAACCACAACCCTTTGAGTGTGGGCATCCAGCCAGTTCCTTACCTACCGAGTGGTCCATCCATCAAACCCATGACTTTCCAATTTGCAGACTTTCTTTACATCCCTTGCTTCGTTCAGCTCCAGCTGAGCCTTCCCAACCCCATCCCCAAACAACCAGATGGTATCCCTATACTCTTCTGAGGTTACCTGATCCCTGCTTCAGCTACCTGTGCGCCTCTTGCTTGCCCTTTAGTTTGACCAGCAGGTCTTGACTGAGCCATCCTGGTCTCTTGCCTTTCCTTCCCAATTACTTACCCCAAGAGATTGAGAGCTTTTGCACTCTCTGGAAAGTGTCCTTGGAGATCTGCCAGCTCTGTTCTGCTGCTTTGTCCCTCAGGGCAGTTTCCCAGGAGGTCCTATTGACTAACTCCTTGAAGAGCTTGAAGTTTTCTTTCCTAAAATTCAAAGTCCTGACTTTGCTCTTCCTCTGAGCCATATCCCTCAGGGCTGCAAAGTCCACCAGTGCATGATTACTGCAGCCCATGCTGCCTCCAATCTAGACATCACCAGTTAGATCACTTGCTTTAGTGACCATCAGGTCCAGTATTGCTTCTGCTCTGGTTGGCTGTCTATTACCTGTCTTAAGTTTTCCTTGATGCACTCCAGGAGTCTTCTGGATTGCCTACAGCTTTCTGTGCTACTGTTTCAGCAGATGTCACACTGGTTGAGCTCCCCCACAGGACACGAGCCTGTGAGCATGATACCTTCTGTAGCTGGAGTAAGAAGGTTTCATTGATAGAAGGCCTTGTAGTTCAGGAAGCCTTTAGTAGACACCAACTACAAGGTTCCCCTTTGTTGCCCTGGTCTCTAATTCATACCCATAGGCTTTCAACCTGCTTGTGGCTGTTCCTCAGAGGTAGGTCTATCCATTTCTTGATGCAGAGGGCACCTTCAGTGCCTCTAGTATATTTTAAGTATAAAGCATAATAACTGTATGGAAGACAAGCTTTTAACACAACATTCATCTGTAAGGCTCTTGTCACAGTTTTTGAAAGTGAGAAACTACACGTGGGAGAGAAAAATTCTTTGGAGAACTGCTCTTGAGTGCAATGGGGTTTCTAGGTTGTTTTTTGTTTGTTTGTTTGTTTGTTGGTGTTTTTTTTTTTTAAACATTACTTCAAAACACAACATAGAATTTACTAATTGATGTTTACATTCCTGTTAGTGAAACAACACCATGAAGGTCCCATAGTCAGGAGACAGTTCCAATAGTTAGGAAATTGAGCAATTGATCTCCCTTTGCTGTTAGGATGTGAATCTATTCTCTTTGCTCTCTGCTCATGTGAAGATAGAATGTGAGTATGTGCACAGTGAGGGCACAACTAGCAATTGTATCTCTAAATAAATGATTCTCTTACAGGAATGGGGTGGAGAGAAATTATAATATAAACCTTTTTGTAGTCTCATCTGTAAATATATGTTGGCCAACTACAGGATTATTGCAGGATATTTTTCATCAGATTTTAAGGGTTCAAAAGATAGGCAAGCTATTGACTTTCAGAAGGTAATATGTATTAAATTATATCTAATTGCTTAAAGGGTACAATAGAAGTATTACAAGGAAAAATTGAAGCCTCTGCTGGTTGCCCAAAAAGCCTTTGCTGCTTTTGATTGCGAAGATGTATTGTTATTAGTCAGATTACTATGCGATTAAAATATTTGTGAAAGAAAATTCATTTTGGATATGGTAAAACCTGCTTATACAAGAAAGGAGTTAATTTAAATATTTTTTATGGAGTCCTATAGTTACTGATCCTGACAGGATTGATCCTGAGAATTTTTGGCTTTCAGTTACTTCAGTAGGAAGTAAATGCACTCAGTATTTTAAGAGCAGTATGTTTGCCAAATATAAACACATAAAAGAGATCTACTGTATCTGGAAGCACTAGTTTTTATTGCCATACATTTTACCAGCTGGGCTATTTCAATAGAAAACATGTTCACCCATATAGGAAATTAACATAAGACAGATGAAAACTCTGATACAGTAACTGAGAAATATCTCCCCTGAATTAAGCTATTTAAGAAGTTAGTTGTCTATTCCAAGTTAGCTGTGTTGATATCTTTTAAAGTCAAGGAGAGAGACTAGAACTTCTAAAATGAAAAATTATTTCACTCATTTTAGGTATCTGTTTTCTTTGTCTTCTTGGTCCTCATTAAACAGCTGGAATACTTTGAAAATCAATTTAGTTTTAATGCTTAACAAAATAGTTAAAGTTAGGTGAACTAAGCTAAGTTAGAGGCCTGAATGCTGGTTAATTCTGTGTCTGTCCAACTGCATCTACACATGTATAGTTACTTATTCATTAGCTTCTACCAAAGCGATGCAGGCTAACACCAGATATATAAAAAGAGTACTTTTTTTCCCTGGTAATCCAAATAGGACTTTAATTTAGGAAAATTGATCCACCTGGAAAAAATAGCAGTATTAAAGGAAGCGCTAGTGTTTGCTATGAGTCTATTCTTATCTATGGTAACTGAAGCAATTGACTCTTTTAATTTGAAACTTGACATACAGTATACTAGAATGATCCAACAGGAGATGAGACTTATTTGACTGGCAGATGTCTTATAAATTTTCTTAAATTAACACACATGATTTTCTGTCTATTATAGATTACGGTTACTGTTGGGAATCCACTTTAATTAGTTACACTGAATCATGTATTGCTCTGCATTTTTATTTAGTAAGTATTCTTTGAAAATTCCATAATTACCAGTATGTATTTGTAGTTATGCGCTTGTCATATTTTATGGCTCAGTGCATATGCATCATCTAATGCATATGAATAAAGTTTGGGGATTATTGCTATTTATTTTTTGAGAAGCTTGTTTCCATATCATATTGCAAAAGAAAGGATCAGAAGTTAGATAAAGACAACATAGAAATAGAACACTTGGTGTTTCACAGTAGGGAGTCTTGTCATTAAATTCTAGTAATGCTTGATTAACCGGTAGCCATGTTATTTTTTTCCCACCTGGAATATAATAGGTAGTTTTGACCTTAACTAAATATAATACTTTCAATTTTCAGATTTTTTGCCATCCTAACATTCATACAGACACATTCCTTGCAATGCTTATCCAGTTTTATAGTAGTTTCCAAATGTCTTTTCTTCACCTATAGCCTAGCTAGCAGAGCAACAGGTATATCATGAAGGTGGCACTACCTGAGGGTCTGAGGATGCACAGAACGTTGCTTGCATCCAGACCTGTTAGCATCAGAGCTGAAGACACAGTAAAATACTTCTATTGCACTTGAGAATTTATTTAATCATTTACTTGAACTAATACAATTTGCTTTATAGTTAGATTAAGGTCTTGCAGTTTATAAATATGTTAAATAATATTTGAAAGTAAAAAAATAGTGTTTTCTGAATATGACTTTCCCAAATACTGTTTTAAATAGCATCCAATCCAGTCAAATGAGTATTTAATAAGAATGAATCATCATTTCCTTACATATGACAATAAATAAAAGATGGGAGGCGGGGGGGGGAGGGCAGGGGGAAAGACAGCATGAAAGGCGATCAGAACTGTTTTAGAAGACATGACATATTTTACCCTAAAATATTGTTCTGAGTTTGTATGTTCACACAGTGTACGTGTGAAACTGTGAGACCCTGATTTTACCAACTCTTCATGAAAATATTATGTCAGTAATTACTTTCATAGCTTTTCTGTTAGTCTCTAATGAACTTCTGAAACTGCAACCTCTATCACTCATCATACAGTCTATATAACAAAGACAAAAAGTAGCTTGACTGATGCTACTTAAGCACATTTGATTCATTAGGAGGCAATCTTGCCTTCCGTCTTCAGACTCCTGCTCTAACTACTCAAAAACAAAAGGGAAGTTCCCTCAACAGCAATGGCAAAGTTCCAATGGCTTTAATGTAGTTACTCCTTGATGGTATTATTCAAGTGCAAGTTAGTTTACCAAAATCTGGCCCCTAACGTGAGCTTCACTGATTACACCCCAATTTTGTATCCTATTAAAAATAAATTACTATATCACACCTTTTGCCAATATGTAATTAACCTAACAGTGCCTACTACCAGAAAAGGATAAAATAATAGTGTAAAAAATCAGATATGCATAGCAGGAAGACAGAATGACTCTAATCCAGATGTTGTGGCTAGTTTTGGATCAGCAATTCATTTTTCCTTTATATCTTCTATATTTTACATTAGGGAAGATGATTCATTGCTAATATAACATTAAGTGATTTTAACATCTACCCTAGAGGTATTACAGGTGTTTCAGCCTGTCCCATTTATTAGAGCATTTGGTATTTGTCTCTCTAGTATCTTCCTTCAAAAGGGATATCTGCTGCATTTCGGCATCATATCCACCATCAATCACTTTGATTAGGGTCTCACTCCACAAACCGAACAGCTTTTCCTCCATGGCAGCTCCATATGTTTGCTGCAGCTGTTACAGTTTCCAGGCAGAATGTGACTGTACTCTGTTCAGAGTTTGTGTCCCTGTCAAAGAGGCAGAAAATTGTGCCTCTCTGCTTTGATTTCCCTTAAAATCAAGTGGCTTGAAATCCATCCTACAGTTAGACTATAGATGCCTACAAAAAACATATATGAAATTGCTTCTACATTATCTTTTCATAACTCTGGCTCTGGAAAGTGCATGCTACCAAGGCTTGTTCCCACTACACTGTTCGAATACCAGTTCAAAGGAATTTTATTGCTGGAAAGGTTACCCTCGGGAGTAACATGGACCTAACGATAGAAGTCTACTATCAGTTGCAGACTAGTTTCTAGCTCATAGCTATGAGAGTGAAATATACTGAGTTTTGTTTATGATTTTATGGTTTCTGATTTGAGAAAGTATTTCTGGTTTGTTGATCAATGTTTTATTACCTTGCACTAAGACAGCATGTAGAACTACTTACTGTGGTACACTGTACTACAGTACAGGAGTACAATGACTGCAGGACACTGAATGCCATGTAAAAAAAAATATACGAGCTCAGAAATTCATCTCTATTTGTGATAGTACTAAATATTTCCATGAAGGACACCTTGAAGATCACTAACTCACTACCTTTTCATTACATCTAAGAAATACAGAGAACTCAATTTATTAAAACATGTATGGATGCAAATAAAACTCCATACCAGCAAGGCTAGCTGATTTTTTTTATTTTATTTCTGATCTCTGGCTAAGTCTTATTAGTATTGCAAGAACTTTATTAATCCTAAAACCACATGAATTTGTTCCCCAACTAGGCATTGCTGTGTCACTTTTCATAGCATTTAATTAGATGACTGCCCAGATAAATACGCAATGGACAATTAAATTTCGGTAAACAAGAACCCAATTTGATATGTATTACATATGCTTTTAATGAAACTTGTAATAGTGTACATGTTATGGTGACAAATATTTTTAAAATCCCTGTGAGACCAGAAATGCAGGTTGACAGTGAAGGTCTGCCACAGGTGAATGAATGTAATGCATTCACTGTACAAAAGGTGTGAAATATTTCTTCAATATCAGAATGTCTTGCTGTTTGCTGATCCTCTGCCTCTGAGATTCCACATTACTACTCTGGTTTTAGCCACACAATTGCTGGAGAAGCAAGTCACTGCCAAGCACACTGTTTCTCTGTGTACGACTTCAGGGTAACTGTAAGTAGTTGAGCTGTCACAGCACAGAAGCTTCCTCTTTCCCACCGAGAAATAAAAGCAGAGAGCACGTGCAAACTCTCAAACACATGCACCATGGTATCAATACAATGACTCTTACAGGAGCTAAGGCTGTTGACATAATAAAACTATCTCAAAAAAAAAAAAAAATCCTCCCAAACTACAAACCCACTATCTACAATTTGTAATTGATTGCGTTATGTCTGTCAGATAGTTTTTCCTCTCCTTCCCAAGAAATGCAAATAAAAAAAATAAAAAGAAAATAATCTTAAAACATTTTCTTCACTCTAATTTACAGAAAACAGTCACCTAAAAAGAGAAAAAAAACAGTATTTGAGTTTTGGTTTTTAGTTTTCTGATGAAATGCTTAACTTTTTCACTGAAGGCAGAAATTTTCTATCTCTTTAAAGTCAAAATAATTTTTGTTGCTGTAGTGAAAAGACTTTCCAAAGATGTATTCTGAGTTACTCTGAAAAGAAATTTCCTGAGCTGCTGGATTAGAAAAGGAAAAGTAAATTGATTTTCTGTATGACGACCCTTGTCCAACAAAGCACTTAGCTTTAAAGTGTGGATAATATCGCAAATTTCAGAGAGACATATTGAATGTTTAAGTGCTTTTCTGAGGTTATAGAAGGAACATTTTTTAATAACTGAATTAGCAGATGGAAACATTTAGCTTTATTAGAGCTATAAAAATTATCATTTGTGCTCTCTACTCCTCACCTGAACCTTTCCTTAGTCATTAAGTGCTAAGGTGAGGGTTCTTATTGTTTAGGTGTGGAATAGATGCACTGAGGAGAAGGCAAAAAGCCTGTATGGGGACTGACAAAGCACTGCTGCCCAGTATCACCCTTGGGTTCCAAAGGGCTCAGGTCATATGCCAAGTCTTTCAGCAGTAACCACAGTCTGGCAGTGTTGGACATAATGTGAAAAGCTAGTATAATTTCTGGTCCCTCGGGAAGATGAAATGCTTACAGATTTGTGCCAGCTATAAGCCAGCATGTGTTCCAAATTCAAGCATTGGAATTCTAGCTAAAATTATATTCCCACTGTAACAGTGTCACAAATGATATTAGGAAATCATACTTTGTAAGTCAATTGTAGTTATTAGCTTGGACCTCTGCCACACCTTATGCAACAGACCCCTTCCCTAACTCCACTTGAAGAGCATTTTTGAAGCAGTCAGTGCTGTATATGGCTTGTTAGCAGAGAATCCCAGTAACTATGATAAATATTCTCAGAATGTAATTAATGCTTATTTTGCCTAGAAATCATCAAATGGTGAGAAACATATTGCAGCGTGTATAAATAATTCTAGGCATCACTGTAGAATCTAAATACCTACTGTTGCCAAGTCATTTTTGCCAATTAAAAATCACATTGCCTGTATTCTACTCTAAGTGCTGATAGTTAGGTATGTTTTAATTGCAGTGAGTCAAAATGTAGTCATAGAGACATAGAGACAAAAAAGACAAAAAGGATTTTCTGCCAGATTATCTGAACTATGGATAGTATATTGATTTCTTGTATTTGTGTTTTCTTAAAAATAAAAGAAAACTTCATTTAAAAGTAAACTTAATGCTTGTTTGTGCACAAAATCAGCCACTCATTCTTTATCCAACAAAGTGCTTTAGTTGTACTCATTTTAAGAGGTAGGGATGTCATTTTGTATTAGTTAATGGTCTCTTAAAGCTTTCCAGACCAGAAATGGACCGTGGCACTCCCCCAATGCACAGCAGCTGTCTAAGGGGTTCCTCATCAGGATCTAATACATAATGTGCTGATGCTGATCTCTTGAACAGGCAAAGCTTGGCTGTTCTTGGTAATGTAATATTTGAATGAAACAAACAAAAATGTAACTTAAGAGTAACTTGGGACTGTTTCCAGATTAGACATCATATGTCCTAGATTCAGGGGTGGTTACCATGAGAACTCCATAGGTTTTGAGTGCTTGGATCCTGTATCACTTGATACAGTGTCTTGGCAAATTTTTATTTCAGATGTTTAAATAAATTCTCAATAGCTATAATGAATCCTTTCCTTTCTGGCAGGAAATAATATAATTCCCTAATATTGATTCAGTTCCCTTGAATATTCAATGCAAAATCACTGGAGATTTGTTAATAGAAGAATTAACATGTACCAAAAAAAGAAGTGCATCAGGGAGATTATATTTGCTAATAGATTTTTTTTCCTGCTATGCTAAATGATGTTCTTTCTCCATAAATCTTTGTTAACACTGCCAATTCAGCATCTTTAACCTGATTGTTTCATTTGCATGCTTTGCCTTTGTGATTGGATTACAGTTTGTTTTACTTTAGTCTTTATTATTAGCTCTCTGGCTATGTAATTATGCTTTATTACTTAACATTCAATTTACTTTGATCAGTATTTGAGAATAAGGTCTTACACAAAGGCAACAGTATACAAAAATATTTTTCTGCTTCTGCAGGCCCTTCTACAACCCTTTATCTCAGTCTCTGTAACTTTGGAAAATATTAAATTGCAAATGACATATTACTGCTGAAATAATTGCAGCCAGCTAAAGAACTGGAAAATAAGTTTTAATTTATATCTGAATTGGTCATATCAACTCATGTGCAATTGGCCACATCAATTATGAACTAGGTAAGCACCCCCAAATGGAACTTTTGTATCCTCCATTTTGTGCTCCCCCCCAATTAATGAAATTATTTTCGAAATTATAAATAAAAATTATGAATATTAATATGATTTTATAAGACATTAGAGTCAAATTGGCCATTTTCCACAAGGTATTACTGAAACAAGACTACTTTTGCAGAAAATATTATTTTTAAAATGTTATCAATTTTGAGAAATTATGAAAAACTGAATTACATTAAGTGGATGTATGTCTCACATTCCTGAAATTTTAATAGCTATTTTTTTTTTAAATGAAGAAAAAATCCAATTAGAATTGTTTAAATATTTCATTTATTTCAGGATAAGGTCAGAAGAAACCTATTTCTTCTTTTCCTCTGCTTCTTTAACTTGGATTAGTATTTGACATATGGAAACAAACCCTTTTTTTTTATGGTCACCATTGACTACTGTTTAGAAGAGACTTGCAAAGAATTATGATATATTGGCAAATACAACAGAATATTACAAAAGAAAAGATAGAAAAAAACAGGTTACAATTTTTTGTGATCTTTCTCCCAGCCAGATTGATATTTAATGGTGATTAGAAACAAGTCAAATAGTAGAAAAATGCAAATAAAATATTTGCACATATATTTGATTCAATGGGTTATAATAATTATTATATACTTATAACTATATGTAATACATCATTATGTATTAATTACACATATAATTATTACTGTATATTAATCATATATAGTTATTATTCTTTTTAAGGATAAGACTTTATTAAACAAAATAACTGTTGTAGTCAAGTTTGAGCACACAATCTTCATATGAGTATTCAGAATAGACTATTAATCTTATTTGAAGTGGATTGTTATCATATGAAGACATCGATCCTTTAATCAGTAATCAGAAAAAATACATTGATTTACGCGTCCAATTTTCAATCTTTTAATAGATTCTAAAGCAAATATGCACATGGAAACAAATAGAATGTTTGATAAAATTTGTAAGATTATAACAAAAGTAAATGACATCTAGTTATGTAATTATGCTTTTATAGTAATAAAAATAACCTCTTATACAAATATGATACGGTATTTCTAATTTACCTAAACAGATAACATTTTCAATTGCTATGGTAGAGTGACTTAAGGTGTAGCTGATGGAAACAAAGAAAAGAAATACAAAGCAGACAAAAGAATATGCTAAGCAAGAGTGCACAGGGTTTATATTTTCAGAGTTCTTCAGGTAGGGATTAGTAATGAAAATATTCAGGGATAATTTTTCAGATTCATCTTCATTAGTATGGGGATTAACGACATTACAGAAAGAATGAGAAATATGCCAATGGGGATTTTAGTAATATTGAAGAGAATTGAGGCAATTCCTAGCAAATACTCAGGAAAAACAATGAAAACCAAAAGTACATAGTTAGAGGTGGCAGATCAGGCAACAGCTCTGGTTGAATCTCTTTTATGAACGACCCAGCTGCTAATAGTCAGTCATGATTTTAGGCATTGCTAAGGCCTCATTTATAGAACTGCATATATTTTGGTCTCTGAAGCTAAAAAAGAGATAAACTTTAAGTAACGGAGGGTCAGATATGGTTGAAAAAAACAGTAATTCTAACTAATTTGAAAATAAAGAATAAGTTAAAATACTAAGACTTTAAGGGCTTTGATGTCACTTATATTGTTCAGCATAGATGAGTTTGGTCCAATCTGACCAAACTCTTAAATCTGCCTCTTTAATCTGAGGCTGCTAGCTTTTGAGATCTCNGTTGTTCAGCATAGATGAGTTTGGTCCAAAATTCTTGGAAAATAAATGAAACATAATGTGTTGGATCAGTGCACTGAGGAGGAAAAGCAAAATACTTAGAGTGGCCATAAATTGGATGGGGGCTCTCTCTTCACAAGAAACCACCTGGGCAAGACAAAGGTCAATGGGTACAAGTTGTGCCAGGGCAGGTGAATACTGATGCTGACTAGGCAAAGCAGTTTTGCATGACAATAACCAAAATAATTTAATCTGAGGCTGCTAGCTTTTGAGATCTCTTCTGTTTGTAAATTATAAAATTTAATGAAGAATAGTATTTTGCACTCTCAAAATGTTAAGGGAGAGTTTATCCTAAACTTTTTCTAGTACAGATCAATAAACTGCCTGACAAAAGAAATTAGATAAACTGCCCCAATTTTTGCAGCAAATCACTAACAAACATGGATTTGTACAGTCACTGATTGGAAAAGCCATCCATGCTATCTGTAACTTTGTTACATTCACTATCATAAAACTTCTTGTGACAGACAAGTAAGTGTCCTGCCTGAGGCTGCTGTGAAAAAGAAAACCTTTTTCCTAGTATTTCAATTTGGTCCTTATTTTATTACTTTTCTTGCTTCTTAAATCCATGGTGCTTCCTGTCACAGACTGCAGCATTGCTGTAGGTGATCATCCAAAATTCATTTGGTTACTGTTGCTTCGGTGATGATTTAGGGATCTTGATCACAGCAGCAACAATGATGAAAACTAGCCCTAACATCTTGTATTTACGTATATCAAAGCAGTAATTACTGTTTGGTTACAGTTTGTAACTGGTAATTTGAGCTTGTGAGCACTGAAGTGAATGCACCTTTCGGTAACAAAACTTCCCATTTGTGGGGAAAAAATGAAAAAGATCCAGTAAAATCTATGTCCTAAACTAAAACATAGTTTAAAACCTCAAAAGTGAGAAGTCAAAACACACCCCTCCCCTACTTTTCAGTAATACTGAATTACAGGAGTATTTAGGGGAAAAAGAGGGACCTTTTTATATTATTGAAGATAATAATTCTTTTTTTTTTTTCTTTTTTTTTTTCATATCTCTAAAAATGACTGTGGATACCATACAAATATATACATATATATGTACACGCACCCACACAAATGCACACATACCCCTAAATACTTTTAAAGCAGACACTTTTCCTTCCGTGTTATTATTGCTAAGCAACCAGTTTCTCCTGCCTGCTGCTCTAATGAAAAGTGTACTTATTAGAGCTGCTGCAAATTGCATTTCTCCTAAGTCCTTATGGTCAATCTACGAAGGCTTCAGTCATAGGCTTTGTAAGAATAATTCATGGCACTGTGTTATAATTAGCACTTTAACAGTCTTGTTGGGATATCCCAAACGGTGATTCAAAAGCTCATTTTACCCCACCTCTTGGTAATTTTAATGAACTGAAAAAATGATCCTGAGTGGCTTTTAAGTTTTTTTGTGAGAATGATCTGTCCTGTTTCAAGACTGTAAATGGGTTGATTGACTTTATTGTATATAGTATATGTGCATTTGCAATACAATCTCAATATATTATCTACAGAGTCACTGCAAAGATATGAAAGATATTACAGAAATATGTTTCCCTATTTCCATTGTACTTTAAGGCATTTCCACTTTACAAACAGTTCCAGCTATTCATCAACATTGTCCAGAAAGGACCAAACTGAGCAAAAATAAGCACAGAGATTAGTTTTAGAGGACAACCAGTTATTTTCCTTCCTGGAACTTAGAATTTCCCACTGATTCTTATTTAAAAATTATTTTGCATATGAGTGTTTGGAATGTCTGTTCTCACTGAGTAACAGGTGGACACAAGGACAAATATAAACTTTCCTGACAACATAAATCAGAATATTGCATCAAGCAACTCTTACCTTTCCTTCTCTATTCCTCCTTGTTTTAAGTATATTTGGTTATCTGATACTCTATAACTCAGTAGGAAAAGATTAATTTCTATTTGTGAAAATTCAAATAATAGAAAAAATATTATTGTGCAGTTACATTTTTGTTAAAGTGGGCCAATTACAAATCCTCAGTTATCCCTGCACTATGTTGATGGATCCCTTCTGACTTCTCAGAATAGGGACCTATTCTGTTATTCTGCAGAGGATTTGCCATGTCCCTGGCAGAGCTGACCTGTTCAACTGCTGCCATTTATAACCTTTCTGAGCTTTTGCTGACAGAGCAGTTTTCACACAAGTTTTTAACTCAAAGATGCTTGCATCCTAAACATTTCAAACTAGAATTGTTTTCTCAGTAGCATTGCTATCTTACAAATGGATGGTAACAATTTAGTAAGGAACATTAGCATTCTTGGTGTATAGAATACTCTGTCCTGTTCTCTACACTCCACTGAATCATTCTGTGACAGAAAATAAGACATTTAGTGTGACTGTGGATGAAATGTTTAATCTCTCTATGCAACATTTACTCTGTATTTAAAAAGACAGTACAGATTACTTACCCATTGTTGTATGGTATATTCAGATCTCTGGACTAAAAAGTGTCGTACAAGTAGAAGCATTACATTCACCACCCCTGCATATATAATAAATAGACACTTATAGTACCAATATCAAAGGTAAATAGTGCCTCTATTAGGCTTTTAAGAGATCAAGGTTTCCATTTGTCTACTACCTAACCAATTTTCTAAATGTTAGTGTACTGTGATGTCCATGCAATCACATAATACTTGAAAAAAAATAATAAAAAGATGCTATACTACACATTATTAAAAATGTTAGCTGCAATTGAAAAAAACACCTAGCTGCTTCTTGGATGAAAATCAGAAGAGCTACTGTAGTGGCAGAAAGTTAAATACTTGGGAGGAGAGAAAAAATTCACCAAACAAGTGATTATTTTTTCTCCAGGACTTTGACTTCAGCATCCTTGCTGCTTTTAACTGTTTCCATGTGAGGAAAACAACAATCTGTTTTCATAAGTAATATGGAAGAATTTTTGAAAGTTTAAAGTTCAATATGCCTTTGTTTTTAAAATAAAAAATTAATACATTTTTGCTTGCGTTTTAAAACATATATCTCAAATCTCTTGTGTAACATGTTTTCTGTCTACCTAGAGAACGTTAGACTTCACAAATTTTGCAACACACTGTAGTACAGTATACTAAAATAGTTACATTTTATTTTAAAGAAGATGGCATGTGTTCTACTGTTTGGCTTTTTTGAGAAAACAATACCACAGTGTGTGAGTGTAGGGGGACGTCATCCTGGGGCTCTTAGGATCTAAATTTTATTTCATTTTTAAAATAACTTTATTTGTATATACAGTTAATAATGACTAAATGACTTATTAACTACAGTTAATAAGGACAAAAATACTAAATATTTGTCCTGTCATTTAGTCATTATGCTTAGCCATATAATATTATATTCCTTTTATCAATTGATGTGATTAAATGCAAGAACAAAAATACCATTTGACTGTGAAACAGTTACTTAGATGCTGCATAGACGTAACAGGTATACTGTTAGCTAAGGTTGTGGCCTAAGAAAACATCAAAATCTGATGTTAAAGTGACATACAACAAGCAAAATAGAGGCATGAAAAAAAAAATGTTTATTTTCAGTAGTTGGGGAACAATTCAGTTATTTTTAGGCTTGTGGAATTTAAAAAAATACTGTTTGAAGTTTCCTCAAGTTTGTGTTTAACAAATATAAGCATTAATATTATATAATAAATCTAGCTGTAATAGTGTATTCTTTAATGCTTATTTAGCCTTCTTTTAGTCTTCTATCTAGGTAATATTTAACACACTATAAAGCACAGAATCCCTGCCAAGTCTCTCTGTTACTGAAATACCAATATGTACCTCTCTTCAGTTCAGGGAATATAACAAATGCAAAAGGAAAAAAGAAGGGGAAAAAAAGTGTATAAAGAAATATATATTTTTGATTTCCAAAGACTTTGAGCTTGCTAGCCATATTTCATTTGGTTATACGGGCCAATCCATCCACCACTGAGATGCGTAGTGGCAGCTGCTCAGCAGCGCGTACCAGCATTTCTTTTCTTACACTGCTGAGCAGATAATACAGCATTCAATTGAGACTGCAAGGGGAGTTAGGAAGACAGAAGGTAATCACTCAGGGTATCTCGGGAATAACACTTTTAATCCTGTGAAAAGTGTTATGGGATACTTAGTGACCCTCATGGTTAAAGTGTCCATCACACCTATCTTGCAGATAGAAACATTTACCCCAATACAGTTTGTTTCAACAAGTTGGGTTTTTTTGGTGGACTCAAGAGAAATGGTGTGGCTTCTGTGAATTTAGATTGCATCTTGGCCTTTCTATCTGCATGATTGCATGAAATACATCCAGAAACCCATAAAATTCATTTTGACTGTGGATGCGCAGTGAGAATAAGTTAAATTGTTTATAAGATAATCCTGCTATAGTTTGAAATTGCATTAGGACTTGTCTACATAAAGGCAATCAGGAAAGTTAACCCAAATTGACTGAAGTTGTGAATTCAGAGCACCATAATTAAAGTAGATTAGTGTATTCACATCCTGAATAAATTAAATTAAACCAAATGCAAGCCTTTTTAATTCTGAATGAGAGTGTCCAGGCTGCAGTTTAATATAGTTTAACTAATCCATTTAACAAGTTAATTCTGATTGATCTTGATGGGTGCCCATGAAAACAAGACATGCAAAGGTGTGTGTGCCCATATGTGTGGGTGAAAGCATACAAATCTCCAAGAAATACAATAAAAGTAATGAAATACAGCATTGCTCTTTTGCATTTTCCAGAGTTCACAGAGTATACTGATGAGATGTTCAAAATTATAGGAGTGGTCAAGATAAAAGAGTTCCAAGTTTCCAGAGATACTAAGTCTCTAAGAATAATGAACTTTTGAGGTCAAATTGTATGTAGAAAGACATTATTCACTTCTGTGTTCTGATCAATCTCATTAAGCTTCCTACTCCCTTTAATAGGTATGTTAGTCTGCAGAGGCAACTTAAGTAATGGTCTATGCAGAAAATCTTAAACGAGGTAAAACTGTATGTAATAAATAAAACTTGAACAATAAGTCATACACATACTATTCCTTACATAAGGCATAATCTGTCCTCTGCGCTGCAGCTGTGTCTTCAAATGGAGAAAAAGAGCTGGGGATAATGAGAGGGATTGAGGAGTTGAGGTATAAGGACACAATAGATTGCAAGAATGTTTATTGCCTCCTATTTATTTTTAATTTCCTGTTCCATTTGTAATATATATTTCCTTTCCAGCTTTTATTGCTGAAAGCTTTCCTTCATTGTGCAAATTGCAAGTCATGTTTTCAACATAGTTGGAAGTGTGCTACACTTGTACTTCCTCGCTATAAACGGTCCTTCATACTTATGTAGTGACTTACACAAAATTTGTTATTGCAGTTTCTACTATCTGAATAATTTTAATTATTATTCATAATAAGAATTTCCTACTTTTTCAGCTGAAAAACAATTGTCTGAGGAAGAAAAGTTTGTATGCTGCATAGCTAAATTAGTCATAACATGAGGAGTTTAGAGTGAAATGAATAATTTATTATTTTATATTATTTTCTACTAATTTTAAATGTATTATTACTTTCTCATGCAACAACTTGCAGCAATGAAATAATGTGAATGAAATTTATTCTGAATGATTGTAAATTTGAGCCAAAAATCAGGGACATTTAATGTAAAGAGGGAATATTGCCATTATGCAAATTGATAAACTATCAAGATTAGAGTGGGGAAAAGAAAGAACATTTTGATTCCTGGGCAGAATATTAATATGCTGTACATCTGGGTGATCTAATCATTAAAAATAACGGTAATGTGTAATGTGGGAAGTTTAACACTCGATAGTGTGAACAGTGGGAAAGGTCAGATATCTAATTACTGAGCTTGTCATTGCCTGGAAGGATTTGTAGGAACAGTATTGGTAAAGTCTGTCTTCATATTGATTTTATGACTGGTCCCAGTTTTTCTTTCTGTATTTGCTCAGTTCCTTACTGTGTATTAGATCACACTCAGATTTCTCAAGAAAACTGTAATCTCACATATGAGGCTAAAATGTCAGTTAGATAAAAGTGAGAAACTTATTAATACTTTCACTACTTAACAGAAGCCAATAGAATGCAAATCAATTTCTAGCTTTTAGTCAGTGCAGTCCATTTTCTCTAGAATTCTATTATATAGGCTGGATAAGAGAAATGCTCAGCTAAGCAGAAATTCTGAAGTTTCACTTGGTCTTTCTCTCTACTGGAATTCTAGACCTGTTATCCTGTTAATAAAGCCATATTTCTATTGTTTGGTTGGGGTTTTTTTGTGTGGTTTTTTTTTTTTTTTAAGAAAATCTGACTGTCTAAAAACATTTCAGTTGTGTGTATTGGAAGTTTCCAGTTTCCGTCTCTTAAAACGATATCTGGATTGCATCCTGTCCTCATGTAGGCAAGACTGGGTGGCATGGTTTCTATGCAAAGGACACAGAGATTTGCAGGCCCAAAGCGGTCCAACAGCTTGTGTGAAAATTCAAAACTGTGGGACAATAGACCTGCATTTGCTGTGTAGGTTCAATAAACCCTTCCTGCCTTCAGAAGGGGAGTTCTGTGTATGTTTGGTCTGACTGTTTCCAGAGCACTGAGATTGGGATACATATCTATGAACTGGTTAGGCTAATTGGGCCCTTGTACAAGGTCTGCAGAGTGTGAGTTCAGAAAGAGTGTTGTAACAGCTTGTATGCTAATTTTTCAGTCAACAGGAAATGTCAGACACAGAAGGATGGCTTAATGCTTTATTGTCTGAAGATCTTTGGTATAGAGCTTGTGAGTGTAGAAATACCCTGTGCTGTTGGGTAATTGTCTCTATTTAGGCACATAATTTACTTCTTTAAGAAAAACTAACAGAAATTAGATGTCCCATCTAAGCCACAAGGAGAATTTAGTGGTGGTTCTCTTTAGTCCACTGTCCTTCTGATATTGTCTGGAAGCTCCATGGTGCATTACATTAACCCACACCAACAGACACTTGGACTCTGCTCTGCAGTACAAGAGGCTGAAGCTCATACCTGCTCCCTCTCTGCCGGGGGAGCTCATTTACCCATGATGGGTGATTTTAGTTTTTTTTTTTAAAGGCAAAACTGCAATATATTATGTGCTGAAGAGAAAAAGCACAAAGAAACATGGGCCATTCCAGGCCAAGTTGTAGAGTTATCATATTAAAAATGAATTTTGATCCCTGATCCTGAGACTGCAAATGGTTTATCCATTTGGTTTATCCAACAGGTTTAATGTACACAATCCAGGCATAAAATAAACATGTACACTGGCTGCTTTTGCTAAGTATGTGTTGAACTTTTTGACAAATGCTTCCTTTTCAGTAAAAAGAAATAGTTTTAAAATACCTTCAATAGACTTCAGAATATTTTAATCTGCTGTAATGTCATATAAAATCTAGTTTTGTGTACACCATGCTATTTAATTGAAGAACAGTTAAAACAAAGGTGGCAGCTATTTATTTTTGATGCTTTAAACACATTAGGAAATGTTGAGCATTTAAAATTGTATTGTTTAGTATGTTCAGTATGTTTTAGTATGTTTAGCAGAATTAGTTTTCTCCTTTGTCCTATTTCCATTTCCACAAGCAGAAATGAAATGAAACTTTAAAAGAGAGATAATGTCAAATGGGCCAAAATTATATAAAATCTTGATGGCATATGGAGCCAGAAATTTTCCTAAAAAGGAAAACTAAGAATTCCTTAGAGGCTGAAATGGAGGTATTGCAGTAAATGTCCTATGTGTGTTGGTAGGTGAAGGCAATATAACAGGTCGTGTGAGACAATTACTAGGCAAAATGATTTAGAGCAGTTTTGTGCTTGCTCTGTCTCATAAAAAAAAAAAAAAAAATTAGACTGCAGCTGCCCAAGAGATCTAGACAATACAAAGGCAGTCATATTTTTCCCAATTTTCTGCTTCAGTTCTGACCAAAAAAGTCTTCAGATGTACTCAGAGATCTGTCCAGTACTAACTAGATTAGCATGGTAATTTGGCTATAATTCCACATATTCATGCAAATCATAGAATTGTAGAATGGTTAGACCTGAAAGGGATCTCAAAGATCATGGAGTTCCAACCCCCCTGCCATGGGCAGGGACACCTCCCACTTGACCAGGTTGCTCAAAGCCCCATCCAGCCTGATCCTTAACACTTCCAGGGATGGGACTTCTACAGCTTCTCTGGGCAACCTGTTCCAGTGTCTCACCATCCTCACAGTAAAGAATTTCTTTCTGGTATCAAATCTAAGTCTCCTCTCTTCCAGTTTAAAATCATTACTCCTTGTACTACCACTCCACTCCCTGACAGAGAGTCCATCTCCAGCTCTCTTGTAGGCTCCTTTCAAATGAAGACTAACCTATTTATTTAAACATTTTTTGTTCTCTTAGGAAGTAGAACAGCTTATTCAATATCATGTTTTGTTAACTTTTTTTTCCCCCAGATCTTGGGAACAAGAAATATATAAAGAATTAGATAAGCAAGCCCAAATATGATGGGAAATTTCCTTGAATATCATTTGGAATGGCTTGAGGGGGAGACTTCTACATTTACAACAATGTATCAAATGAGAAAAAGTAAAAAAAAAAAAAAAAAAAAA
>VZRU01014500.1:108960-145882 GCA_013398155.1 Pedionomus torquatus
AAAAAAGAGGATGATCACCTATTTAATTATTATTCAGCGAGATTAGATGTGTCTTTTACTCTAGTTTAGTATTACGTATTAGGCCTAACCCTGCAGTTCATGAGTTTCTGATCTGACTTTCTCCTCAGCGTTGTCAGTATCTAATTAACTGCAACCTTCTATGAAGATAAATACTGTTTTCCAGATCCTTAGTTGACTTGCAAATCTATACACACGTACACATAAGTGTGTGCACACACCCACATTTCAGTACCAGTTGAGTGAAAAAGATTTCCAAGCTGCTGTTTGTCACCTTCAACACATGAAGGACAGAACAGGACCCACCTGACAAAAGCTCTTGGATCTGTGAACATTTTAAGAGAAGGAAGACCAAAGGGAAGGTGTCTTGTAGTGTATGTACCATGTGTTATTGCTTTTTCACTAATGTTCATATTTTAATATAAGCATAGGCTGTAAAATTCATATGCCTTCAAACTGCAAATATAGAGTTCTTGCAGATGCAATAAAACCCAATACATAAAGTAGTAAAAATAGCAGAAATGACAGGAAGAACTGCAGGGTAGAATTTAGTTGACAAAGCTGAAGAGGTTCTTGTGTTCTGGAAGAACATCATTTGTGCAAAGCATGTTCTGTGTGAAGAGATTAAAAAAGTCTGACTTGGCCACAACACCTCAACAGTTTGATTGTTGGCTGGGAGAACAGTGTTAAAGTTTCCAAGTTACTGCTTTCTAGTTCTGTTGAAACAGACGAGGACCTCTTTTCTGAGGTCTGTGGTAGCTGTGGCATAAACAAAGCTATAGCCTTGCCCTTTTGAAAAGGTCAGGTGTAACATTTCCAAAGCTGCTGGGCAAACTTGCAGAGCAAGAAAAGGGTGAAAGAAGTATTCAGAGGAAACCTGGGATGCACAGCCAGAAACAGCATGTCAGCATGGCTGTATGACCAGGTAAAAATAGGATAAAGAGGTATGAACACAATAATCTGATGATAAGCACTTTTGGCACTCTGGGTCTCAAACAGTGGAAGACGGATAAACTCTATTGTCCAAATAAGAAGAACTGAATTCTTTTCACAATTAAAACTCGGTAATCTCTCTGTCTCAGTAGTAGAGGTCACCTGGCAAAGGATAAGAGGATATGCACACACTCTCTCTGCCTCTCTCTCTTTCATCAGTTCCCCGTTTGTAAGAAGCTCTTGAAGTACAAATAAAATGTGTCACTTTGCTATTTGTTAGAGATTTTTGTAATTTTTTTAAAAGCAGATTAGATCCAGGTTAAGCCAGCACACACACGCTCCCGTGTAAATTCATGCATATTGGACATACTTTAACTAGTATTAAATGAGTAGTAACTGTGAGCATTAGCAATCATTTAATTGCTTTTTCTGCCAGCAGCAAATGAGCCAGCAGCAAGGGAAACAGCTCTTCTACATTCTTTGAACAGTTAAACACACTTTTATGTACTTTACTAAGCAGGGAGAAATTTAAATACAGCTTTATGGCTTTGCTGGACTGAGGTGAATACATATGTGTATATACACAGTCTATCACCAGTAAAAACTTTTAATCTCATTTGAAATCTAATCACATTCCTTTCAGTTCTAGTAAGAGTTATTGAAAACAAAGAATCTGTGCAATTGCATGATATTTTTTTCCTCAATGTAAAGAACTGAATATCAAGTGTGAATTTCTACTGTACATTTTGGGCTTTGCCTAATTCAGTTACTGGTGAATCCAGTTCTCTTTTTCATTTGACTAAAATCGAGGGAACCAAATTATTTGTATTAATAATAAAACTTCCACATTTTAATGCTGATCTGTCTTTGCTAATTAGAGTAGACACTAGGATAATTCAATCGCTGATTATGGTAAGGCATCAGAAAAGCCAGTATGCTAAGTATTAGAGAGGAATGCTCAGAGAGAATCAGGTGACCAGGTGACAGATTTGTTTCTTGGATGTTGTTGCTGGCACTACACTGCTGTGGCTATCTTGTGCTGTAAGAGCTGCAGCACAATGTGTACTCTGCTGGCCACAGGCTAGGAATGATCAAGATCTTATTTTATTCAAAGTGATTGAAAACTAAAAGATAAGAATCTGCTTTATGCCATCTCACTGTCTGCTAAGGACACTGATTGCCCAAAGCCACGCTGTGATGGGTCAGCTGGGCCTTTTTGGTGATGCCACACTCTCAAAACAACTGTCAGCGGTGTCAAAATACAAGATTTCTATAACCATTATATTAAACTGTACAGTTTTACTCTTCCCCCCTCCCCCCAGGGGAGAAAAGAGAACAAGGGTGCTGGGAGTAATTCACTCTACCCTGACCTCTAGAAGCCTTTATAATAAAAAAGTCTTTCTAAAGGCTTGTGCCTATTGCTACAATAGAGAAACCCAAAGAAAACACATACAATCCAAGGTTTTTCTAAAATGCTTTTAAGTGTATCAGAGAGATAAAAAATGAACAGTTTTAACCGGATGCATTATAAAATGGCACATTTAAATACCTTGGACAAGTCATTGTATCTTGATTCAGCATTAAACAGAGCCTAGCAGTTTTCTGTTAACAATGGATTTCTATTTTTTCATTATACTCATTATCTTGAAATTNTAACATTTAAACAACTCAAGAACTTTTTCAACTTTTTATCTCTCAGCAATTTTTGAAATGATAGGTGTCAACATTAGTCTTTCCCTATAAATGATTTTGAAATTATTTTCAGGAAGACATTTCATTACAAAATTCTATATTTCTTCAGCATTAGGTCCACATAACCTTGGGACTTAACTTCGTGACCATCCCATATCTCTTGGGACTGTTAATAAACACAAAGCCAATGACTACTGGCCCATCAGAGTAGAAGAAAATAATGCATCCAGAGATACATTAGAGCAAAGAAGAATTTAAACACAACAAAGAAAATACTCTTTTGGTAAACTTGAGTCATAAAGGAAGAAGACAAAATGTCAAATGGAAAAGAAATTAAAATATTAAAACTCACACACTGAAATACCCTTTAATGCAAACCATAAGTTCATCTTTATTTTAATACTTCATTCAAAAGGAAATATAAGTAACATGACACCAATGTGCTTTTTAGGATGGCTTCATTTTTTCTGTCAGGTACTCTAGATTTAGGAATTTGCTATTTTGCTGTGACAGACTTTGAGGTATTAATATAATATTTTTCATTTTCCCATGGTGGGTTGGGATGAGGTATTAAGGAAAATATAAATGAAAAAGCCCTGTTAGTGTCTGTAAGAAATAGTTTTATGTGAAACCTAGTGGGGGAACATGCAGTTAAAAATGATTTGTAGGTTTGTATGTTATACTTTTGTTACTTTGTGTTTCATAAAAACATCTACTGCTTGCAATGAAGACTTAAGAAATAAATCCAAGTAAATACAAGTGAGTGTAGGCCTTTCATGTCTGCTAAATCCCTGCTATTTTTAATGTACATTATTTTCTTCTGAGCTGTATTTTATGCCAAAATCTTCTCAAACAGTAGGTTGTCTAAGGAACAAGCTGAGAGTAAAAATTGGTGCAAACCTGTACCGAGAAGAAAAAAACTGATAAGAAACTAGATGTTTTGGAGTTCAAAAGGGATCTCTAGGGCTTTGGTTGGATTTTGAAAAATAGCTTAGCAGCACAAAGGAGATTTTAGAAGACTACAGTGAAGATATGAGGTTTCCAGTACAAACTCTGTAACAAAGTTTATTGCATTAGTGAGTATCCATGTGCTGAAAATAAGCTAGAATCTGTGTTTAGAGCAGAATTCTCATTAATAGTGAAACAATTAACTTCTTTTGGTGCTTTTGAACAAAATCCAATAAATTTTCAATGGCAAATACTTTTTTTTTTTTCTTAAGTCCTGTAGTACTTTTGAAATACCTCTGAGAAAGTGCCTCTTGCTGAGACTGATTCTGTTTCGCTCATATGTAAAACAAGTCTTCAAAGAACAAGAAAAGAGAAAGAAGAGAGAAAATAAACAAACAAAACATTTAGTGGTATGATTTTCTCATAAAGTTGCGGGTTTTTTCCTTATAACAGTTTCAAATGCCAATTCATATAAAGCTACTGGAAATTTCCAGGCAGCAGACAGACCGAGACTAGTATCTCCTCTCTGTTCCCAAAACAGCTTATTCCGTAACAATCAAGGAGAGAGTTTACCCTGCTGAAGCTGCTTACATGATCCAAAGGGAGTTCCCCCTTGGGATTATTAAAAAGAATCCCTTTTTGATCTCTCTGCCAATTTATCAATGGCCTCTTCAGCCCAGTGTCTTTGCCACCCCCTATTGGCCTTGTTGGAATGAGAATCACCTTTCCTCAGTATAGCGTTTCTTGTAGCTGATTAGGAGATTACTTTTTCAAGGAATAGTCTCCTTCTTGTCAGTTATCCATTTTCAAAAAAAGAAAAATATTCTTTTTTTTTTTTTTTTGCCTGTGCTGCACTACTCCTATCATCCTACCACTAATCTTGCTATTTCCACCTGTCTGCTAACCTAACACTGCAGAGCAGAATCTCCTTTTCCTAGACGCTCTTTCTTGCCCTTTCTATACGTAAAGAACTGATGCAAAGTCTACCATTCATGTGTACAGCTATTCTTGTATTAATTAATTGAGACTTCTATATATTTCCTGTTGAAATTAGTGGCCTCATGTTTATTTGATATTGCTTTGTATTTTTATTTTCTGTTTATGTAAAATTAAAACGTGGTATTTGATGTGATATTTAAGTGGAAGATAGATATAGAGCCTGAAAGTACTGTCAGAGCTGGAGGCAGGTCTAGGAATTCACTGTGAAAAGTTGCATGTTTGCTCTGTAAACCACATGTTCTTCCAGCATTCTGAGTATTGCCCTGTCATTTGTCTTCCTCATTAGTTTGGAAACCATGTGATAGAATTCGTTCTACTGAGGAAAACCTTGTTACAAATTAACAGGTCAATGACGAGAAGAGACAACTGGGTGAGAGAGATGACTAGGAAGTTTCATAGAATCTTTTTCATGGGAATAGACATATCATTCATTCAAAAAACCATTTTTAATTCAACTTGTAACTCAAGCCACCATTTTTAAATGTTAAAGTTATGAAAACACAAGTTGTGGATGCCCCATCCCTGGAGGTGTTCAAGGCCAGGCTGGATGGGGCTTTGAGCAACCTGGCCTAGTGGGAGGGGGGTTGGAACTCGATGATCTTTGAGGTCCCTTCCAACTCTAACCATTCAATGGTTCTATGATAACAGATAATTATATAGTACCAAATTCGTTTTATGTGTTTGGTTTTTGTTACACTTTGGGATAGCTAATCTCAGACTCCTTTATGCTAGGCAACTTTCTCAGTGTTTTTGGTTAGGGCTTTATGAATGTTTGAGGGACAAAGGAAAGCTAAGAAAATAGAATAATAGGTCCGTTTTTGATGAGCAATCTCTGTGATCAGAACATTACAAAATAAACAACATCATGAAATGTTTATTCTCTGTGTAAAAAGGTTCCTAAACTTGCTGAGAGTTTACAAGCAAATAGTTGAAAAATTACATTTGTTATAAAACTTTGCTTTAAATCCTGTATCTTAAGGTTTTTCTGATGTTAGTATAAGAAAAACTGTTGAGTTAAAGCAAGTTTGTCACAATGAATTATGTCAAAATAAGGTTCATGTGTTCTGAGAATCTTGTTCCTGGTATATTGTTCCCTAGTATGCTAAAAAAATTCAAGGTTTTACCTCATCAAGCAGCCTTTGAGTTGTCTTTGAATGCCCACATTATATTTGTTTAAAAAAAAAAAAGAAAAAAAAGGGAGAAAAAATCATAAGACTAATAGAGTCAACTCATTTTTGAGCAAAATACATTTCCTAGCTTATCTATTTGCTTTTGCAATGTTCTATTTCTACTTTGCCTATGGAATCTGAAATACCTGTTGACCTTCCTGCTAGACTGCCAAGCAGTGGTCTCAGAGAGGTGACTCCACTTCAGTACTCCTCTGATAAGGTCATAAAAGGTTTCAAAAGTTCTTGCAAGCATCTGGAAAACTTTTATTTTTAAAGAAGAAAAATATAGAACTGTTATCTATAGCTGTCATCTATAACAAAATCTATATATCAGTCCCTTAAGTAAGTTAACTTTTTTTTTCTCCATTAATCATTTGACAGTGACATTCTATAAGTTTGGGACATTAGGAGATAGCAAAAAGATGGCAATTTAAAAAGGGGAATATCACTTTCTGAAAGCTTGAGCTGAACTGTTCAAAATCATTCTAAAATAGGTAAATAGTTTCAAGAGTCTCCTAGAAACAGAAGTGCATGGTAAATGTGCATAATGATGAATTAATTCCTGTCTAGCTGCTGTTCTGCAGTGTGGCTGGTTCTTCATCTAGCTCTGCAGGTTTTTGCCAGCATCTAGAATCATGTACAGCTCCATATATATGACAATATCGCTTTTTACCTCCAGGACAAAAACAGTACCTACTTCTTAATATCATGTCAACGAGGAACTGGGAGCCTTGTTGTTGGGAACCTTCTCCTGGGTAGTGGGTATTTAGAGCTACTGGTATTTCTTTTTCCCACTTACTCTGCAAATCACAACTGCAGAATTGCAGATTTTCTCAGATCCATCTAGGGAATCCATTTAGTTGTTTACTTGGTTACAAGAGAGAATATTATAACCATTTAATGTTGATCATGTAATCAAGTGCTCTGCAGCACCCTCCAAAAATAGATATCTCTTGCCATACAAAAGAACTGTAATATTAACTTCGTGATGCTCCTTTCTAATCACTTCTACAGTGCATTGTGGATTAAAATCCAAATAAAAACCTGTGATTTTGGTCATTACTTTAAAATTTTGGTGATTTAGAAAAAAAAAAATTGCTCAGTCATGTCTCACACACTTAGAGGGCAAGAAATTAAACTTCTAAAAACCATGAAATGAAATATTAAAGCCAGCACAGATTTTTTTCTGTAAGACTTTACATCTGGACTGACATCTTTCCCTGCCATAAGTATTGCTTAGTTACTTATGCTCTTTCTTGCGCCCTGTGGGAATATGTTCATGTCCACACAGCTTCACTATTCTCTTCTTCTCTTCTCTGGCCTTATTTGTAGCTCAGTTTAAGCAACACAAGTGTAGATCCCCAAGAATCCAAAGTTAGGGAAAACACTGCTCCTTTCCCTGTGTCCTCTGGAACTGGTACTTGCAACAAGAGGTTCAAAGCCTAACAAGCTGCCAGTTGATGACAGCTTCCTCATCTCCTGCCACCTTCATATCATGAAGATAGGCTGACAGAAAGTGGTAGGTTTAACGCATACAAGCAGTAATAATTCAACAGCCTCTGCTAAGGGGTAGTATTCAGTCATGCTTTCCAGCTAGAAAAGTTTGAGAAGCAATGTGAAAAATATACAAGGAAATACAAAGAAAAGGCAGTTTTCTTTAAACTGATAGTAACATGTATTATAGATGTGTCACTGAGGTGAAACCATATTGAAGGATGGACTCACTAGAGGCAGAACAGAAGAGCTTTTGCTGCAATTGGTGCAAATGTATTAAAGAATTATAAGTGGCCTATTTTGGTGCAAGCTACTGTAAACTTAAGGATCTTATCATGACCACTGACATTATCCAGGATTTAGTGAGCACTGAATAGAATATGCATATATTTATGTGTGTGTGTGTGTAAATAAAAGACTAACATCCAGCAGTAAGTCTGAGTACAGTAGTAAAAGATCATTAACATTCAAGTTTGAGTGATTTATGTGGAGGTTGTATAGACCAAATATAGTCAGGAGTTAAGATGGAATTTTAGGACTCTGTCCTAAAAAATTCATGCATTCTATACTGGGCTTATTCAGCAGTATATGTCAGATTAGTCTTCTGATTTAGGAAAGTCAGGGCTTTGCCCATAGATTACTACTGAAGAAATATTTGAAATTAAAATAAGAAATTTCAGCTTGCCTTGCTATAACTTTTCATTTCAGAAGTAGATTGTATGGAATTAATTGGTGGATAACCTTAACTTCATGAGAGTTTTAATGCAATTGAGTTAGAGTGTACTAAAGATATTGTTATTGTATTTATTGTTTATTGTATTAGTACTGTTACATCATTATACAGTTTTGAAAGGAGCTACAGTGAAATTTGGTCATTATTGATATGTTTCAATCTCTGCTATTGTAATATTAACCCTGAAAATCTTCACCAAATGTAAATAGATCAGGAACGTATACAGCTTGGAAAGCAAAATATTTGAAAGGATCAAATCATTGTTAATGCATGCTACATTTTAAAATAATTACTCGACATCTTTTTTTTGGACTGTGAGCCAAATATAGCTACTGAGGTTTCTCCAGCACTGAATTTTGTTTGCTCTTTATTAGCATATATGAGCACCCACAGAACTTTGTTGCTTATCTGCCAATTTTGGCAACAGGGCTGCAGTCATCTTTATCCAAGACCATCTTGAGGTAGAAAATTTCTCATTTATCAAAATACCTCTTCTTTCAGCTCCACTCTATCTGACAAGTTGCAGCTGTAAAATTATATTTGAGATAATTTCTACATCTATTTCTGTGGACTTTCCCTCACCTTCTGTCTTTCTTATGAATAACATACAAAAACTACTTTGGTGTAGACTGTTTTCTGCTTGTCATAACACAAATTAGAGTGAGGTCTTTTAGAATGACACTGATTTTTATAAATACAGTTTACAAAATTCTCCCTCATCATTGTGACTAAAATGAGGGACACTGGCACTTCAGCACTGTTTTTAGCAAATCTGAAAAAAATTCCCAGCTGTTACACAGAACACTATAATTTTATATGAGAACAACCACCAGTACTCCAACCATAACTGAACTAAGGTGGAAGAAGAGACCAAGGATCTTATATCTCAGGGATCTCAAATTAAAATTACCGGTCGGTGATAATCACTTTTACAGGGCTGTGTGTGTGTTTGTGTAAAAATTTCTCCACAAAGTTACCTTGAGGCAAATAGTGTGGCAAAACTATATTTTTAAAGAGAAGCTTTTAACTTACTAGTTATAGTTTTAGTATTCTGTTCTCTTTTCAAATGAACTGTTTGCCAAACAGCTCACCAACTTTCTATGGTCACAATTTTTGCTGCTGTGCTAATACACTGAATTTCTTCTGTAACACATTCACAGGATTTTCCTTTAGTTTTTGTTGTTGTTGTTGTTGAGTGACACACTGGAACACCCTTTTATCCAATCTAAGAAATGACAATTTTGCTGTCACAGAAGCATCTCTATATGCAGGATGGGGAAGTACAGGCATCCAGGTTACCTTGGGATGGGGATTGGTAAAAAATGTTACAAATCTTTATAGAGAAAGCACTCCTTGAAAATCTTTATTTCTTTAATAGCTGCATTATACTGTAATCTTTAATTGCTTGATTTTGTACTTTCGTCATCCATGAAAGTGAAAAAATACTACAACTTCATAATATCTCAATGGGTTTACGTGAAACTAAGAAACAATGTTTAGATGCTTGATACAAACCTTACAGAGTGATAAATTCTGTTGTCAGCTAAGGAAATCCCCAGAGATTTATTAATTTATTATTCTATTATTTTTAGAGTGGAAATGTCTGGGCACTTGACACTTCCATTACTATTGTTCCACCTAGTTCATAGGAAATACAAGGCTTATGAATAGAAATGCATAGAAATCCTGACATCAAAGAGAGAATCCTAGATACTCATTATTCCATAAGCTTTACAGAAAGGTTTGCATGGTATAAAACTGGGTTTTGGTATAGTAACAAAATTTATAGAAATAAGTGCAACTAATTTCAGAGATAGTAATGTTATTTAGCAAAGCATAGTAAAATAAAGACATTTTTTTATCCTTTTATTGATTAATACATTGCCTATTTAAGAAAACTTCAAAATTTGCTGCAAGTTGATGGTTTTCTTCTATCTGTAGGCACTTATATTGTATGATATTAAGCAAAGATAACTTACATCTGAGTCACCTCAGTGAATGGCAAGATCTCACTTTTACACTCCCTGTTGTTGATATCCTTACCTGGGCTGAAATGCTTGTGCAAGTAGTTCTTATCATTTTGTTGGTGGGGAGAAGGGCATTCAGTGCAAGAAAGTACTGTTTTTATTTGATATAGCAGGAGGTTCTGAGAGTTTCTTTAAAAATTGAAAGGCACTGCCTTAGACCAAACTTCACAGAACATAAGATAAACCAAACATCCGGAGAGAATGAGACATAAGCAAAAGTGGTGGAGACATGCTTTACAGTGGATATATTTTATATTAGTTAATGCTAGTGAAAGAAATAAACTTCTTTGCTTTTATTTAGAAGATGGACATTTGCCTCTGATTGATAAGCTTAATTTCAGTCTGCGAAATACCAATCATCTGATTATTTGTTGAGATAATTTCATCCTTTATAAAATGTTACTCCTACCATAACGCTCACAAAGTTAATAAAATGTTGCATCATCTGATGTATGTTACCTTTAAAATAAGAATTTTCTAGGGTTATTTTTACTTGCATTCCTGAGAGCTTCTGAATAGTGTTTAATCTGTGTACCTTTTGAATACAAGATGGTGGGAACTGATGGATACTCTGAAGGATTCTCTCATCCCTTCATCTTTTAGGAGGTATGGGAATCTCATTGCTGTTCTTTGCCCTACTGGGTTTCAGTGGTCACTTTACTTCCTCCATTTTTTCTCAATGGTTATATTGAATTCCTTTTCTATCTTTTAAGCAGCTGAGTTTACCTCTGTTGTCTAACTGGTGGAAAAGACTCCACACCTTGTTGTTTTTTTTATTTTCTCTTTTGGTTTGTTTGTTTGGTCGTCTTTTTTTTTTTAAATAGCCATGAGTGAGATACAGTCCTGTAGGTGTACAAGATTAATTCCCAATTACTTGTGTGGTGCTCTTTGTATTCACACCAGTAAAGGAGCAAGACATGCTTTTTTGCATGCTTTAACCTATGAAAAAGATGACAGCTCTCAAGGTATGAGCCCTTTGTCATGGTTTGGGCTCGGCTGGCCACTACACTTACCAAAATTACTAAAATTACTGAAAAGAAAATTGGTAGAAGACTACCTTAACCTAGGACACCATTGCAGATAGTGGAACAGAAAGAAGCAATAGGAGCAGCTGCTATCACAGGGGTTTCCCAACACTCCTTTGATCATCTGCTCATTTCCCTCCCCCATGTTTAGCTCTGTCCCACCGGCCTACATCACTTGATTTATCTCCGTTTTGTTTATTTTTACCTCTTCTCCCAACTTTTCCATCACCATGGCAGAAAGTGCATGCCCTGTAAGAAGCTCCTTCATTCCAGCTCTCATGTGTCACACATTCCCAGGCGAGTGTGCTTAATGGTGTGATCTGCCCAGTTTGTGTCCACATCTTCCCTTGCTCTCGAGACGTCTTGCATACCCTTAAAAGGCACAAAGAACCAAAACATTCTCTGCTAACCTCTGATTTTGCATCTTCTGTTTGATTTTGCAGAAACTGTTTTCATTACTCTGTTGTCTTTCCTTTTCTCTCCGAGTTAATTAAAGTTAATTGATTAATTGGTGCTCTGCTATAGCAACTACCCAGCTGGAAAAGTATCAATGTGCAGATTGCTCCTGCGTGTAGAGCATATCTAATTTGTTATCTTATGTAAAAGGGCCAAAACTCCTTTAAAATTAGTGTTAGCAAGGTGTGTTTTCCAGGAGGAACAGTTAAGATAGAGTACCCAATAACAAGTTCTACCTAATTTTCTGCAGGGGTCAGCATTTCAACTTAAGTGTACAGATATAGCTCTGGCTCCATTGAAACAACCTCAGAAATCAGTTGTCTCCTGTTAAAATTGTTTCTCTGTACTCTTGCACGTGGCATCGTCACCAATTCTGGGTGCACATTCTGGGGGGAGGGGATTTCATAGTAACATTTTGTCTATTGTCTTCCCAGTAAGGCAACAGGGGCTGAGTACTTTTGGAAGTATGGCAGATAGACGATCATCCAGAATGATGATAGTTAAATTATGTGTTTAGAGCTCTCCTCTAAGTCCTGTTTGCATGCTATACCAAAACAAATACTTTTTATTACCTGTTTTGTAAAAATTGTGGCTTTTCTTTTCAGTTATGGGAGTTTGCAAGTATATGTAGAATCCACTGCTCCAATGACTCTTATTATGGAACATACACTCTAGCAGTCATCCTTATGTACTGTATAAGAAAATGTTAAGTCAATCCAAATAAATCTTTTAAAAAATTTGAATTTATCTAAAGCATTAACTCGATTTGAAATATTTAATTTCATGTTGTGATCAGTTCCAAAATCTGCACACTAATGCATTTATTTAATGTTAGGATAATTTTACTGTTTGTGGCCAAGGTGAGATAGAAAATTAATTTCTGAAGGCATGTTTTCCTTGTTTTCCAAGAAAATGTGGTGCAGGTTTTGGTATGTCTCTGTAACTTATAGGAGCAACCAGACAGATGAAAAAGAAATTAAGATTGTGGAAAATTCTCAATTCATGAATTATTTATTTTAATGTCTTATAGATTCACTTACGGTTCCTTTCTGAAACCATAGATATGTATATGTTTCCTGTGTATTTAAAGGTGTAGCATCATACCTCGCTTTATCCAATAAGTACATATCTACTGTATTATCTAGGTTGAGTTATGAAAAATATACTTACGTATTAAAGACAGAAATTTCACTTTGCCATATGCTAATATAATTATTTTGTGGTTAGAATTGTTTATTAACACATTTTTTCTCCTTTTCTTTTAGGATTTTTTCTAAAGCTGAAATAAAATATTCATATTCAAAGGCATGAGTTGATATTTAAGCAAGTAATGGTTAGTACTTTTTTCAGATGAGCTGATCACCAAAAGGATTTGACCTCATTCTTTTGAGGAGTGAGCATTAATATTTAGGGGGTTATATTATGCAAGGCCAGTTTCTCTTTCGCTAGGAGTACTGGGGAACTTGTAAAAAGTTACAAGGAAATGCAATATTTCCAGCACAAAGAACTAAAGGCAAGACCTCATTGTTAACATAAATAAAGCTTTTGACATCTAAGCAAATGAGAAGATAGATTTGCATACAGATTAAACTTAAAATGAATGTAGTTTATTTATTAAAAGGGAAGTAAAATAAATTAAAATAAAATATAAAGGGCATCACTGAAAAAAAACACCCAATATTCCTTATATTTACTGAATTTAATGTGAAGCCTACCACTTCAAAGACACAGAATATTACTTTCACACACAAAGAAAAAAATCCATCACTTAACACCACCACTGAAATCAGATAGAACATATAATTAAATTATATTTCCTTAAAGAATAATTTTCAAAATTTCAAATCTGGATGGAAATCTTTAAACATTTGCTTAAGAAACATCTTCTTTGGTTTGCTGGGGTTCTGTCATTTTATATTTGGAAGGGCATAGTTACACTTTTATTTATTAAGCCCATATAATGTTATTTAGCTATATCTTCACTGCAGACAGCAGAAATCTACTTTACCGGAGACAACTTTATTTATTATTTTGTGGTGGTTCATGGAACAATAAACACAAAAGGGACTTCAAAAATTTGCATTCTTGTCATTAAGTCTTTTGCTAGATTTTGTGGAGAACAGTGGCATATGGAATAAGAAATTAAGATATGATAAATTTATTGGAAAATAGAGCCTCAAGATTGATTGATTTGTGGAGATAACTGTTAGTTGAAAAGCACAGATAATAATTTTACTAGATGTTGTGGATTTCACATTCTGGTATGAATTAATCATTGTCTATGTACCTAAATATCAGAGAAACATATACACACATACCTCAGTGACGAGTGTGGGAAGAGTATGCATCTTGCTGGAATTTCTTTTTTTTTTCCCCTTACCATCACTACTCGTCATTAATTGAAAGAATGAAAAGTAGTTAATCTGCTTTATAGTTCAGTGTTGTCACCCACAGCAAGGTAAGGACTAAAAAGAAAAAAAAAAAAGAAGACATATTTGAATCTAGATTTGTTTGCTACCATGTTTTACTATGTTTCATATTTTATTTCTGCCTCAATATAATGTTTGCTGTAAGAAGCCATTTTTGTGATGTCTTGCTTGTGTTATGGAAGGTATGGGTAGGATACGTTTGGCCAAATTTAAAAATCTGAAACAAGATGTAGTCACCTGATGCTCGCTGTATAGTCCATGGAAAAGAAAGCAGCTCTAGAAGACTCATGCCACCCACAGACAGAATAATCAGCAGAGTCACTGACTGTTTTTTTCCACATCTTTAATTACAAAAGAAAGCTCATACCTGGCTGGTTTACTTGAAAAGGAGATGAACCTCACTCAGTGCCTCTGTGTGCTTTGGAAGAAAGATGTAACATTTCATTTTATGTGATATTTTGTCCTCTATGTGACTTGCTAAACTCCTAACAGTGATGCAGAATAGTTACAATAATGTCTTGTGATGATAGATGTTGAAAAATCATGTGATGAGTCTCCAGATGCTATGACAGAATAAATCCTCCACTGCTGTTCATATGCTACAAGCCCATGAAGCATGGAAGGAATTATTAATGAAAGATTATTATTAATATTATTAATGCATTTTGCTGCATCTTCAGCCTTAGAAAAGATGGAACTTGATGTATTATCCATTGGATGAACCCTCATTTGCTCATGAAATTTTACTGGGCAAAATGGTGACAAACTGCTAAAACTTATACAATTAAATATAGTAGTTCCTTGGAGCAATTGTAGACTGTTATATAATTCTGTGTAACTACAGGAATTTTGAAATAAATGTGGTCTGTAAGAGACCATCTCAAATCAATCACATACAAAACCATCAGAGTCATAAAAGGTGGTCTGTAAGGGAGGCCGAAAGGTGGAATATCTAGTATTGATTGGAGGGTCACTTAATAATTCCTTTGTAGGGTCTTATTATTTTCTGTTTAATATATTGGGTTTTTTTCAAGAAGATGATATAAACTAGCAAGAAATATTTTATTAAGGTATATCATTTGGTTTATAGTGAACATACAGAGATGGTATGAAGGTCAGGTCTTTTTTTCTGTAATTAAAGTAAAATAGTTGTGAAGTCACAGACAAAGTCTGACAGCTAACTTTCAACTATTCCCCACTGTATGTATTGAGTCAATCTTGCATAAGGGCTATTAGTGAGAAATTCCTTTCCTTTAATGTAGATTTGCATTAGACACTCCATAGTGCCTTATCCAGGCTGAACAACACTAATTCTCTCTGCCTGTCCTCATAGGAGAGGTGTTCAATCCCTCTGATCATCTTCATGGCACTTTGCTGGATCCATTCAAACATGTCTCTGTGCTTCTTAATTTGGGGGCCCCAACCAGGCACAGTACTCCAGGTGAGTTCTCATTAGAGTGGCGCAGGGGTGAAGAATCACCCTCAGACTGCTGGCCACACTGATTTTGATGCAGCCCAGGATATGTTTGGCCTTCTGAGCTGCAAGCGCACGTTGCCAGCTCATGTTATTCATCCTTGTGTCCAAGGGTCGTTCTTGTGTCTTGTGATAACAAGATGTACTTTGGTGATTGTGTAACAAACTTTGTTGCTTTAGAAAAATCTATGGGTTACCAAGCAAAAAACAATAAAATGCAACTAAACAATGGCCTCTGGTCACTTGTGTTTCAGGTTGACCTAAAATTATAAGGCAAGGTGATTTTAATTTATTTTTTTTCAAAATTAAGTAGTAGTTTTGATCGGTCATAATTAACAGTCAATGCAAGACAGAAGAAAGGCTAAATTTTACAGTAAATTTAAAAAAAATCTTTTAAAAAGGATTTTAGACTGAGCAATGAAAAAATTAAGCCTTTAATTCAAACACTAGTTATTTTAAGGCTAATTTTAAATGTATATGCACTCATTAAATGAAAGTAAGTGGATAGCTGTGTTTTTCAAAACTGAAATAGGGTGAGCAAATAATTCCCATTAAAATTTAGCAATTAGACACTTTGGAAAACATCCCAGTATATAACTGTGTTGTAGTCATCTAATTCTCTGAAAAATATGACCTTCAGACCTCAGGATTTTTCTTAACTTCCTTTAAAGCATCACAATAAAACATCTTACCAGTTAGGTACTTAGCATATTTCTATTTTCCAGAGAATACACATCTTTAAAATCATACTGAATTTACTGGTGGAAGTGAGACTAGAATCAAAGCATTAGGAAAATGTAACAAGAATTTACAAATGCAAAAAGTGGCAGAAATGTGAAAATGTTATTGGTAAAAGCTATTTTTCTTGCAGTCCAAACTTAAAACAGCTCATCCCAATGCCATGCTGAACTGCTGACTGCTTCCCTTACAATGATATGAATAACAATAATATAAATACCTTACTGCATTGATAAAATCATAGGGTCACTTAGGAGAGAAGAAACCACAGAAGTAGTCTCTGGCCCAGCCTTTGTTGAACCAGGAGCTCAAAGCAATGACAATACTCAATTCAGACCAGGTCACTCAGGGCTTGGTCCTGTCAGGTCTTAGACACCTTCAAGGATGAATATTCCAATGCCTCTCTGAACAACCTGATCCAGTGCTTCATTATCCTCACAGGGGCATTTTTTAACTTAAATGCAGTTGAAATCTCTCCTGCTCCAGTTTATCCCATTGAGGCATGGTGTGAAAAAGTAATTAATTTCCTTAATTTCCTTGTTGATTTTAAAACAGAAATAGCATTTGAAAAGTTAGGATATTTTTTCTTCCTTTTTTTGTCCCACTCTCTGCATTATCTCTTAAGTGCAATCTATATGCTTTGTCACTCCAGAATGACAGTAAAATTAGGGTTAACAGGAATGAATGTATTTTATTGAGCGTTTTCAGCATTGAACTTTCTCAACAACTACTCCTTGCGAAAAAAAAAAAAAAAAAACAACAAAAAACTGTGAAAGAAACTGAGCTTTCCTTGGGATATCAGGGTATGTGAAAAATTGGTGTGTTTTTTGTGATATATTATATTATGCCTTTTCCATCAGAAGGACATTTTAATCAATGTATTGTTAAATCTACTGACTTTCCACCTACTCTTCAGAGGGCAGGGTGGTATGATTTATTCTCCAATGTATTTGGATGACATTTTGTCTCCTAAAGCATAGGATTGACTGGCAAGGCTATTATAATTCAAGCAAAAGCTTACTGAAACCCACATGATTACAATTTTGATAGAGGAATGTCATCTAGATCTGTATTTATTTGAAAAATCTATATAGTGCATAAGTAAAAAAAATAGCATTGATCCTATCTTAGAAAAGCTGTTGGATTGCACTTCTGTGAAGTACAATGCTTTTCTTTGCTCTGCAAAAACAAATAAAAAATGTACAAACAAAAATTAGTCTTGAAATCATATGTAATATAACAGGGTGTAATAACAGAGGGAAGTGTGGTTTGTGTGAAGGTGTGACTCAAGTTTAGAAGAAGGCTTTCCTTGGTGCAGAGTGAGTGGAGAATAATGTCATTTCTTTTGCAGATCTATTTTTTCCCATGCTCAGGAGACACTATGGAACCTATATTATTAAGCTTGATCCTGACGATATGTATTGATGTGAAGTGCAATGTAGATGAAATTGTGATAGAGTTGTTAAGCATTGCAGAATTACAATTCCTGGTGTGCGAAGTAGAGAGGACAATGAGTTCACATTTTACTTGGTAGTATTTATGACAACTACTAAAATAATAATCTAAAAGGAAAAAAAAATGAGCTTATGCTGCATACTTTATGAAAGGATGCAATTATGATTTCCCTAACGTGTAGAGAAAGATGCAAAAAATCGGTCCTCAAAATCTCACAAAACTCTGTAGTGTATTATGGTCTGAAAGAAACCGAGAGATAGACGTGGAAATATGTAACTAAACAACTATTTGGCTAAGCACCAAGACAGTCTTGTTCAAAGAAACAGAAACATCACCGAGATAATCCCTGATTTAGTTTTTGACAAGTTGGCATCTCAGCATTCTCCACTGTATGAGCTGTTATGTGCTGACTTCAGCATGAGAAAGGTAAAATTAGGTCACAACTATGCATTTCATTACAATCTCTGCTTTTTCAAACTCTTAAGAGAAATGCTAGTGGGGTTCTTTATTATTATTTTATATATGTAGCCCATGTCTAATAATAAGGCTAACATACGGAAATCACACCTAAAATAATCATGTCATACTAGAGCACAAGGAGTGCTCCACAAAGAGTGGAGACTATTTTAAAGAGAGTGGGTCTGGAAACACTCTGCTCCCCTGAACTAACAATACAATTTCATTCAAAACAGCAAGAAAATTATCTTCTCAACAAGTCACCCATTTTTCATGCAGTAACACAGACTATGTTGCAAAACCCATTTTAACCACCAGGCACAGAGTGGAATAGTGAATAACTTGGGTTAGGAGGGAGATGAGCATTTTTGTCTGAAGCTTGTAATCTGAGGCCAAAAAGTAATTTTTCTACTCATGTTTTTAGAACAAGCTAGCACTTTCTGAATGTAGTAATACAAGAAAGAAGGCAATACATAATTCAGAGTAATATTGTTGAGTAAGCTTAAACCATAAGGAGATAAACAGCAAACACAAATTTAACCTTTAAATAATAATGATAATCAGATTTGGAAACACTGAACATAAATAAACCAGTGGGGCCGAGAGCATTGTGGGGTGACATTAAGTTGAAAAGAGCACCATCAGGCTGAAATCATATTTAGAGCTGAACAAAGAATAAAATTATTTTGCTACAAATAGCTCTTAATAGTAACTTAATATTTTCTGTGGTTAAGGAAAATGATTTCTTTGCATCTTTCTGGTTGTTTGAAGTTTTTTTCTGTGCATGTGATAACAAAAATGTCTCACCTGTCCTTGCCAGTGCTAGATTGGGTGGCATTCATTGCTCCTCCTCTGACTGTCTCTGTTGCCTATGATTCAGCAATGTCAGGGGAGCTGACATGCAGGAAGGAGCTGGTCTTAAAGAAGTTTTTAAAGTTAACTACAAACCAAGGATGAAGAGTCATAGGAAAGAAGATAAAGAGACAAAAGCAGGGGAAAGAAAATGAAGGAGGAATACAAAAATCAGGAAGTGGAAAATTCAAGGAGCATTAAAAATACATAAGTAGACAGAATATATAAATAAGTGTTGAAAGGTAGCTAAGATGGCAGATGAAAGAAGAACCTATTATTTGGTTTATTTTTGTTCAGCGTATTCATCAATGACCTGGATGAGGGGACTGAGTGTATTGTCAGCGATTTCGCAGATGATACCAAACTGGGAGGGCTAGCTGACACTTGAGAGGGCTGTGCTGCCATCCATCCTGACCTGGACAGGCTGGAGAGCTGGGCAGAGAAGGTTCAAGAATGAGGCTCAACAAGGGCACGTCCTACACTTGAGGATGAAGAATTTCAGGCACTGATATAGGTTAGGGGCGGACCTGCTGGAAAGCACTTGAGAAGGATCTGGGTGTCCTGGTAGATAAGAAACTGACCATGAGCCAGCAATGTGCCCTTGTCGCCAAGAGGGTCGATGGAATCCTGGGCTGCATAGGGAAAAGGGCAGCCAGTAGATCAAGGGAGATCATTCTTCCCCTATGCTCTGCACTGATGAGGCCACAACTGGTCACTTCGGGGCTCCCTGGTTCAAGAGAGACAGAGAACTACTGGAGACAGTCCAGCGTGGGGTAACAAAGATGATTAAGGGATTAGAGCACCTCTCTTATGAAGAAAAGCTGAGAGAGCTGGGAATTTTTAGCCCAGAGAAGAGAAGGCTGAGGGGAGACCTTATTAATGCTTATAAGTACCTGAAGAGTGGGCTGAAGGAGGATGAAGCCAGACTCTTTTCAGTGGTTCCCAGTGACAGGATGAGGGGCAATGGGCACAAGCTGGAACATAAGAAGTTCCAGTGAGGAAAAGCTTCTTTCCAGTGATGGTGACAGAGCCCTGAAACAGGTTGCCCAGGGAGGGTGTGGAGTCCCCTTCTCTGGAGACCTTCAAGATCTGCCTGGATGCAGTCCTGAAGGGCAATCCTGCTTTAGCAGGCAAGTTGGCCACTCTGACAATTCTGTGATTCCGTAATTTTGCTGGTCAGTCTTTTTTATTTCTCCTCGTCCACATCTAAAACTGCTGAGCTCTCATGTCAATAAAAGTGTTAATAGTAATGGTCCTCCTGAAAATGGTGCTTTTTTGTCTCTTTGGTAATATTTTCCTTAAAAGACAGCAAGCTATACTGTGATCTTGGTGTAAAACTTTTAAAGATGGGATTCTGAGATAAAAAATAATGTATTTTTTGTATATGTGATATACACAGTGCCTGAACTCTTAAGTACAAACATGACTGTTGTATACACAATGCTAATCTTGGAGGATTGTGCTGGGCAGAGATGCTATGTCTTGGGAGTCAGCGACTCCTAAGGAGAATCTTATATAAAGAAAGAACTTGAGTTTTCTGTAGTTGGTCCAAATGCTGAAAAGCAAGAAAGCAAAGGGTAATCTTTTCTCCGTTCTTGCTTCCTTGGAGTATGGCCCCAGCTGTGGGTTGAAGTTCCCCAGGAGGCTGGGGCAGTTTTACTTCCAGATTGTGACCATATTGCCAGGAAGCAGTGAAGGTGAGGGAAGAGGAAGCTCATGGTGCTGTGGTCAGCCCTGAACACTCTTGTGCAAAATGGGGAATGCTTATGGTGCTTATGGTGGATATTTTATTTATAAGTATTTTGTGCAGAATTCGCCAGCATTATTGCAGACTGACTATACAACTTGCAGAATTTTTTTTGTGTTACTAGTTGTTGTGCTATTTTCTACAAAATAGCTTCACACCTTTTGTTATTTAGGCAGAATGAAATAAAAAGCCTTTTTCAGTTTTCAGGTCATACAAAGATTTTGTAGCAAAAAAGACACACAGGAAATCTTAACAGGAAAAAAACACCTGAGTTACTGTTACAACAGTAAATTTTTTGGGAAAAAAAATACCTTGGTATTTTACATCAAAATATCATGACATTAGGTCTGTCAAATGTATCTATATGTGGCTATTACAAGTCACTGAAGCAGAATGATGGAGTTGTTAAAGAAAAAAAAATCCTTCCCCAAAATAAGGTTTTTAAACCCAAGAAAAATTACTCAATTTTTTAATAAGTAACTTTGAAATACACTGTGATCTAGTGATATGCATTTTAAAATATTAGGGGAAAAAAGCTATCTACAGCAATGACAGTTTTCATGCTAAAATATTTCTAAGTTACTGGAAATAACTGGGGAGGGTCTGTTCACAAAGGCCTGCTGCAATAGGACGAGTGGTAATGGACTTAAGTTGGAGAAGGGTAGATTTAAGTTGAATATTAGAAAAAATTTCTTTACACTGAGGGTGGTTGAGCACTGGAACAGGTTGCCCAGGAAGGTGGTTGAGGCCCCTTCCTTGGAGATATTCAAGGCGAGGCTTGATGAAGCCCTGGGCAACCTGGTCTAGTTGGGGTGTCCCTGCGACTGCGGGGAGGTCGGACTAGATGACCTTAGGAGGTCCCTTCCGGCCTGGAGGATTCTATGATTCTATGAAATAATTTCTGTATTACTCTGTATAAATCTAAAATACTAGGTAAACATTAATGTGTTTTATCATCATTAGAATTTTCACCTATTTCTTCCTCAAAGGTTGCATTATTTGTTTCCAATTTAATATAACTGAAGCTAATTAATAGAAATAGATGTGGCAATGCTTACCTACATCGAATAAGATGAAAACATCAGTATTGAAATTAAGGTATTTTCAGATACAACTCTTTTATTTTGGGGATAATTTAACTAATTTTTCTAAATATTTGTAAAACAGTTGTTTCTCTTCCTCTTAAGGTAGTCTATAGAATTCTAATGGCTTATTAAAGTATATAGATAAAGCATCCTTCCTTATAATAAAACAGCAGCCTAGAATTTGCTTCTTATTCCATAGGGTCCCTGTAAGAACATTATTCAGAATCCTGCAGATACTTCCAGAAGGTCAAGTAATCCACTTTTTTATTTAGTTATAATCTGATTATCATTAGCTTGTAATTAACTGTCACTATCATATATGATATATACCTTCCCTGTGACTGGAGAGGTGAGTGGAACCTACTCGTCTCCTGTACTACATTAGCAGCAATGCCTGCTCCCAATGAAGTGCCAGGGATGGAGGTACGTGAAGTGAAGAATAAACCACAGCTGCTAGATCGCAATTATTTGTTTTCTTTTATTGGGCATAGCTGTGATCAGGAAATAGGAGTTTGTGGCTTTTATGTGTGTACTTTTATTTGTTGAAGGTGGATTTTTAAGGTAAGCATCAGAATGCAAATAGTGGCCACCTTTGAATGTGGAAAGCCTGTGTTCTTTGAGTGCATTTGTTTCAAAGGGGAAAAAATTGCAGATTGAATTATGAAAATAAGGATTATAAATCTTTGATGTGAGTTGCTTGTACTCATTTCCCAGAAGTCGTTTACTGTAAGTGCGTAGTTAAGTGATTATCTCGTATTTGTCATATTTTTGAGAATTTTTGAATAAGTAAGCTTCCCAGCTGTTTCAAAAATATGCCTTCACCTGCAGTTTATTCCTTGTTAGTGCCAAGCTACCTACTTCTGTGCACATATTCCTTCAGCTACCACTGATAATAATAATAACAATAAAAAAAATAGTTTAGTGCCTATTGAGGTTTAAAATCCTGAATTACAACATGGCAGGCTACCAATTACTTTCAAATAGACAGTAGATACAAATGCATTCACCATGGCTCTCATTCTGAGCCACAGGTTGAACTTTAGAACAGAAAATTGTAATCTAAATGCTGAAATTAAGTTGGAGGCAAGAAATCAAAGAAATGGTGCTTAATCCGTTCCTTCAGGACACTCCAATCAGTGACTTGTTTTGGAAACTTAACAGCGGACATTTGCAAGTACTAACTATTAAAAATTCTTGTGTGTGAAATGGCTACACTGACAGAAATGAGAAGGTTCAAACCTACCTTTAAAATTCATGTTTCATCGGTAGGTTTCTCTGCTTAATAGTTCTTTTTTCTCCTGCTGTTAGCTTTGTGATGTTAAAAGTCATATTTTCTTTTTGTGTAAGCCCTTGAAATAGGACTTGCAATCAGCAAATCTGCTACTCTACCTTGGTGCTATGTAAGCAATCGGACAAAAACTTCAGTTTGCCATGAAATAGTCAACAGGCATCATGGCAGTTGATTTTGTGTTGACCAAGGCTTCTAGACTTCTTTTGCCCTGAGAATGCTGTTATCCTCAACTGAAGATGAAAATGATTGAAACTAAATGTAAGGTAAAATATTTTATATGGTGAGATTTAAAACTGTGAGAGGTAGAGAATATTGCTGTTAATATAAAAGTATATATACTACATGCAGCATGGATCACAGAAGGGGAAGGGATTACAATAAAAGATTAAAATTGTATACATGATTTTTTTTTTACTTCAAAGAAAGAAATAGTCACTCACTATGGTAGTGTATTTTCAGCTGGTTTTGGGGATTATCTTGTGAGACAGCAATTCATTGTTATTGGAAATACTGTTGGGCATAAGTTACTTCAGGATAAAAATCGGCTTTATTAATAGCATGAAATATGAACTCTGAGTGGGAAGTCAGACTTTCAACTGGAGAAAATGTTATGAAATTCTGTTAGGGAAACTAAGCTTTGGCATTATTAAACCAACAACTGCTGGCTTACATTTACCTCTACATTGCATTAAAATGTAAACCCACTGAATTGGCAAAACAGCAAACAACTTAAAAATATGTATTTTGATCTGGAAAATATACATTGTCTCTGTCTCATTGTTCTATCGTGCTGCTTTAAGCACTTTCACACAGCCAGCATAAGCTAACTCAAAGAAAAGAAGTGGCTGACTATAGTATCTAGTCTAGGATGGCCTTTTTGAGACCGTGTCCACCGAGTTATGACAAATATTTCTCAAAGAGCGTGATAGATTTGAAATGAGTTTTTGCAGAGCCATTTATGACATGCAGCTTGAACACAGCTCAGTGCTAAGTTGGAGCTGGTAAAGAGAATTGCAAAGCTACCGGCACCCTGGCAAATAGACAGTGGTCATTGCTGCTGCTGAAGCAGGCACTTAGATGTCATGTTGGGTTGTCAGGGTTGAGGAAAGAACATCAGTCAGTCTTTACTGAGGATAAAATGAAATATGAATTTCCTTTGAAAATTATATTTAGCTGAATTAAAGCCAGGAAGAGACCATCCAGGTAACTAGACAAGATGGACTTCTTACATTCATTTTTGAAAGTAAATAAACCAAAACAAAACAGCAATATAAAAGCCATTCTAGAATTATAAATATTTTGAATACCAAACCTTTTTAGGAGGATTTTGGGGTGTCTTTTTACCTTGTTATTTGTTTTGCAGTTTTGCTTTTATGTTTGTTTGGCAATACTTCATGCATATCTCTACAGTAAAGAAACACTCTTCATATGGTCTTGCATATTCTCAGTAAGAACAGAGGAAGTTAGTTTTTATAATCTTATCCAATGTTATGCTTTTGATTTCCTTAAAAAAGAAAGAAAAAAAAAAGAAAACAAACCAAAACTTTTTCACTGTGCCACTGAAAAGTGGTTGCAAGGAAGTGGTGCATTCAAAGGCAAAAGCAAGGGAAGGAGTGGCAAGCAGAATGCGTAGGAAGTGTCACAGGAGCTTGCCTTTCGGGTGCTCTCACCCACATACAGGTAGCAGCAACCTGAGGCTGCATGGCAGCCGGCAGGGCTGCTTAGAGAGAGCACGGTCTCCATCTGTTGGCTCCCAGCTACTGAATTAAGTTTAAGAATTTCTAAAAGGTTTCTGATTTGAACTAATTGGTATACTCTGAGAATGTAAGTGGAAGAGGTGGAAAGGGAAGAATAAGGGAAGAATTCTTCCACTGACGCATAGACCCAGCTTGCATCTGTTTTTATCAGCTGGCTAGTTTTGTTCCTGATGTGGGATGTTCCTGATAGGGACAGTAGGATAGAGGCTAGTTATTTAAATATGTAATAAAATCTTACCTGACTGCATTATTGGACTGAAATTTTGCTTTGTTCCATGTAGAAATTCTAGGTTTAAGTCTAAAATATAAATCCCACAAAGCATGCTTATACTACCCGTATCTCATTATGTTCTGGTATGAACAAAATTAAGTTATAGTCTTACTTTATATTAATTTTGCTCATCAAAGTTTTCCACACTTGATTTTGGGTTGTAATTAAAGTCTTAACTGCAAACAATATTTTATGTATAGCTTGTTTCTTGGGAATGTGTGTGTTTTGCTCACTTAATCTAGCTTGCCATTTAGTATATTTGTGAATGCTGTCTTCTTAAAAATGCCAAGTGGTTTGTTTCCATAAAATAAGTGAATACAGATTTTCAGGTATCATTGTTTAACTGACTATGATACGCATACTTGTGTAAATGAAACAAGTAGTATTACCCTGTATATGTGTAATAAACATCTGAATAGAGAAGACTTTGAGAAAACATAAGGTTCTCTAAAGATTGCCATCTCACTGCCTATAATGAAAAGATTGCATTGATGGCTTTTTAAATATGCGTTGCTGCTACTTCAAATTGTTGTAACAGTAAGAAACACCTTGGATTACCACAAATAGGATAAAGAGTGTTGAAGTCATATCTTCAAACACAATCCCCAGAGGGGTGTATCAAGCAACTTTAAGTACCACATTCATTTTAAAATTAAAATCAGAGAAACAAGAAGGAAAATGAGATGCATCGTCTGATTTAAACTATATGTTGTTTCCAATTTAAAAATGGCCCCTTATTTCAAGAGAACAGTAGACAAAGCTACCCAAAAGGGGAAATTTCACAGTAAAATTTTTGGAATTTTTGGCTTATTTTGAAGTCTAGAGGCAATGGAATAAGTAAATTTTCTTTCATTCTACCTACATATTGCATTAAAAAAATAATTTTGAGCCAGAAAAATGCATATGTATCTTTTAAAATAGTGGCCTAGAGTATCAATAGTAAACATGATTATATCATAAAGCAGAAAAGTCATAAACCACCTCTGCTGCATGTCTTGTCAGCATTTAGGACAAATTCTGTTCCAAGAAGCTGGAAGAATCTCCTTGACATTCATGGCTGTTATTTTGGAACAGTAATATTTTGGCAGAAGGGAAAATGCTTTGCTTCAAATCAGTGTCAAGTTTTGCAACCAAATCCAAAACTATATTATGACTGGAATTTTGGTTTTCCCAGTTATTTTCCTGACACTTGAAATTTCAGTAGTTGATATATTATATATATGTGGTTCCTAACAACAGGAAAATGTCCCAGAAACCAAGCAGAAAATTCCTAAGACTAATTATAATTCTATAAAGTTGAATGACACTCTAGTGTTTCTACAAGTTGTGTGTATATATATAATATGCATATATATTTGAGATATATGTTTTCATATGTATTAATAAATGTATGGCAACATTTGAAAATTAAACATTCCTAAAGATTGAATACAGTATCTTAGGAAAATAAGAAGGAAATAAAGTAAGGATGACGATACATTCATAGAGGACAAGATACAAGAAGCTGTCCTGAAACAGAGATTGGGAAATGGCATTGCAATCACTTAAACTTACTATTATATTGTACAACATTTGCCATACTAGATCAGAAGAAAAATGCATCTAGTTCAGTGCCTTAGTTTTGACATTGTTCTGTACCAGGCATGGAAGAGGCAATGGGGAATCATATGAATATATTTTTCAGGTAAAGAAATGCTCTCATTTAGCCAACTGTTCTTGTCTTGAATCATTCTTTATGTTTTTTTTCTCCCATGGATTAGGAAAATTCTTTTGAGCCTATGTAAACTGAAGCAATCATTTACCTGTGTGCACAGAGTTCAACTATGAGCAAAGTGATACCATATCGCCTGTTCTAAATTTCCAGGCTGATGATCTCAGTCCTTTAATTCCATTTTGTTTTACAACAGACAATAAACACATTCTTTGCCACCTTCTTGATATCCATGGTTTACAGACTTCTCTTACATGCCTAAGGCTTAAAGATCAGTTCTCGCAAGGAAGTGTTTGCATGTCTTTGAGAATCTTTGCTGCCCCCCTTTTCGAGGATTCCTTTTCAATTTGATTCCTTTTCAATTCAATTTCTTTTCAAGGATTCTTTTCCTTTTGGGAATATGAGGACCTGAACTAGTTTATTCTCACCTCCTTTCTTGATCATTCTTAAACATTTTGGTTTTCCTTTTTCACTCTTTAGGGGTATTTTTGTATTCTTTAGGTAGTATTTTCAAAAAGTCTTCATTATTATTGTAAAGTCTTCATCTAAGTACTAAGAGTAACAATTGGTAGTTACTAACTACCAGCAGTGACTCTCCTTTGGCTTACGTGAAAATAAAACGGGATTGTCTTCTCCAGTATGCATTACTTTATTATTTTCAGAATATGTTTAACTATCATACTACCAACTATTGTCACATTACTCTTCTACTCTTTTTGAAACTTTTCAACACTCTGACAACTCACTTAAAAGAAAAAATACTCTTGTTCATTTAAAGTTTGAATACGTGCTTCAAAATTTAAAAATAAACAGGGGCTTTTCCATTTAGTGTTTTAACTCAGCTATTGGCAAATTCTTCATGTGGTCAGTAAAGCAACATAACATATCCCAGTTCCTAGAAGATAATAATCTACAAAATACTAATCATCACCACCGTTGGCTACCCTTGAAAGTATAAAATCTTTACAAAATAACTGGACCATAGAAATTAATTCTCCATATTTTAAAGGAAATAGAAAGCAGACAAGACCAGTCCATCTCATTGGTTATTTTCTCTCTTGTACTATTGAAGAGAATATGTTTCATAGAGTACTGTAGCAGGCATATTCACAACATCCCTTTTGCAGAGTATATTTCTTTTTCTATTTGTCACACTTCACAGTTTAAAAACAAGAAGCTTCAATCCTTCATACTTCAAGTCATTATCATTGCTCTTCAGGGCACTTGAACTGACCAGAGCACGAAGACATGTTTTAAGAAGCCCTATTACTCGTCCATTACTCCACCATGGGTATGTTGCATCTTTCTCTGATGCATGTGGCCCTGGCCAGTATTAAAGACAGAGTGCTAAGCTAATCACAAGTCTGTCCCAGCATGGTGATTCCTGTAAGATGGAAGATGATCCAGTGTATGCATAGCATTTTCTCTCTATAGTGCATGAGAATTTAATTCCAGCTGAAAATACATGGTAATGCATACCAAAAAGCCAATTGGCTGTACTTGAAAGTCATTTTATGCCTTATACAGTTCTATAATACTGGTTTTCATACCCTTGATGCAAGCATTGCAAGTATTCATTAATATTCTTTTTTTTTTTTTTTTTCTGGAAATCAAGTTTGTTGTTTCTTCTCTTTTCGCACAACTCATTTAAAAAAAAAAAACAAAACTTTACAATTATTATGATAAGTAGTTTCCTTGTTTGTGTAGAATGGCAAAGACAACCACAGATTGGGATTGCAGACTGCTGTCACTATTTCTTTAATAGTGCCAGTCTAATAACTGAAAATAAAAATTATTCTTCATCTACAAAATTTTTTCAACAGCCAAATAAGAATTAGGACAGTTCAGTTTCCTGCTCCATCTTGTGTAAATCTCTGTTCTGTGTCCAGTAAATAATTTAACACCTGTTTGCCAACTAAAAATGGAGATGCTATCTTTCTAACTCATAGCGGTGGTGTGATAGATGCACACTAAGCGACTAACCATGCTACTGATTCTCTGATTAAAGATCAGTGATCACTCTAATCCAGCATGGTTTTCTCAACTTTGTATAAACTGCTTCAGAAGTATATTGATCCACTGGAACAGTCAGATATATATTGATTGCTTGCATGTTTCGGGGGCTGTACTATGAATCAAATTCAAAGTGTTTGAAATGCTCTTGGCTCCTCTGTTGACTTTTAAAGTTGCTTCATAGCGTTCATAGTCTTATAGAGTTAAGTTCAGAAAAGACACTTCATCAAACTTACTGTAAACCTTATATCAAGATACTTCTTCAGGAAATATTTTAAATTTTGTCCAGCTATAGGAGAACTCATGGCTTGGCTAGCACACATTTTCTGAAAAGACTCTGGTTTGAATTTTAAGCTACCAGGAAAGAATTTATTATTTTCCATAGAATGGATATGAATTACAGGAACTCAAGGAAGGACTTCTTTTAATATGTCAGGTTTTTTTGTACACAGTGTGTCAACACTTCAAATGGGCACATTGCAGTATTTGTGGGAGGAAAAGAAGGGCTGACATGGGTACCATTACATTAAAGTGTGATCAATGAATAGTGGGGAGAACCATGCAAGATGTAGTCCCAGCTTTAAATGGCAACATGTCTACATTCAAAATGTCAGAAGATACTTACGATTATATTTGTAAGGAATATAGATTTTAAAAAAAGAATTGTGAACTCTTTTTGATAATTCTTCATAACTGTTCAGTGTACTTTTTGGCTTGCCCTCTTGGATGAATATATACTGTGACTACCTAAGTTTGTGTGTCGATATACAAATATATGTATGTATATGCACACATATATGAGTGTATACATATGTATGGGTATGTATACACATCTATGCATATATTCATAACATATTTTAAATATGCATTTATGGATATTCATAATAGCATACATATAAGGAGGCACACAGACCCTAGCTGCCAGGGTGGCTAGCTCTGTAAAGCTATCGTGAAGCATAATTTCACTTCTGTGCCCTTTTCGAGGGCTCCAGCTCTTCAGGACACTTTCTGAAGTCAAGTGTATAGTACTATCTGTTCATCACTGTGACAAAGCATTTTTTGTCTCCTGCGAATTGAAATTCATTACATTCGTGCTGATGTTCTCTCAGCAGGTGGTCGATGTCAATTATTTTTTGCTCCGCTGTAATGAAAGCTGCTACATATTCATTTCAATTCTGTTACAGAGCTCTGAAGTTCTGACAAGCTGTGAGCAGTTCTTCAATCAGGTAAACTTCTGAACAGCTTCATACTAGTTGGAATCATCATGTCCTGACTAACCTGAATTTCTCACAACTTGTCTCTATGTTTGCCTCATACACAGTGGCTAGGTTGTCCTTTTCTTTCTCAGTTTTTAGAACTTGTTGAAGAAGACAGACCTCCAAACCTTACTTTTTTATTTGCAACAGATGTTTTCAAACATTAGATAAACAGGTACATGAACAAGATAATTCACACTGATCTGAGACTTGGACCATGTCTACACGAGCAACCTACCCTGCTCTTGTCCCAGCATGAATTCTCTAGTCAGACCAAGCTAAGTTCTCTTCTTCTGGGAATAGCAGCCCTGCTCCCAAGACTAGTGTCCTGGCTGCCCAGAGCAATCAAGTGAATACAAACCAACTTGATTTAAATATTGAAAAAAAAAAAAATGTTTCTTAATCATATTGCATTCAGATGAAAAAAATCTCTTTCAACTCTTCCCTCTGCTGAGGTGATCAAATTCCCAATTTCAATTCCAGCAATTTGCCATAATCTTGATATATATTTACACACATATATACTTATCTCTAGCTCTGAATCAAGTGAAACTGTTTTACATTGTTTAGGAATTCAAAAATGTTTCTAAACATATGAAGCTTTTCTTCTTCCAAGTCTTTTTTTTTATCTTATAACTCATTAGAGAGACAATAACTCATTGTGGGCTCGTATTACACTGGCAACTAAATCTCTTGGGAAAGATCAGAGTCATGCTCTGATCTTAGTGCTTAGTCTCTCTTAGTGCCTACCTGAGCATTGCCTGTGCTCAAAATATTGAAACAGAAGACATAAAGAGAAGAGGGCTGAAAAGATTCATGTTCTCCTAGGTAATTAGTCATCAGAATTAATTTTTATGATGGATGGCAGAAAGAATGCAGTGGCTGTGGAGCTGTCACTGTTTAGCAGAATAGATTATTCAGTCTGCATTAGGTAGGTAGCAACCTTCTCCAGTGTTGGACCACCCTGACAGTAAAAAAGGATTTTCATATGTTTAAATGGAATTTCCTGTGTTTCAGTTTGTGGCCATTACCTCTTGTCCTTTCACTGGGCATGACTGAGAGGAGTCTGACTCTATCCTCTTTACTCCTCCCGTCAGGCATTTATGATCCTCCTGAGCCTCTCTTCTCCAGGCTGAGTAGTCCCAACTCTTTCTGCAGCTTCTTGTATATGAGACACTCCAGTCCCTTTATCCCTTCATGGGGCTCACTCCAGCATGTCCAGGTCTCTCTTGTACTGGGGAGCACTGCACTGGACCCAGCATTCCAGCTATGTGTGTCCAGTGCTCAGAAGAAAAATCACCTCCTCAGTCTGCTGTTGATATTCTGCCTAATGCAGCCCAAGATACCATTAACCTTCTTTGCTGCAAGGGCACACTTCTGGCTCATGTCCAGCTTGGTGTCCACTGGGACGCCAAGGGACTTACCTGCCAATCTGCTTTCCAGATGGGGCATATTTTGGGACCTGGTAATATTCCTCTCTATGGTCAGGACTTGGCATTTCCCTTTGTTGAGCTTCATGAAGCCCTTGTTGGCCCATGTCTCCAGCCTGTTGAGATCCCCCTGAGTAGCAGCACACCGCCTGGATGCGTCAGCCATTCTTCCAAGATTTGTGTCTTCTGTAAACTCACTGAGGGTATCCTGTGTCACATCAACCAGATCATTAATGATAATATTAAATGGTATAGGTGCAAGTATATTTTCCTGAGAGAAGACTAGTGTGATGTGGTACAACCAACATGCCTATGAAAAATTAATATTCAGACCATTTTATTATGAAAAATCCACCTGCATCTTGTTTATCAGTGTCAAACACGTCCATGAGGTTTTTTGAGTTGTCTTTTTTATTTCTGCCATTTTTGAGAAAGCTCTTCTCTGCATGGATGAAAAATAAATACCTTCCCAGAATTACAAACTAGTAATTTTTTTAACTAGTTACCATAATATTGATCTTAATGAAAATTTTAAATAATATTATTAATGCTTTTTGTGTTGGACTTTGTTTTGAACTTCTAGGATTTATGTTTTCTATATTTCAAGGTTTTACCCAACTTTATAAAAATTAGAAAGATAGCTTTGAAAATAAAGCTCATATTCTCATAGTTTCTATTTATGTGTTTGCTTGAATTTTTTTAAGGAAAAAAAAAGAGAAAAAAAAACTCATAAAATTATAGTTATTGACATCACTGGAACAAGTAAAACCAATTATTTCTGTTCATCATTGATTTTATATAGGATTTCTTTTTATTCTCTGGTTCTAGACTGCACAGATTGGTTTTAGGATTTATTTTCTTCTTTTCTTTCTTCCCCTTTAATTCAGCAACATGCAACAGACAGTGCGTTTTCACTAAATGGTCCTCTAAAAGGTACACTGGTGACAAATAATAAAGAGATAAGTTATTATAGTTTATGTTAGTCTTACTTTTTAGAACTCAGTGGTCATCCTATTTTGGATTCAGAATGCTTTTATTTTTACTTTGCTCAGTTCTGCAATGTGCTGTAGGCATTTTGAGTAAGTGATGGGTTCCCTGAGGACCCAGGAGGGATCATTTAGCATTTATTGGATTGGCTGTGTTTTCCCACCATTTATACATTATACATTGTGCATTAGTGCTATTCTCCCTTATCTTTCAAAGTGCAGTGGGCCAATTTAACTTTCCATGTATTGTTGTGCTGGGTGACTGTATATTTGTGAGCTTTCTTTGCACTAAGACACTTTTTCTCACAATCCTCTTTCTTATTTTATCAGTCTGTGCTGTCATTTAGAAAACAAATGTACATACATACATAGAGGCCGAAGTTCAATGGTGTTTTGGTACAGAAACTTCTTTATGCCACTTGCTAGAGCTCTTGCAGGAGATTAAAATTTGGCTGCTATCTTCTTGAATGCACTTGGAAATCAAACAGTAGCAAAGAGTTCTTTGTCTGTCAAAGCTGACAGTATGCTAGACAATAATGTAATAATGAGGGAAAGGTTAACAGAAATAAAAGGAAATATATGTATATCTGTAAATACTGCTAATTCAGCATGAGTGAAAGGGTTTAGAACCAAGCTTCAAGTAAGCACTGCTCCTTGTGATGCTCTCATGAGCCGTGTTTTACAAAAACTGTTGTTTCATTTGCATGTATTATCCAAATACACAATATTTTGCGATTATGCTGTATTTATGACTTATGGCCAGGTGGGATCCAACTGCTTAAGGTAGCAAATGAAATTAGGAAATTACCACTGTAAGGCTTCACATCTATGTGTTAACGCTACATTTGCAAATATATTTAAATCAGCATATAGGCAATCAGTATCTAGGCTTTTTAGTGACATCTAAGAGAAGAGACACTTGGATAATCATAGAATCATAAAATGGTTAGAGTTGGAAGGGACAATCAAGTTCCAACGCCCCTGCCATGGGCAGGGACATCTCCCACTAGAGCAGGTTGCTCAAAGCCCCATCAAGCCTACCCTTGAGCACTTCTGGGGATGGGGCATCCACAACTTCTCTGGGCAACCTGTTCCAGTGCCTCACCACCTTCACATGAAAGAATTTCTTCCTAATATCTAATCTAAATCTCCCTTCTTCCAATCTAAAACCATCACCCTTTGTCCTATCACTACACTCCCTGATAAAGACTATCTCTAGATCTCCTGTAGGCTCCCTTCAGATACTGGAAGGCTACTCTAAGATCTCCCCAGAGCCTTTTCTCCAGGCTGAACAGCCCTATTTCGTTCAGCCACCTGAGAGATAATCTTCCTTCTTCAAGACGAGAAGACATTCATGGTAATCAAGTCAAACCGTTTTAGTCTCTGGGGTATCACACCTTTTCTAGTTGGTAATGCTCTTTAATGCTCCACCTGAGTTTTACCATCTACCTACCCTATTGTTTTTGTCGACCAAAGTCACCTTTCTGTATTCCTGGCTATTTGCACCCATTTATTTTTGTGCCAGTCTGATCCTATAGTTTAAACAGCAGCTTTTGTTTCCTGCTCTTCCATTTCTCTCACTTTCTTTCCTTCCCGCTCCCTGCCAGAAAGAAACATTGCAAGTCATCTTTCCCAATTGGTTTTGTAGCCTAAGCTAGATACACATTAGTCTGCTATCCATGTTATTAGCGTTCTTTCACTTAATAGTGTTTTTGGTTTCTTTAATAACCCTACAAGTCCTCCTCTGTACTGTGCCAGTGGCTCCTAACATGGGTTATGTGCAGACAGTGAAATACAGACACTGTAATGTCATTACTAATATCAATTTTTATATATTTAAGGTCTTAAAAGACCTGTAGGCTAACAGGAAAATAAGACTTGAGTGAAAAAGTAGAGCAGGAGTCAGAGGTGATTCTTTTTAAGAAAGAGAAAACCTAATAATGGATAATTTTGCATAATGTGCCCATAGGAGGAAGTTCTTCTTAAGCTTATTCATCAAGGCAATATTTTCAATAGCATATAAGTGATTTAGTAGACTACTTCCCATTATAAACAGAATTTTAGAACTTGGCTGCCATTTTCTAATTGGACTTTATACTCTTAAGAACATGATTAATATTTAAGTACTTAATGATTTTCATATTAAAAAAATACTAAACCTATTAGGGATTAAGCTAGTTTGAAAAATTCTTCATGTTTGTCAGTCAAGAATATTCCTCTGGCCTGCAACCAAACATAAAACTCAAAAATGCCTAGTCTTTTTGAGACACTTCTCAAATTAAAATTAAATTATATCCAACAATTCTGTTTGTTTTGGTTTTTTTTTTTGTTTGTTTTTGTTTTTGTTTTTTTTAAACAGGTAACCAGTAGAAGAGTATCACCAAAAATAAATTGAAAAAGGGGGATGTTAACTGAAATCTTAGATCTTCATTTTGTGGGAAGATTTTTTTTTCTAAATAGGTTTTCACTTTGGTAATTGTAATCCTTCCCAATAATGTTGAAGAGATAAAAGGATAGCCACTCATGATGTACTTCCTAAGTTTCTTCTTGCTGAGATATTTCATTTCATTAGTACAATAAATATTTAGCTTTGCTTTTGTCACAGAATTTCTGTCCTAAAAATATGCAAACCATATTATGTGAAAAGTTTACTATCAAAATTTTGAGCTAACACAGATCACAGCAAGCATCATCTATTTCTCAAACAGGGAAGAATGGAAGGAAGAAGCCTTCATGCTTCTGAGATGCTTTTTAGAACAGGTCAGCCAAGTCAAAATATTTCTCATGCAATGTTGTCAAGATCAATAAGACTTCCTATACGATAACTTGCTGGAGTTACTTTGGATAAATTATTCACAAGAACTTCAGAGGTTTTATGACATTTTAAGACAATGATTTAACAAATCTCAAAGGCATGGCAATTCAGACTATTGATCCAAAACTTGGAGATTTAACTAATTATACCCAAATGTCGCAGGTCGATGAAGTTTTCAAAGCCAGCCTAAAAAGTTAGGAGAATTAATTCATGTGATCTATAGTATTCCCTCTTTAGGGTCACATTTGAAACACTGTGGAAATGCTTTTTACAGCAACGGCAGCACTTTTGCCTCCTGCTAAAAGTGGAACGTGTATAAAGCCTGAAGAGAAAAAATATGTATATTAGGAGAATTAAGCAAATTTCCTGGAACTTCAGTCCTCTCTCATGTATTCAGAAATTTATTTTATTAGCATATTGCCCTCCAGATATCATTTAATTTTAAATAATTCAGCTGTAATTTCAACCTTTTTACTTCTTTAACTCTTTCTACTTTGAGAGTATGTCCTTTTGTGTAGTTCAAATACCAAGCATGTATATGTGCATTTAGAAAAATCAACATAGGATGGATATATTTAATAGAAGAAACATATAATTTTACTTTTCAACTTCACCTGTGAAAATGAAACCTAGTTTTTGCATAGTTAGGGACAGGAAACCATAGCACAGAGCATTTAGAAAGTGCTGTAAATAAACCCAAAATGACTTTACAAACTTTTTTTTTTACATCTCTGAGAAATAGCTTCATTCAGCTTTATTAGTATTTTTGAGAGTCCTATATCTCTTAAAAATACATTCTTATCTGTTAAAGGCATCATCTTTTGCATTATACGATACAGCTATTCTGAAAATACCTTGGTTAAAGCCTTTAATAAATGTTTCTTGGCAATTGAGCCTGAACAATGGCAAAGCACAAAGCTACTTTTTTTTTTTCCTAAAGTGAGAATTGATCAGCTGTTTTGCCATTATCTACTCTTGGGAGACATCCATATTGCTGAAATTTGGGAAAAATTAATGGAAAATGAAATAATTTGTAAATAAAACTTTTTTTTGGTTAACAAAAAGAGAGAAGGGAAAGGGAGGAGAATAAACAGGTTTTATGTTTCTGTTTTGTTCTGTATGCACCAGTTACAGGCAAATTTAGCTGCTGGTGGCTAGAAACCCTAAGGATCTCGTGATGTGTGTTCTTGTTTGTCTCTAATCCTATATTCAACATTGTACTGAGGTCTGTTAAACATTGATAAGCCTTTTTTTTTGCACTGTAGGTCCTCAGAGACCATTGTGCCTAAATGCTGTAAAGACCTGGATTAGGTTTGTGCATTGTTAAGGTGGTTTAGATACATCTTAGCACTCAGTTTATTCTTTCCAATGGAGAAAGTCAGCCTAACTGTTTATTAATGCTGGCATCATTATAATGCTTAGCTGGCTAGAATTTTAAAAATTTAAGTAATTCAGTGTAATTTTCTGATGCCCATTCTTCACTATGTCAAAGTAATTGTGTCAGCCTTTAAATGTGGTAAATTTCAAAAAAGTCACAGAATTGCATATTCGGCATTTTTTAGGTGCCAGCCTTTGTAAAGAAGGCTTTATTTCTTTTCAACTCATGTAATACACTGGTTCTGAAATATTTTTTCTCTTTGGTTTGTTTTTTTTTTTTTTTTT
>VZRU01014500.1:145899-182754 GCA_013398155.1 Pedionomus torquatus
TTTTTTTTTTTTTTTTTTTTTTTTTTTTGTTACCACAAAGGGTCTTTTTTTTTTTTTTTTGTTTTTTTTTTTTTTTTTTTTTTTTTTTTTTTTTTCTGAATATTTACCCATTGCCATGTCTTTCTGATTTTTGTATATGGAATAGAACTTAGTATATAGCCCTTTTGAGATATTTGAGATAATTGTTTTCTAAGAGATGATTAAAAGACAAAATGCTGGTAACATTAACACACTCTTAATTTTTGGTGACATTTTCTGAGGTCTTGTGTTTTTCTTGAGATTGGTCCATAGAACTTTTATATATACAGAAACAGTACCTGCTTATATGCATGCTGATACAAATAGTAAAATGATAGGGAGACATATACCATTTTATGGGTGCAAAACAGTCATATGGGATTCACTTAGTGAGTTTAAAGAATGCAAAATCATGATAAACATTGAATGCTTGTCTTTCATTTTGTATCCTGAAAACAGATTCTACTTATCTCATTTGAAATTTTAATCCATACTAGTTTACTTAAAGTGTATAAAGGTGTAAGGAACTTTGGTAAACTATCTAGAGAAAAATTAATCTTATTCAATAGAAATGATATTTTTAAAGTTTCTTGGACTTAGGAATGGTAAGATGCCTCTTAAAGCTTGGAATAAGGTAATGAGTGCTTTCAATAGCAACTGTCAATTTTTGGTTTTTCTTGGAAGCCTGAATTATGGAAAGACTATAAAACACTGCATTTAGAACAGATTTTTCTTTAATTAAACAACAACAACAACTAAAAAGATGTAAAATACCGTAGAAAGTTCTTAATTTGATTTGCATAATTTTACTAAAGAATTTTCTTATTTTAGTGATTTTTCAAGAAACCCTGAAAATCTTGACATTCTAAACTTTAGCATAAAAAAAACCTGAGAAGATATTTCAGTAGATTCAATTAAATACTTTGTTCTTAATTTTTCTCAATAAAATTATGATAGTTGGTCTGTTGGTCTTATGTTTAAGATAAGTTTGGTGATTCTATAAGTTCCCAAATAGAATTATGTGAATTGCTTGTGTCATTCTCTGGAGGACGGGTATTTTCTTAGTGTGATAAGTAAATAAGCCAGACTACTGGAACAGATGAAAACAGAACAAAATGCAGTTTATTATCTGGCTGTTGGGAAAACATATGGACTGAACACAGAGGATTAAGGGAGTTAAACTTCAGGCTGCTAGTAAAGCAGACATGTAATAGTATTCTTTTTTTTTACCCCTCTCTCTCTGTCCCTTTCTAGTCCTTTAACTTTGTCATCGTTTTCCAACAGGTAACATAACTTCCTTTTATTCTGTCAGGAGGATATATATATTTAAAAAGCTAACCTAATTTATTACTTTTATTAGAATTCCTTGGGTAAACACTCTCAAAATGCTCTCCCAATTGTGGTGAATCATTCACTGATTTGAGCTGTGCTTTGCTGTAGGTATTTTTATGTTGCTCCTCCAGAAGCCGAAACTTCTGGTTGTGCAGGCTTTTTTCCCAACTTGAATGCATAGTCTACTCATCTCCAAAACCAGCAGCTGTTGTTTATCTTTATCCTTCAGTAAATGAGTTTTAAAGCTATACTACTAAATACTCAAGAAGCTTATCCAGTATGTCTTTACTCACTCTTCACTTAGTTGTGCTTGTGTGTAGATGACTCCTGGATCTCTAAAAGAAGCTTAGTCTGGAGAGACTGTTCTCTGTATCTCAGGATCACACTTGTTCAAGACCATTTCCCTAACAAGATAAATATGTTTGTTGACATCTCTAAGTGGCTTACTACCAAGTGGGATGTTAGCCTGATTATCCTCTACTGTTTAACAGAATGAAATCAGCTCTCTTCAGAGCATGAGTTTTCCTAAAAAATTTCTGTTTGCATCCTTAACCCTTAATAGTACAGAAAAACCAATTGGGTACTATGAATAATTTCTAATGCCCTTTTTTTCCTTTTTTGAGTAGTCTTTCCTCTCAGGATCGGAGAAATAAATACCTTTTGCCACAGGGCATTCAACTAGATATATCTGTCCAATTTTTCTAAACAAGAGAATAGAATGTAGTAATTTTTGAGCTTTAGATTATTTTATAAATACACATGGAAATATTTCTCCTTTTTTATATATGTGAGATTACAGTAGTAATTACAGCTTATTTTATAAAGACTAAATTTATTCTGTTGCGAATTTATTAAGGTTGGTACTTCAAAGCATCAGAAGTAGATAAAGGACCATACTTTGGCTTTGAAAATATTTGCTTGAAAGATACAGGAAATTATGGCAGGCTGAAAATCCAAATGAAACCAAACCAAACAAAACACTGGACGAAAGAGGTTTGCTTTCCCTGTTTCCTAGCTATTGACAGCAGACTAAGGGGACAAACTAATATGAAGGAAAATTCCAGAAGCAGCCTACTGACTTTCTTCTGGGTGGTAAAATTCCCCTCTGTTTTTCAGTATTTGGTTTCTGCGTTCAGTTAAAATAATAAGTTTTCTCTATCATTATATATTTTTAAAGTCCTCTGCATGTTTCGGCAAACATTCCCAGCAGCCTTTTTTTTTTTTTTTTTAATTGACATAGTATAGTAAAGTCCAGAGCAAATTAATTGCTTGCAAAGTGAAATACCAGAAGAAAGCTGTGCAGCTCCTATATTCTGAGGTTACATACACATTCACATGCTTTAAACACTGCTGCTGGTAGCTAAGCTAGAAAATTAGCAAGTGCCTAATGTTTGTGGTTTCTTTTTCCTCTGGGTAGCTGAATACATCTTTCCACAGATTCACTTTGGTTTTTTTCCTTTTCTGTTTTTTTCTTCTCCAAAATGGGATATATCATACATCTAGGAGAATAAAACAAAAAACAGAAATATAACAAGCAAATTCCCAAACTCACACTCCATTACTTTATGGACATAACTCCTTGAAAGACTGTACCAGCTTTGGCTGATAAGAACTTCAGCTGAGGGACTTGATAAAATACGAAATTTTATTTTGGGGATCATTAGTTGGCAAGCTGGAAACTATTTAAGTTGTGAGTGTGTGGAGCCATGTCTAAAAGCACAGAGGAAACAAAGATGAACCAAACCATTACAGGGTATATAGTGAACAGCCCTGTCCTTGGCTATGCACTGCTTCTGAAGGTGACTGCTGCAGATCTATTCAGTGAGATATTACCATAGAAATGATATTTCATTCTTTTTAGCTTCCTCTTTCCACCATTTAACAGTGACATTCCTTTAAACACTTACTTTTTTATGATTATTTATTTATTTATTTATTTATTTTAAGTAGTTATCGTTCTGGATCCCTATCTAATGTTGCCATGTACGCCAAACCTATTACTCCTCCATGGTAAGCACATGCTGAGGATCATAGGACAGATTTTCACTGTAAGTGCAGAAAAATCAAGCATTGGATCTAAAGTCATATCTGCTTCCCTTTATTAACCAATTCAAAAGTTAATAATGCAGACAAGGGTGGATGCTAATATGAGTGACTCTCAGCCTTGATACTCAACCATCTCAGCGCCTTAAATATTGGAGGCCCAATGGGACATAAAAGCTGTAGCTCTGGAATGAGCTGTGTCAGTCAACTTGACAAGGACTCTTTGTTTTTATTATTTCCATGCACATTTCAACTGAGTTGTATTGCTGACTAAGACCTTAGCTACACAAACAACTGAACTGTTGCAACAGCTCACTACCACAAACAGTGAAGTCTTATTGCTTCTCCCGTTATCACTGGTATCAGCCCCAAAGTGATGCTTCGTTTCTACTAGCCTGACACTATTGTTAAAATAAATTCCCACTCATAAAAACAGGAGGTAACAATAACTTGGGACTGCAACAAAGGGCCAGGCAAAGACCAGAAAACTGTTGTACACTCCCTTCAGTCATAGCCCAAGGAAATGGAAGGTAGAGGGCAGGAGCCTACCCCTTTACCTGAGACAATGCTATGGCTGTCTAGACTGAAAATACAGAAAGGTCTTTCTCAGCCTCATGATCAGCCTAAACCCAAACAATCTCTATTATTGTACTATAAATACAGCAAATTATCACACCTATATGTTTATTACAGTATACTTGGGAAAAGCATAAAGAGACTATATGCAACTGTGCAACCTGGTAGAGCATCACTGAACCTTACTCTTTGTCTCTCCACATTTACCTTCTCAAGCCTATGGAAAGAGTAACAGGGGCCCACATTCCATTGCAAAAGTACCTGCAAAATAGGAGTGGGTATATTTTAGAGGCAAAAAAAAAAGCACAAATTATACCTGAGAACCTTTGAATTATAAAGTACATCTGGGGGCAACTCACTGCACAGTGACTGAAATAAACGATTGTTTTGCATAAAGGCTGTATACTCAGAAAAATAGCAATTGTGTTTTCCAAAATTCTTGGATTTAAATTATTTTGGTTGTGTTTATATTTGAAGAAGGAAAAATTAGGATGTGATTTGTTTGCATTAAAGTGATTTTATTACAATGCATTGCAAATAGGCATTCTTATATTGCTGGCTTTGTAAGCTGAGTTATGAGAAAGTAGAGATATAGGCTACATCTTAGAATGTGACTGTTTATATTGAATTGCTTGAGTGGATGAACCTTTTAAGTGAAAAGTTCAGACTTTTGGCAAACATGAAGGAGGAAGATCTTAAAGGAAAGGTAGAGAAGTTGTGGCTTGCTCTTCCTAGTAACTAGCAGAAAACTTCACAGGAGAGGGAAAATGTTAATACTTGTTCTCTATATATGTTAATGCATGTTCAAGGGGAGGAGTGTGACATTTATAATTTATTTTTAAACAACCCAAGATGACTTGAAATTACTGTTATACAAATTAAGTGTACTTTCTATAGCTGTTTGTTTACTTTTACACAAAAGAAAAAATATGTTTGTATAAAACCAAGTATGTTGGTGTATTATTTCTATCACAGAAATGCAAGTAAGAACATAGAATCATGGAATGACATGATTGTGGTTTTTTTAACAAAAAGTTCTTTTTAGTTATTTGTGCTGTTGTCTTTTTGGTTATCTGAGTTCCTAATGCCTGATTTCTCAATGTATTACTTAGATATGTACTGCTAATTTTATGTAATATGAGTGGCAAAGTGTTTTGTATCAAATTTGGGATGCTTTAAATTCATGGGAGCTCTGTCTGAATCTAAAATGATTGAATACGCATTCATATCATTTATAAAAAGAGGTTCAGAAATGAGTTTTTTGGAAGTGTTTTGCTTTTTCTGTATAATAACACATCTTAAACTCTGGGAAACATTTATAGCTACTAAGATCAATTTCTTTTTATGTTCTGTTATCCGTGTTGAATACTTGTTATATAGGATGTAATTCTGCTGAACCAGAAAGATTATTTATCAGATGGGAAGATAGGTACTACCACGCAAAGGTGTTAGAATCTGTTCCAATTGATTTTTAGCTCTACCAAGCAATTCCTTTTGTTACATATGAAATATCTGAGGTTCCAGAATGCTATTATTTCCTGAAAGCAAATAATAATACAATTTCCATCCCTATTCAGAAACAGATCCTTCCCTCAGATACATACACCCGCAACTACAATCAACATCAGTAGCAGCTGTGCACATGTAACTAAGGGCAGTAAATAAAGCCTGGCCTTAAATCAAAATCATTTTCTGGTACAAAAATTGCCAGTTATAGTTATTCAGTTTATACTGTAGATGAGCCATTCAGTTATCTTTCTTTCTTCAGTAGCATATCATAAATTGTAAATCTTCAGTAATTATTTGTTGTATGTCATTCGATTGCATTGCCAAGTCAATTAATATGTATTTATATTAAGCTACAAAAATCAGTCATATGTTCTCGGCAATTCTTGCTATTCTGAATATATATGAGACAATGTAAAATGAAGCCTCTAGCCTAATAAATACAGTATTGACCTTGCCAGTAGCATATTTGAGGCTTCACGGTGGCTCTGCAAAGCCACAGGACTTTTCTGGCTTTGTCAGGGCTTCTCTTGGTCTGCCCAGAGCTGTTTTACATTGTTTAGCTATAAAAGCAATATTCTAATGACCAGATGGCTATTTTCTAATTTGTTTTACTTTTGCTGAGCTCTGTGTAATTGTGTAGTATAACCGTAATTTTATATAGATAGTACTACCAAGTAATTATTCTATGTAGAATGAACTATTTATGGCCCTAGCACAATGATGTAGTGTAATGGAATAAAAGAACTGGAGTGAAGCAGAGCCCTTAAAAGTGGAGAAACAGCATGCAGTGTAGAGGGAGTATAGGGATAGGTGGATAATAGAGGCAGTACATTATTATGCTAGAAGTCCCAGAGCTATAAACAACTCATCACTGGTCAACTGCCTATTGATAAAGAAATGCAGCTTTTGGAGCTGAGTAAAACCAGTTTTTAGAAGTAACAAGGAAAACAAAGAACAAGGATACAAGATATGAGCTTGACATATAGTAAATTAAGATATAGTAGATGCCTTCCAGGCAAAAATAAAATAATGCAGATCAAAAGACCAAATCCAGACCAAAACCAAAACCCAAACAAGGTGCAGAAAACTGTGTTAGAAATGTGTATAATTAACCCTGAAATGAGCAGTAAGAAGGTATCAACATCAAGGTGACGTTCCTCAGGGAAGGACATGGGATGCTGATGACACCTTAGAGTCCCCCACTCCCAGAATAAAGCTGCAGATTGTAGGATCTATAAAGGCAGTGGAAAGATGAGAATAAACTGACACAAAGGGGTATAAACTGAGAAATGCCTGTATAATAATCATAATTGTATTACTACTAAGACTTCATCCTGAAATTGTGTTCTTTCTTTTCCACCTGTTTCTTTTTTCTTTGGTTTTTTTTTGGTTTTTTTTTTTTTTTGTTTTTTGCTTTTTTTGTTGGTTTGTTTCTTTCTGTAATTTCAGTTACACAACCAATACATTCTTGACATCGCATAAAAGGTGGAAGTTGTGGTTGATTTGTTTTGGTTTTTTTTTATTAGCATTTTTGCCAATGTAAAGGTGTTGAGCATAAGAAGTACACTTTTAAGTTTTTGCAGAATGCAGCCCCTGTTTTGAAGTGCAAATCATGCCATCTGCTCATGCACTTGAGGAGTCTCTGTCTCAGAGAGACTTCCCATGCAGAACAATTCTTCAGCCTATTCAAGTGTGCATTCTCAGCAAGTCAGTTTAACTAGCAAATTACAACAGTTCATCTTTCAATGTCTAGAATAGGTACTTTTTAATAAGGGAGAGGGAGAACATCCATGTTCTAAGTGCCTGCTCCCAAAGAGGAAATAGTAAACAACTATAGAGTTCAGCATCGTTCTCTACCTTTTTTTTTTTTTTTTTTTTTTTACATCTTGCTGTAAAATAATGATATTTGACAGTGGCTAATAAGACCTTGGGATCATTCTTACCCTTGATTACCTTGTTCTGGGCAGACTGAGGTTCAGATTTTCAAAAAATATTTAACATCTACAACTGCTTGAAATACTCATCTTTTATCTATCTCAAGGCAAAAGTAAAACTTTCAGCAGCACTCTTAATGAAGAAAAAGAAGTTCTTTGTAATACAGGTTTATTCATCTAAGTGCTTACAGAGGATCAGAATTACTCTAAGTGACTCCTCATTATCTTTGATTCTCAATTTTTATTTATGATTTTGAAGTTTGAATACTAATAAAACATTTTGTTTAATATTCAGTGTAACTTATGAAAATGTCTTAATAACTGTAACAAGAAAAACAAGATAATCTTGTGAAAGATTTGTTTAGATATTCTGAAGGTTTAGGTATTTGAAAGATCATGGGAATTAGGTTTTATTTTTCTGATCTGAGAACTTTTCAGTTTTGCTGATGGAACAGAACAAGAAGACATCTAGTTAAAAATATTTTTCTAGCCTTTTGCTGAGAGAAGTAATACCAAAAAGACTGTCAGCCTTTACATACCCTCACCAATGAATTTGTCTTCACTGTCATGTCTTTAAATCAAATTAGTTCCTCATATCTATTATAACTTGGAAATGTGATATGCTCTCCAGTCAATCTGAAAACATCAAATGGTGGCTTTTAATAGGACGCTTACCTGCATCATAAAGGATCATACCAAGCACATATTTGAACCCTAGTTCACATTTGTAGAGAAAGATGCCACTTGCATTCTTTAGTGCTATAACAGGGGTGGGGTAGAGTGGGGACAAGAGAAATAAAGACAATGGGAGTGTCTCCAGCACCTGCAGCAAGGAGGACTGCAAGGTCCTACCTGGAGCAGTGGATGGAAGAGGGTGCAAAAGCAAGCTTGTGGGAAGCTCCCTTCCCACTTGGGGGAAGGACTTTCAGGAGGAGGAGGCAAGTCTTCAGGGAAGCATTCAAGGGGCAAAATAAAGTGTCCTGTGTCTTTTACTTAGTGTCTTTATGAGGTAGCAGTGAGAAGAAGCATGGTAATAATGCTTGTCAATCACTTTCTGTCATATTTTTTCTGAGATCTGTATTCATCTTCATTGTTGTATTTTTGAGGTTTACCAGTCCTTTACTAATTTATAAAAGACAACATAATATTTCTGTTGGAGATAACACTTTTGCATCTCCAATAGCCCGCAAATATGAAGAACACACATGGGTTTCTACCTTTCCCGGACTGTAAGCTAAGAAGAATAATCCTCCCTTTATTTTCTCCTCTATATTTTGAAGAAATAGGTGCTTGAGATTGAGCTTTTACAAAATGGAAATGAGACTCATAGAAAACACTAAATATTATCATAATCTCTCTCCTATTTGCATTTTTGTCCATCCTCCTTCAGTGTTTTAAGACATTTTGAAATGAATGCAAGCAACACGTTAAATGTTAAGAGCTAAACAAGAACTGAAATACATTTTTGGGATGAGGGAAGTGACATGAAATTGAAGAGAACTTTTATCATCAACATTATTCATAAGGACCATTTATTGATTAAACAATCTGTTGTACTCTCAGCATGTCATATCACATCAATCATATATGAATTTAAATTAAAAGCCATATTAAAAAAAATAATAATTGCTGAGTTGCCACATGTACCATCTGAGTGCTAAATTTTTGCAGTATTTCAGCAGCTGCATGAGTTTATGGACATATGGGAAAGTAATTGGGGTTTTTTTTGGTAGTTTTCAGGATGGTCTTCCCTTTACTCTGTGAGAACAGGTACCATAACACATTCTGCAAACTTATGACTGAAGCTGCAGCATGACTCCTAAAGTGTAAACAAAAATTAGTAACAACACACCCTTCAGCAGGAAGGAAAAGGCTCATCACTGAGTAAAGATATGAAGACTGTTTCCTAGAGGGTCCTTTGCCTGCTTTCTTTGATTGATAGTTATAGTCTCACGTGTAATTAGTTTTGAGGGGTGGAGGGTTAAGGGTAGAGTAAGCCCAAGGAAGGTCCTTGTGCATTATTCAGCATTAGTTTTTTCACAAAGATTTTTAAAGTCCCCGTTTGTGTAAAGAAAAATTATTTCTCTATTTGCTTACCCATCAAAGACAGTGCAGTTGTTAATGCTCTACTTTGGTGAGTGTTTTGGGATGCTTTAAGTCTGTAAGACTGTACAAAAAAAACATTTTTTTTCCTTCTTCATAACAAGACTGAGGTTTTAGAGTTAGCCTACACAGCTCTCATTTCAAAGTCTCAGCATCAGAATGAATTTCTGAGGTTCTTATTCTTATTTTGTATTCATTGTCTTTCTGGACTCCCATAATTCCTAAAGAAGCTATGAAAAGAAGAAGGGAAGGAGGGTGCGAGGGAGGAAGAGAGGGAAGGAAGGAGAAAAAGGGGGAAGGTGAGAGGAAGAGGGAGGGGGAGAGGAGAATGAGATAGGAAGACATAGATGGTATATTAGAAACAAGATAGTAATGAAATGGTATTACTTCTATTTCAAGTGATATATCAGACCTTTGGTGTAAAATAATTAAGCTACTGTAATACTTTATTAAAGAGAACTATTTTGAAGAGATTTAGGTACTCTGGTATTGTCGTTATTTGCATTGCAACTATTACACATAATATACCAGCAATTTGCAACTATCAATATTTTTAAGATACCTAAATGATAAAGCACCAAGTCCGGGAAAAACACCATAGATAAAGGTGAAGAGGCAAAGTGAAGTAACAGTGCAGTGGGTGTTTTAATTAAAAGCAGTGGATGAAGGTGATGGTTGGCCTGATTAAATTAACTCTGAAAAGTTAATTCATTGAAATTCATTGAAACAGGAACTTTCTATATAGTCATAAATACCCTACTGTATTGACCTTTGATTTTACTTCAGCTTTCCCCCACTTCATTGAGAAGATCATTGAATAAAACATACTTCAGCCCACTAAATGCATTTAATTGGATTACTGTTTGATTTCATTTTTTTGAGTGTATTTTTTTATAGTGTTACTAGGCACATACAGAGAGAAAGGTATTTGTTCCATCATGTAAGCCTGTTTTTATAGTCATTGAAAAAAATCTCACAGCATGATATATTTCTCAGGATCTCAAATAATTAGGACAATTGATCAAATGGTGCATTTCTGGTTCTACTCGTGTATATGGCAATTAGAGAAAATTCTGCGGTTGTAAGGTAATTTCATACAGTCAAAAAGATAACATTACTGGTATAATTATGCTGTAATTAGAATAATGTTTAGCACTTACAAGATGCCTTCTACCTCAGGATCTCAAAAAATTCTTAGGAAGAATTTGATTTGTATACAGCTTGTGGTGTATCTGCTGCTATCTATTTTATAGACAGGGAAAATAAGTTAGAGAAAGTTAAGATATAGGCAAAAGCCTATGCAGCAAGCCGTTGAAAAAGGCTGACTGAAAGAATTAGAACCAAAATGTTGTCTTTTACTTTCATTTCCTAATTTCTGATACATTTAAAGGGCTAGGTTGTGACTTGCTCTGTTTGCCTCAGCTGTTTGTCCTCAGAGATCTCCTCAAAGTTATACACACAGGGTATGTTTGGCTTTACCCACCTTATAGCTGCTTTGTACAGCTGAGTACAAATTTGCATATCACAATTTAAGTTTGGGTGAAATGGAAAAATAATGACCTACAGGCTTTTCTAAGAGGGGCAGCAGCTCTCAGAAATGTTCTATCCATAATGCATAGATGCCCAGATATAAGGACTTTGATTTGTGAAATTATTGACAATGCTGAATGAAAAACTTCACTCTTAATAGATGAAAAGTGAATAGGAAAAAAGAATTTACACAGTTTTGTTTTAGAATTTAATGATGCTGATTTATGTTTTCAAGTTTTAAAAACCAGCAACAATTGAACTGAAAATTATGCTTCAAACATTTCTGTTAAATAATTTCTTTTTGTCCCCTCTACTTATCTTGATATTATCATCATCAATGTCTATGTAGCTGTAAATCCCTATGGTGTCTTTAAGAGATTATGTTTTGGTGTAAATCTACTCATTCTTTCCTGCAATATCATTTCATTCTCCTCTTAATAAAACAGATATTTCAAAAGTTTTTCCATGTAAAGTAGTAATTGTGGAAAATGAAGAATCTGTGAATGAAACACAGAAGATTCTCCCCACCATTCTGAGTCTGTTTGACTAGGTGCTAAGAATAGAACTTTTATGAGGCTGGAAGAAATTTAATTAATATTACAGTCATCCACGAAATAAATTAAAATGCTGACATATAGAACAATCAGGATGGGGGGGGAAGAGGGGAGGAAATAAATCAGTAGTTCACATTGTCCACACTTCAAATATTTTGTAGTTATTATATCTTTCAATTTAAAAATCTATAGAAGGAATAGAGAAATAAGAAAAAAAAATAGTAAATAGTAATTTAGTAATTATACTAATAGTAATTATAGTAATAGGCCTGGTCAAGTGAAGAAATCATTTCACCAGAGATCATCTATTCATTGATAAGTCATTCTGAGTACAGGAGCTGGAAAGTTATGCTGTTAGTGAATGAAGTTCACTAAACTTTACAAAAGTAAAGATTTCACTCCTGCTTTAAAGGAGGTGCTGAAAACATTGAATGCAGTGAAATTTATGCCACTTCATTCTTCTAGGTATCCTCTCTCCCACATCTCCTGGATTTATCTCTACATATGTCTAGACAGCTCTAGTTATATCTAGATAGATCTAGATATACCCTCAATTGGTTTCTTACACTGGAAATATTTTTCAGGAGAATGATACTAAAGTTTTGCTACTTGGACACCTTCAAGGTGGTAAAAAACAAAACAAACAAACAAACAAAAAAGCTTTGGAAACTCAAAGCAATTCCTTTCAGGCTGTTCAGGCTGTTCTAAAAACCTGAATGAAAGAAAGTTGTTAAAACAAAAAATGAAAAAGAGAAAATAGAAAGTTTGATTAATTAGAGATTATTAAAGTTAGATTAAGCTTTATTAAGGTTTCATTTCTCTGTAAGAAAGATCTCAAAGCTATAACGTGTCAGATTCTGCCAACCTGCTTACTGGTTGAGAAACAATATGTTGTGTAGAGCCATTGTCAAGCATTGCATGCTCTCTCCTACATATCTGTAGGATCTGGGGGGAAAAAAGAATCCTGGCTTTGCTGTGCTTTTTTACCATATGGGGTCAAAATGAAGTATTTAGGTCATGTTTTATCTCATGGAAGGATCCAGGATGTAGTTATTGGCCACTCTGAACTAGCTTTTGTCCCTAAAGTAGATGTTTTGGCAAGGTACTTACAGTTAAGTATCATGCAGAAAAATACTGCTCACGCTTCTTTTACTGTCATCATTTCAAAACTGAGTCCCTTAGTTTCTTTCCAGCTGAACTGGAAACACATGCCAATTTTGTGATGTGAACAAACATGGACAAGGAAAACCTGTCTAGCATAATTTTAGTTGACACCTAAATTGTAGTCATGTTTGGTCTCAGGAAATAATGCAGCAAAAATCGAATGAGCTGTTTTTCCTTTAGTGCCAATACATTCTCTATTGTCATTTTCTGTGTGCTAAAAATGGAAAGGTTTTGTTCTTTACACACTGAACTAATCATAAGTAACTAAAAGTTTAGTGCACAATATTTTTCTCTGGACATACTTTAAACCTAAAACTACCTTATTAAGTTGGAAAACAATCAATTTTATCCTGTTACTAGTAATGGCATTATACTAGATTATCAGTGAACCAGCTTGCATTTATTTTTGTCTGTTAGATGGCGTGGCTACCCAAGGTGTGTTTTGTATAAATAGCCTTCAACACAAAAACGAATTCATACCTTTTAACTATATTAATTTTAAATAAATATAAGCTTTCACTGGATCCAATGTAAAATTGGATTTAAAATTTTATGTAACTTTGATATTATACGCACTTTTGAAAAGAAATATAATTTTGTATAGTTTTCCAAAATTGTAATAATCATTGATTCATCAAAATGCATGTTATCATTTTAATACATAGTTATATATCTAACCTGGTATAGAATACAGACATACATGTGAAGTGAAAAACACATAAGGAAGCTTTGCATTACTTTTAGAGTTATTGTATATGGCAACCGGATTCACTTTCTAGAGCTATGAATTTTTTCTTCTCTCCCAAGGGTCATTTACCTTGTCCACCTGACTATTTGGTCTAATGTTGAGCACTACTGACACACAGACAGATTAGGGGTGTTAGTTGTTGCTGCTTGTATGGCTGAAGAGTAAGACATTGCTCCAAGAACCTTAAAGGACAGAAACATCCCTTTTTATCTGCTCTCCGTATCTTTGGAAAACACCATCTCTATGGGCTCATCTAACAAAATCTGACTCTAACTTTTCTGATACTGCTCCAAGCTCTCCCCATTTCATCAGTTTTCCCTGTCTGAAAAGTGCTGACAAAAGTCCCTCATTCTGGCTGATAGGGAAATAAACAACAAGATGTTACTTCAGCCTATTTTTTTGTCAATATTATTACTGAAGTTTGAGGGATTTTGAAAAATATGAAATTTTAGATGATTAGCTAAGACAGCAGTTTTAATTAATGACAGCCTTAATCCATCATAATGCTTATGCATATATCAAGCATTTAAGCCTGTAAAAGTGAATTCACATCTATATGTTTTAGAAAAGAAAACAGTTTGAAGGGAGTTTTTAGAAATTCCCTGTACTTGTATAAAATTATACAGAATTGAAAATATAACAAAATATAGGACTATGTTTATTTTACTCGGATTTTTAGTTGCTGGAAACTTCCTGATATTATAAAGTTAGATTTAAAAAAAAAAGAAAAAAAAACACAAAAAAATCAAAATCAAATCTAAATTACTCTGTTTCAAAGAACTCGAAATAGGAATAGGAACTAGGAAATACTGCTCTGATAATATTTCATTGCCTTACAGTGCACCCACAAAGGGGCCTTGATTTAGTGTCTGATACTTATTTTTCAGATGTATTATAGACTTTTTATCAAGGCTAGGGTGATATCACCAGGTTGACCAGAGATATGATGAAATTCCTATTTACAAGAAAAATGGTTGTACCTTGTCTACCAAGAAAAAAAAAATGCCTTGACTTATACATCATTGTCAACCTTTTCTGCCATTGTTTATTCTTCTCTGTTTTCTGGGGAAGTTCTTCAGACTCTCTCAGTCCATAAATCATTTGTTGTTCTACTGCTTGAAGATACTAGGGCAACAGAGCAACATTCAAAATATTTTTATGCAATGTCTGTATGATATTTGCTTAGAAAACACAGAGATGGATGTACTAATTAATATTTCTTTGTTACTAGAAGAATGTGTACAAAATACAGTAAGTATATTGAAACCTATTTCAGAGGCTGTTGTGGTTTTGTTCACTTTAATCAAGTACAAGCCATGTTTGCCTTTGGATGTCTTTTTGATAATTTGACTTATAGTGTTTATTCATAATGTGCAGATAAGTGATTGAAAAGCTTTATTATTATTTGGAAAACTGTGAAATTTACTAGTCAATCTAGAGAAGGAAGAAGCATTTTTCAGGAAGAGAAGGAAGAAAAAGTGACTCACGGGGGCTGGCTAGTTGACAGTGACAAAACAGGATGGACTAAGTGACCCAACAGGATGGACTAGGTGACTCATTTAAATCCTTTTAAGATATTAGATCCTATGAAAGCAGAAAAAGGCAGAAGACAAAGAAAATAAGGTTGTGTAGTAAATAAAAGTAATGGAAAAGGGAAAGGTGATACAGGGGGGCTCAATATGTAACAATGAATGATTGATCCTACAACGCAAAGAATAAAGTTGTCTTGTTTTCAGATCATCTTAATCTTTCGTAAGCAGTTGTTTTGAAGAAAGCTTTGTAGACAGTTGGCAAAGCCCATCCTCTGTGTCAGGTCAGGTTTCTATCATCTCAGAGCAATTTCGTAGCTAGCAATGAAATACCTAAAAGTTATCTGGGTTTGGTTGTCTGGTAGGGGAGGACAGATTTTACAAGATATTTAGCCATCCAAAGGTTTAATAGATAATTATTATGTTATTCAAGAAAGCCTTTCTGTTCCTAACTGACTTCAAAATCATGTGCAATTGTAGATATGCATTCTCATCCTCTGAGCCATGAATTATGATCCATCCCTGCATACTTTGACAGTGCCACTGGAGATCGCTTTTCTTGCCCTTTTTTGATGGCACTTCAGTATCACAGAACAGGAATTGATGACATTTATGGCAATGTTCTAATACTTCTGAAATATGTAGACCCAAAAAATGTTTAAAACCCTCTCCTTTGATTTTTCTTCTATGAGCATTCTGTGCATTAGGAAGCTCTGCAGGACTTAATAGCTATGGGGTACTACATACTTTTTAAACAGAAGTGCAGCTTCCTTCAGCAGCCTATGTTAAGCTTTTATGTTGCAGCATGAGAAGTGCCACATACAGGCAGTCTTGGCTCTTTCCCAGTGTAAATGTTTTTCTGCACAAGTGCCCTAGCATATAAAGACTTTATAAACGCACTGGGATCATACACTGTAGTCTGTTTATTCCCCTCATCAACAGTTTGTCATTCGCTTAAATAATGACAAAGATGGAGAACTGTCTTATGTCTTCTTGCCTTTCCCTTTTATACCCCAAATATATCCACTCTTTCCATACCCACAATAACTTTAATAACAGTTCATTGAAAGATTTTTTGGTTCAAAACTCAATCAACCAGTAGAGTCATTCAAAATCAATATGCTCTGAAAGGAGATGCTTGGGTTTCAGGCACATATCTAGTTTGTGTAATGTTTATTATGTTGCTATGGGGAAATTGCTTATATACATAAAGCAGCGCACACCGTGCTTACTTTCATGTATGTGAGAATGCTAAAAGCCTGGTTCCCACTGCAATAATAGCAATCAAGCTGTTCAAATAAATTTTCTTTAACAAGACTCGGACATCATTTCCCTGGTGTGGATTGGCTTAGAGAGCGTGGGATCAGAGTGCCTTTTGGAGTGAAAACCTCTTCTGTGGAAATTTTTCACCTAATTTTCTCACTATGAATTAGAGAAATCTGTTACTTTCACTGAAAACAGAGTGCTTATATCACATTCTGAAAGTCTGGCTGGAGTGCCAGACTGTTTCTGTTTGGGGATGGATCAAGTCAGAGTGATGCAGACCTCTGTTTGCCTTACGGGGCCACTGGGAGTTACTACCTTTTGGAAGCACAGAATATCTTCCTGAGCTGCTCAGCCTAGGAAAGGAGCATCATTTGTCTTTTAGCGTGCTGCAGTGCGCCCTGCCAGCATGTCTGGCACCTCTGCTAGCCAAGGGAGAGGAGGGACAGTGGAGCAAGACACTGACTTTGCTTTTACACCTTCCCCATTCTCTGCTTGAAAAGAGGGAGCAGTGTGGCCACTTCTCGGGGAAGAAATAATTCTCTCTGTTCCCAGTGCCACTCTATTTTCTCCTGTGTTACCTGTTGTAATCTGAGTTTGGTTCTCTTTCCCTGGAGAACTGTCACACCCCGTGACCGCACGGTGCTCTATCCCAGGGGAATGTAATTTTGAAACCCCAGCACTGACAAAAAGTACCTGATGCTGTGTTGTTACTTGGCCCTTTTTGTGAAAGGCTTGAGTTTTCTAGCTGCTTTTTATGGTTTCACATCTCAGTGAATGTAATCTCAACTTACAGAATTACATTTGCAGACTGAAACATACTAGAATTATAGAATACTAGAATTATATAAAATACTAGAGTTACATTTTCATACTGAAACACAAGTGCTTTCTAGTGTTCCCTTGGTTTCTGCTAAAAGAATAAACTTTACATTAATGGTTAGCCACTGGTCATGTAACACCCAGCATAGATTTCCATACAGTAATTATGTAACTACACAAAACAGACTGAAATTACTGAAGTGGCATGCTGAAATTTTAAGGTAAGGTGTCAGAGCTATCTGAGAAAACTTGAAGTATGTGTTTGCATTTCTATTTGTAGACTGTTATATTTTTAATGATATATTTATGGTTTTAAGTGAGTAATGTTTTATGTACAGGAGAAATAGTTAATTTGCTTGGATGACACATGCATTAAACCTAACTTCACTGAACTTTTCTCCTGCCTCTGTTTCCTGGGAAATTAAACTCTCTTGTTAAAAAAAATCAGATACTGAAATGACATCTTACTGATGTCTGCAACAAAATTCACACTTATTTCTTTCATTGCTGTTATCAGAAGCACATGGAAAATATTAAGATACAGTAATGTAAATGCTTTACATTGGCCTATTTAAAGGAACAAAATCTGTGTAATACTACAAAAAAAAACCAGCCTACAAAGTGTATTTCTGCTGAGTTGTTTATGACTCCCCTGTCCTTCTTAGACCAGATTATGACTCCATTTGTGCAGCTAAATAGAGAAAATATTCTATACACTATTTTTCAAGTAAAATAGGCAAAATTCCTTGGTCCTATTGTGTCTTGTCTTTGAATTTCATATTGATTTTCCCATAGACCTACTTCCTGTGAGAAACTAAGGAAACTGAAATGCATAAAGCCTGGGCCCAGACTGAGAGTAATTGTGTGAGAAACCTTTTTAAAAGACAATTTTGGAGAGCAGCAATCACTGGGAGTGTAGCTGCCCACAAGCCATGGTACTCACTGGCTGTGGCAGAGGATCACTGGAGGTGTCTGACAGACACAATTTTGCTTAGCAACATCTAAGTCATCTGGTTTTGATGAGATTAAGGCTCTGTCAGAATCTGGAGCATTTTTGGGGACACCACAGCAATGGCCCTCTTGGTCAGACTTGCAGCTGAACCAGGCCAATGAAAGAAAAGCATTTCTGGGGCCATCTGCTTCCAGCTGGACCGTGTTATTTGGTCCATTCATGTCAACTGACTAATGTGCATAACATTTGAGAAAGATTGGAAAGTCTAATCTAAGACTGCTAAATACAAGCTGCCAGTATTATACAGGATTTTATTGTCAGTAAGTGTCGTTCAGAGAAGAGGTGCTTTGCCAGAATATTAATTTGACAGAATGTTTTGTTTGACCTACTGAAACTAAAGACTCTTTCTTGAACTCTGTTTCTGTAGCTCAGGCACATGTTGCAATAGTTCAAAAGTTAAGTCTGAATCTTATATTCCTGTCACTTATTCTCAATATGAATGCATTGTATTCATTTCTATCTTCTTCAATTTGGTAAACAGATTGTAATGTATTAGGATATGTCTATGTTTCAGGCAATAAAATCTTTAGCAGTTTTTCTGTTACATGACACTTGTCCCCATCCTTTTCTTAATTATTTGATAGATTCCATAATAACAGCTTATATTTTAAAAGCCTATCCATTTTCTAGTCTTAAACTTATGCCCTTGTATACATAGTTATTGCAGACACTGTCCAAAAGCATTACACAAAGGATGTATTATTTAATAGAACAAAGGTCAAAATGTTCATGATTCAATATGCCATAGGTCACTACATTTCGAAATGACTGCATATTTCCTAAATGATGCCTCGTTCTGAAATATATTTTAGGAACTGACAACACTTCAACTAGTTTGGGAAAAAGCAAAGACTTCAGAAATGTTTTGAATCATGAGTTATGGGGCTTAGGCAGTATATATTTCTTTTGCTGTGTCCTTGGTGGGAAACTAGATTTTCAGATTCTCTATCACTGTTGAGCATTATTTTTACATTTAATATGGTCCGTGGGGAGTTCTTCTACAACACTCCTGGGCCATATTTTTTATTTATATTGCAGTTCTTAATGACATTTTGATAGGTCTGAAATGAGTCAGAATTTTTTGTTATGTACTATGTCTTTTCTTCTTTCAAAGGGATAAATATAGTTGTCTGGCTTCTCTGATGTGATATATATTTTCAAAATCAACAGTCATAATACTGGTGTGAGCTACAATCCCTTCTGTCCCTTTGCCAATACAGAATATCATGAGGTGGGGTTTTTTGTTTTGTTTGTGAGTTTGTTCTCAGCATGGGCTACTAGTTTTGCTGGGCTTTTTTTGCTAAGAACTGTATTTTTCAAAACTCTACATAGACTTTGGCAGGGTCCTGAAGCACACACAAAAGGAAAAGTTTAATGTTTTATTTTTTACAAAAAAAAAAAGAAAGCCTTTTTCAAGTTGCACCAGACAGTATCCATCTTTCAGTCAGAGTAAATGCTGCCATTAATAGCCATTTGATATTAATTTTCACCCGCTTTACATATCCTGCATGAGATACATTAAAAAAATTAGCAAGCAGTTAATCTAAGAATATTCCTTGAAAAAAATCTCTAAAATTTACTGGTTTACACTTTCAGGAATATTATCAGTAGGATGCCTTTGCATTGCATTTAGGTCTATACAAAAGTAGCATGCTTTCTATTTCAGTGCATAGTAATAGACTGCTATTTCCCATTAGAAATTGATTAGACAGATACAAAGATTGCTAGTTTTCATGATGTCCAGGAGGTGTATTGACTCAAGATTGACAAAGTCAGGTGATCCTGTTGTTCCTCTGCCTCTTGGAACTAAGGATAAATTTTCAGTTGTTCACCAAACATGTCAAAACACAATGCTGTGTTTCTGAAAGTTATTTTCATTGTAGCCTATTACCAGTCACACAAGAGAGTCTAATTAACAGACTGGGTAGCTGCTTTTCTCCAGTGCATATGGAAGAGATTGTTTTACATAGCTGCTGATCTTTAGCTAGGAACTATCTGAGCTGGAAAATCCACCGGCCCAGCATCCTGTAGAGGTGGCAGTATCTCACAGGAAGCAGTCTAGTTTTGGGGGGTTCTGTTCAGCATTGCATAGACATGTGTGGCCTGCTTCCAAGTTTGGGTACGTTCGAGGAGAGCTAGCTGAAGGGATCTCTGTCTAATTTCCAGCTTTTAGCATTAGCTGACGCAGTCCTAGCTTGGGTCTTAACATGCTTAGTGTACGTAACTTTCATTCATTAAGATCTGAAATGTCACCGATTTACAGTGGTCTCTCCTTCTAGAGCTCACTTCTCAGAAGACACTGTTATACAGGATTTTTTGGGGTGTTACATTTCGCTGACCATGGTATATGGCTCAACTGTGGCAAGAGTAAAAAACACATTGAAACAACAGCCATGATAAAAGATAAAGATCACACACAATTGCTGAGCTTGTTCAGGTTATTTCTTAATGTTGAAACATTAGATATGGCTATTACAGGATTTCTTTTATTTATATGCTGCTCAGTACTTTAGATATTTCTTCTGTCTTTGCAGATTAGTCTTTCCAACAGTTGCTAAACATATACAAGGGAAATATACATTCTTAGTGATCATAATTCCTCTGCACATCATTCAATGCACTATAATGGTAAACATATAATTATTTTGAAAAAACTCTTTTTCAACATTCTTCAAAAATGCATTTTCTTTTTTTTTAAAAAGAAAGAGTCATTTAATAGTCAACCATAAATGTTGCACAAACATCAGAATTATATTTTGACATAAAAGATATCTAGCTGATATGATGTGCTTCTTTTTAAATGTAATAAAAATAACTCTGAAACACTGTAAAGTAATAAACATTATAGCATAGCTTTCCAATTAATATACTATGCCACTCAGGGGCATTAATGCTTTTGTTGTTGCAAACATTCAGATTAATTAACCAACTAAGCAGTATTCTGTAACATGAACATAGTAAATTGGTAAAGAAAATCTAATTAACATGTTAAATATGCAATATATGTTTAGGGTAATAAATATGTTAAGATCATGAATTTTATCCTTTGTTATAGGTAAGGTTATATCCCTGAATTTCATAGACTAGTCACTTTTTTCCTTTTTTTTTTAATATCAAATATATTAGTTGTGACATTTTCATGACCAGATATTGTATAGGATTTCATCCCATGTAGAACAAAAAAGCATTTTAAGTATATAAAGCTGTTTGCAGTATTAGAAGTTTGGTAGGTGACATTTATACAAATTTATATGTTCATAAATACAAGTACACATATTTAGTATATGTGCACTTATATACCTACATGCTTATATAAATGACTATTCATACATACATAAATTTATAAACATACACATGTGTACTTATACATATAAATATGCATAAGCAGCTCTGTGTGTGAATGTATAATAACATAATTATGATACCTTATTTACCTGTCTGTAAGAGGAAAAATATATGCAAGGACACTGAAAGATGCAATAAGATTTTTCTTGGAATTACTTTGAGGAAAGCTTGATAATTTTCATTATAGCAATTTTATCAGTCAGTATCATTACACAAGATTGTGAAAGCTTGCCCTGTCCATTGTGCTCAAGACTGATGTTCTTTAATCCTGTCACACTTAGGTAATGTAGGTTGACATGATACTGTATGAAGAAGATTCCACATAAAAAAAAAAGAAACCTGAAAGAGCGAAAGAGTATACCTAGCCTGTGCCTGTAGATCACAGTGTCAAAGACTATGTGTCCACTTCTATGGTGAGATGAGCATGAAACTAAAAGATTGCTGTGGATAAGGCTTCTAGCTGAGTGTCAGAGATGATTAATGAGAGAGATAAGAGAATGTCCTCCTTTTGACATTAAGGGAGGAGAATGGAAGAGCAAACCAAAGGGAAGCATTTATATCTGAAAAAATAATGAGGGTCACAAAGCTCTGGTCTCAAATTAGAGTGGCGTGTTTGTCCATTTGTCATTGGAATTTGACCCCTTCTGTCTAATAAAGACTTTTAAGGGAAGTTGGTAAAAAAATGTACCTCATAGAGAAATAAAAAGGTCTAAAAGCTCTGATGGAAAGAACAATAGCAAGATGAAAACAAAACATGAGCAAAAAGCTCAGAACTAGGTGTTTCTCAGAATAATATAGTTACTCTTCAGCTCTAAGATGGGCTTTGTGGAGACAGGAGCAGATTAAGTCAAGTATCTTCTCCAAAGCTTATTGAGAAAATTAGATAAAAGACTAGTAACAGAAATAAGTATTGCTGAAGATAGCTCTATAATATACATTGTGTGTTCTTACAACACAGAGAAGTTCATGACTCACCCCCTTGATGGAGGTGGATTAAAAGAACATAGTCAATTTAAATGTCAAAAGTCATGAAGGAGCTTCCTGTTAATACAGATATACTATTCATGCTATAGAAGAAAAAAAAATAATTTCTCATTCACTCAAGTTATTCAAAGGAGTATTTTTGTTGTAAGCATACAATTTGTAGGTAGAAAATTATTTTCTTAGATGTATGAGTTTGTTGTAATTGGAACCACAGTGTAATTTGCCATCTGGGTAAAATGTATCAGACCTCATAAGAAAATTGAATGGCAGATTAAATTAGCTGAAATTGATCTTGGTCTGGGAGTATGTGGCAATACAGTTATCTATTAAACATTAAATTAGCCTTTGAGATCCTGGAATTTTTGTACTACAATGAGAGAGGAACTTGTATTTTAAAAGTTTTAGAGGGACTTACTTCTCTCAAGTATTTTTATTTTGTGAGTTAGGAGGAGCATGCATAGTGTTGCTTGCATGTATATGCACCTCAGATCATGCTGAAATCCCCTGCTTTCTTAATTTTTAATCACTACTACTAATAACAAATTTTTGTTATTATTAATTTTTTTATAATTTGATAGTTATTGATGAATATTGTTTTATTAGTTTGCTAATAATGTAGCCATATTTAATAATTGCATGATATGTAATTCTTCTGTGAAAAGGAAAATAGACTATTCCTTTAAAAAGAAGTTTATCCTCCTGCTTTAAATTTTATCTGAAAGTAAAATTATATTAATGCTGTGTATTAAAGCCTCCAAGAAAATATTGAAAAGAGGCTAAAAAATATGTTTTCCTTTATGAAAAGAAGCAACAATAATTTGAGCAATGAACTGATTTATTGGAAAACATAAAAATGAAACACTTAATGCATGACATAGTTAAAACTGCATTTATCTGTGGTATAGTGCAGTTGAGAACTTCAACAGAGAATGTGAAATACTGCCAAAATATCTTAAAATAAAGATTCTTCTGGGACAGTTTATTTTTAGTGTACATACTGCTAGTGATTGTGTAATCGAAACTTACTTGTTTAGGAAGCTGATATTCTGAACATGTTTTGAGCAGAAGTTCTTTTATATTCATCAAACAGTGTTGATATATGTTTCCTGCAGCGGTGAAACAGCTCATATGAAATACAAGCAAAGGGTTAGTACATTTTAAAATAACATGTTGATGTTCAAACCAGAGATGTCATTTCCAAGTGATAAACTATGAATGTACTGCTTTCACAGTTATAATGACACAGCCTAAATAGTTTTCTCCCCTCTCATTGCCTTATTTTTAGTTTCTGTTATCTACGTATTTCTCTATGTGTTGGATCAGTGCAAACTAGTTGTGATCATGTGTAGTTGATAAATGGCTTTCATTTTTGTTTGGTATGTTTATCAGACAGGTCAATATAAAAATGATATTTGTTATAGCCACAGATAACAGAAAATTAGGTATATTGTTAGGAGAAAAGAAAGGAAACAGTGCTGCTGCTACTTGCACCTACTTGCTCCAATCCATCAAAAGGAAAGGATAAAAACTGTTTCAGCCTGTCACCTTCCTGTGGTTCTCCCCCCTTCCCCCTCCCCGCTCNAGCTGAAAGTCATTTACATGTTTTATTGCACATAGAAAGCTGTATTACTCTAGTCAAGTTGTCTGAAGTTGTCCAGAGGTCTTTATTCAACTTGTGGCACTAGATAAAATTATTTGAAAACAAAGAAAGAGAACACAATACAGAATGAAGACTAGGTCTGTAGTGTTCATTACATTAATTTAGAATTTTGTTTTAGAAATTGAATCACTAATTACAAAATTAATATCATAAGTTCTCCCCTGTGTCAGAGGGAGAAACTACACCTGTTGTTATTCACCATTTTCAAGAGATTGCTGTATTCCTTTCCTCTTTGTAATAGAATCATTCCCCAGATCCACAGAAAAAAAACCCAAAGAAAAAACAAAAAGATGTGGAAATGGCCTTGGTTTTGCCTTTTATTGTTAGAAACTTTCCAGTTTCATAATTTTCCCAAAATCCTTTTTGTCATCAAGGAAAGACTTTTATTCTAGGATTCCAATTTAATGAAATACAGATTTCCTAGATTAAAAAAAAAAAAAAAAAAAAAAGTTTTTAAANTTTAACAAAGTAAAGCAGGAATTGAACTTTTATTTTGCAATAGTGAGAGTAGGACAAGTTACAGTTTTTGAAAACTGGATGAGAGTAGGCCTCTTGAGGGCTCAGTACAAGAGCCATATAACAAAATACATATACTCTATCTGTTACTTTTACAATAGCCTGGGTGTAATGAAATAAATCCATGCAATATCTTTTTCTTTTAATCATTTCCAGTTTGTTGATTATATAATGTAGAAAATAATCAGCTAATAACAGAGAACATAATAAAAGACAAAAAACTGGTGGGCAGGGAGTTTCTTTTCTGATTCAAAGTGATTCATCACTCAGATCTTTTTCACAGGCACATGCAGCACGTTGTCTTTACTGCATGGGAATAACAGTGCTTTATGACAGCTCTATAGGTTGAAAATTTCTCATTAATCAGCAGTTTGACAGGAGATGTGAATATCTAGATCAGCACTTCCACTACTACAGTTGGAAATTTAGCCCCTGTCTTTAATCTTTTGCTTCACTGATTTAACTGTTTGGTAATGCTTGTTTTGAAGTCAATAAGCACACATGGATGCTTCCTATCATCATAATAGTGCATTTCATTCTAAACTGCTTTTAACACGAATTAACCATGACATAATATTTTGGTTTCAGAAATACACTTATCCATTGAGAAAACCTGGTCTGGAAGTCAGATAAGCAGACAGTAGAACTCAAATTCTGTGTATTAGGACCTTCCTTTCTATAATGAATTCAAATGTATCGCCTTTATTTCCACCAGTCTGTTAAGGAATACAAAGAGGGCTCCTCACCGGTCACTCTTTCTTTTGGGGAGGTGAAGACCAACAAGCATCTGAAGGCATTTCATAGAAGAGTGCAGGGACAGACGTGAAATGCCAGGCATTTAGCTCCTGGAACTGGATGTGACATTGTTCTGACATCTTGACACTTTCCACAGTGTAGAAGAAGAATCACTAAATATACTAATTAGGAGAACAGATGTTGTCAATATACCTGTGTTAACCTGGATTATTTTCTTGACTGTTGAAAACTACTTCTTCACTTCCTAGTGTTCTCAACCCACTTTAGCTTTCTTGAAATATAAAAGCAGCACAATATTTAATTACTTAAAAATTTGAGATAATTTGAAATAGAAGATTAGGGTAGAGACATAACAGCAGCAAGTTACCTCATTTTTTTTGAATAAAATAATAGCGTGATTATTATATAACCCTGACATGATATAACTGACCATATTTAAAATGAAATCTATATTTACAGTTTTTATTTTGGTAGCTTACTGCAGAGAACAAAGAAAGTCTACTTTGTGTACTTTGTACAAGTATACACTGGTACAAGTGTACTTTGACACATGTTTAATTCTGGAGAAATTTCATTTACTTGCATCAAGTTGTTCATCTATAGTGAAGAAGGTGCTTTGAACTTGGGTAACGTGACCAATTTTCTTTTCCAGTACTTCCAGACTCTTATGGTATACTATTTAGTGCCTTTAGGTGCATCTGCACGTATCCTCTGAGATTTTTTTCCAAGGTACGCATTTGAACTTCCTTTCTGTGGAAACCACGGTTCAGCTGAGAGGTGGAGGAACTTGTGCACTCATGGGCTTACTCTGATATGAAAACAGAATAAGGCCCAAACCCCATAGCTCAGATGTAGTCTCAATACTGCTTATAGTTTTTGTAAAATAGGAAAATTACCTTGTGCTTTTATGGCAAGGAAATACAGATCAAAGATTGTGGAAACAAAAGTGTTACAAAAATAGTAGAAGCAAGATGCATTCACTAAACTTTCTTTACGTTGTAATTATAAAACTGTTTTTAATTATTTTTATCAGTACATTAACATTCAAAACAAATTATCTTGTTCTATTAGCAATTAGGATCTCGGTTTCCCTTATTGAGTATAAGGATACCATAGGAAGAAAAGATTATCTAACCTCTGTTTTAGTTCACGTGAATGAATGTTACTGGAGTGAGGTATTTCGTAAGAGGAGCATAAGGACATGCTATGATCATGCTCTTTCCTTCTTTTGTTGTCTTCACATGTCAGAGGAGAGGACCCAAGCAGGCAGGCTATATATGGTCTCATGTAATATGTGTGCATATTGCTTATATTATACTGACTCAGCTCTCAAAATCTTCTACAGACATGCTGGAGACATTTTCATTGAAGTTAGGCACACACTTCAGTAAGTCTATAGGTTTCAAGCTGAGAACTGTGAAATCTTAGTGAGAATAATTGTGACAGGAAGTCATGCATTCAAATATATTCAGAGTCGTTTTCTTTAAAAATGTATGAAAGGAAACTGCAGCAAAACTGTATGAAAAGCTGTAAGAAAATTTAAGTGAACTTTAAAATTTAACTGGTTATTAATGCTTCCTCTTCTCGCCCACATTTCAGAAAATATGCCTGTGTTTTTCCTTATGCTGTCTTTTTGCATTGTTCTGCATAGTAGAAATATTTTAAAGCTTTGAAATAAAAATTGAATTCTGAATTCTGTGATGCTATGAGGTACTCACTTTTTCACTTAAATAAAAGCCTATATATTCTTAGGCTTGTAGATGCATAGAATTGAATCAATGATTAAGCGTCAATATGTTCTCAGATTCCTTCAATCAAATTTTGTGCATTAAAATAATTTTTTTCTGACCAATACTTACAATTGATCTTAACATAGCACTAGAGATCTTGTTATATGTGTCTGTCTAAATCAGGAGTGACTCCAATGGCCATATACTGGAGAAACTACAAAATGAAACAAGAATCAGGAGTTAAAACTTTTTCATCACCTTAATTTAATCAGTAATGAATTTGTGTTAGTTTTGGAAATGTTAAAGTCAGGAAATGGAATCAGACTTGCATTATCCATTTTTATTTTAGAAGACACATATGAGTTAGTCACAGGGTCCAGAAATCCAAGTAATGTACACCTGGGAGCTCTGCTACCAAATGAGCTCATCTAAGCGTGGGATGCAAATAGAGCAAACCTGGTGAATAACTTGTCAGCGTGCAGGCTGCAGCCCTGGAGCCTTTCCTTCACACGGGGCCCAAACACTTTTCTTCAGATCGAATTTTTATAAAAGCAGAATCTGTATGCGATTAGCAGAGTTAGACTGGGCGCTGATTCAAAATGTGTTTACTAAAGGCCAGGAGCCATTCCATTTCAGCCTCTTGAAAATTACTCAACATTTTGTTCATAGGAATTGGATCGAATGATCTTGATAGATGCTGACACATCAGTCTTTTCAGAATCCTTTATGTCTGTATAATTAAATTGAAGGTTGGCACTAGGGGATCTGGTGCTCTGTCAGGTAGAATATGGTTTTTTATGGCTAGTATGGGAAGACTGTACAGGCAAGGAGATATTATTCTGCTTCATTGGGTCAGGAGGAAAAGAAAAAGAGAGTGATAGCAGGATTTTTGTACTCAAGTCGATTCAATTTTCCATTCACTAGGTTATTGTTATCAAGGATTTCTGCCTGTCTGAGGGCTGTTTTCTCTAAAGTACTCTATTTACATACACTTGTTTTAAACCACACACTACATTTCTATGTAAATTCTGTTCAAAGAGGAAAGTGTGCTGTTTTCCTGTGCAGTAAAATCTCTTCCATTTTCCTGCCTTTGTAGCTGTTGGCAAGTTTAATGTGTCACCTGTGTGACCATAAACCTCTTACAGTCCATCTGCAGTGTAGATGGATAATAAGGCTTGCAAGTTTGAAGACACACAGACTTTTGCTCCCAGAATAGTATTTCTCCAACTTAATTTGTCAGTTTTCTTTAATCACTGTTTCTCCATTTCTATACATACACTTTTATAGACATATGATCAGGAAATTATTTACAAATGTAATGATTGCACCAACAGATGTTAACAAAATGCTTCCAAATACCTCCAAAATAGAGACAAACAAAGAAAATTGAGTGATGGTAATGCAGCTCCCTTTTTATTATTTTATTTTTATGCAAAGTTTCACTGAAAGGGAAGAATGTTGTTAACCCTGATAGGACAGAATAAATTCTTTTTTATTTATACAAAGTTTGAGTGAAACTATTTTGCAAAGAGATAGACTAATAAAACTGGTAGAGAATAAAAGCACTGAAATTTTATTCATTTCTTGCTGTCAAAAAGTTGAAAAGATTGGAGAAAAGGTGATCTATATTTTGGGAAACCAGACTTCGTAACATCCCTCCAGATTTATAGTTAGGTCATTTTGTGATGACTACTGATGTATGTAAATCAAGTCAATAAATATATATATATGACATTAGCTGGCAACAATTGCAGATAAATATCAGACATTTGTGAGAACAAATTTTATATCCATAAAAATCAATTTGTAGGCTGTAGGTTTTTGAGAATTTACCATACAATTATTTTCGCTTTTGTATATAAAATGTCTATATGGCATTGTAACAGGTCATGTTGGATGGCAGAATAATCTATCTACACTCCCAAGCAGAACAGAATTTCTAAAGCAGTCTCTGTTGTGATGCACACATGTGCCATGTGCATGTGCTTGTCCGCTTACAAATTACATGTCTTTTTAATCCCATAGTGTGTTGGCATGGATTTTAGCCATATTAAAGACTTTGACCTTCGACAATATCTCTGCAGATTAGGGGCCTATACTAACAATGCTGGAGGCAGAACATTCATTCTGTTCCCTCACAGAGAAGGAGTTAGCAACAAATTACATGTCTTTTTAATTCCACAGTGTGTTGGCATGGATTTTAACCATATTAAAGACCTTGACCCTCAACAGTATCTGCAGATTAGGAGACTATACTAACAACACTGGAGGCAGAGCATTCATTCTGTTCTCTCACAGAGAACGAGTTAGCAACATGATAAAGAAAGTTATGACTTCACTCATCTTTGGAAAATTGTTCCCTCCACTCATCTATTTGCAAGGTGGTAGCCAACTGGAGAATAACTTCTGTTAGAAGTAGAAAGAATATAGAAGAAGTAGAAAGAATGACTTTCTGTTAGAAAGATTCTGGCACGACCTTCCAAACTATGGTAGGTCTTGAAAGCAACACTATGCAGAGTGGTGGTCCAGAAGTGCAAGCAATTTTAAAGCACTCAATAATACATACACACACTGTGTACCTTTCCCACATATGCTGTAGAGAATGACATACCTTGGCTAAAGATGTCCATCCACTTGAGCATTTCTGAGTAAGTATTACTGGAGAAAAACACTAGAATTTAAAGCATGTAGAATTTTATGGGGAAAAAAGTAAAACCTCTTCCCTACAAGGATGACTTGTGAAATGTATTGGAAATTGTGCCTCCTAGAACTGATATAACATTTTGATTGCTCTTACTGTTTCAGTTCTAGGTTTTAAAAAATAATTCAGTTACAAACTCTTATAGCAGACAAGTAATTGTTTCTGCTTTCCTGGACTTAACTTGGCCTGAACTACTACACTTAGGTAGTTGTTCAGCAACCAGTGCTGTTTTGGGCTTTAAACCAAGAACTGGCTCTGGTGAGACAAAACAAAACCCCACACATTTTCTGCTCAGTGTTCTCCTATGTTTTTTTCCCTTTACAGCACTGTGAACCTCTTCTTGGCCTTTCATTGATCAGATCCTTTTTAACCTAAGTAAATGAAAACGGTATCTCTTACTTTGTAGTTACTAGATAACACCTCTGTGAGTACCGAGAGCTTATATGTATGGAAAGGTCTACGAAAGTACTCCCAATGTTTTATAAAATAAGATATTTTTTTTTAATTTTTTGGTAGGAATGTGGAATTTTGTTAATCTTAAATTCTAGGCCTTGTTTTTAAATAAAAATAAATAAATAAATAAATAAATAAGATTACTAGAGTAGCTTTATTGTAACATGACATTGTATCATGAAAGTTCAAAGCATGCAGTGCACAGTATCTGCTCAAGACAAACACAGTTAAAACATTAGAGATCTCAAGAGATATGTAAAACAACTGTCTGCTTTAAATTGCTGTGGTAGTATGCAATTTTATTTAAAAGGGATTCATGATTTGAGTGCTTCCATTGTATTATATGCAATTGTTTTAATAGTGGGAGAAGGCTAAAATGTAATAAATTTTCAGATGGGTTTATTTCTTCTTTGTCCTTCAAGTGAATTCACAGTAAAACCAGCTTTAATTTGATAAACTCTTTGTATTGCACTATGTAGGCACTTATATTTTGTCAGACCCAAGTTTTGTTTATAATTTATAACTATTTAGATGTCCTATTGTTAGGTTATTCCATTACAAATATTCCATATCCCATTATTCTTCCCACAATCAAGTGAATATAATAAATCTAATCAACATGTGAAGGACATATGCAGAGGTGAATACGTAGGAAAATTAGCTTGTGCAGTTACTAAGAATGAACAGAGAAGGAAAATACTCCTGTTCCTATTTAATTTGTTCTAATAAGAACTTTGGAGACCTGGAGAAACTAGACAATCTCTGACAAAGTGAAAGAGATGATGTACTTCTCCTTTCCTCAAGTTGCAATGATTTCTCACATATTTATTGGTCAACGGTAGAGAGAGAGGAGCTCAAAGGGGTGCTAGCTTCTTACTAATTGAAATCTTTGTTCAGGTCCCTTGGAGGTTCTCACGCTCCTCAGATCATCCTCCTCCCTTGCACAGAAAATTTTAATATGGGTCTGACTGACCATCTATAAGTGAGTTCAAATGTTTTATTCCTGCTGGGACTAATTTAATGTTATTGTGGTGTTGTGATCTGAGATTCAGTGGATTGGCTTGTCATCAGATGGATTTAACAAAGTGATGGGAACAAACAGAAAATAAAAAAGCAAAAAGGGGTAATTATTAAAATATGTGCTGCCTACTTACTGACCAGAGGTAGAAATGTAAATATTGATGTTATATATCTAAAAATGTACTAGTACTTAGTTTTTCCCATAGATTACCTGCAATCTTCCTCTGTGTGTGTGTATGTGTGTATGTATATGCATATGCATAAATAATATTTATCTACCTATACTTAGCCTTTTACAGCTACTTGCAGCAGTTTAATGATCCCAGTGTTCTTCAAAGTTACTCTAGGCTGGTTGTAATCAGGGCCACTGCTGCATTTACTGGACCTAGCTGTGACTGTAATTAGCACAGCCCTTTCTCTTAAAAGGCTTTAATTTTACAACTTTTTTCCTCTATTCTGGATCATTTTCAAGGTAAAAACAGCTCAGAAGCTATACCAGAATTGCCAGAACAGATAAAGTACCTGAATTGCTTGGAGAGCAGGTTGTTTTGTTTTGTTAAGGCTTTTAAAAAGCAGAGAACTTTTGTTTGTTTGTTTTGGATGACCGCATTACAAGTGAGAAAGTTAGGTTATGGTAGTGGAACAACAGTAAAATTAAATTTGCTCTGCAAGGTAACAAAGTAAGGTGCCTCTTATGTAGTTCTTAGTATTTGTTCTTTCCTGAGAGAGTGTGATTTTGAAAGAAAAATGAATTTTTAATTAGTACCTCTGTGCTTTGAAAAGACAACCTTCTAAACTTGTTCATGAGCCTTAAGGTCTTTTTCACAAATAAAAACTGTGAGAGAAAACTGTCTCTCCTATGTTCTGGGAGGCCATCTGTCTTTTATTTTAAGATATGTTACTTAAGATTGGTGGTGTGTCTTACTGAGATTATTCACTTTCATTCCTCTTTATAACACGAGAGCTAGTGAAATATCTGAAGATTAGGAAAGCTATATTGAGGAGGAAGTAGGAATAATTTTGTGTTGATCAAGGTTAAGAGGGTAATGAATTCTTTCAGTTATTTTTCTGACAAGTAAAACCTTTCTGCTTTAAAAGGTTTAAAAACAAAGGTAATCATCCAAGGCTGTAATAGCTGACACATCTTAAATGCAGAGAAGATGTGCATACATTATGGGAAAGCTGAATCTGGTGGCAGAGAAGCTGCTGCAGCTCCAAGACCCCACACTACCAAGGATACTCATCAATATTTGCATGCCCCCAGTCAATGTGCTTTAGATGTAGTGTCAGCCATAGTGTATCCAATATTGTGCTCTGGTTCTTCTCAATCCAAGTTGCCTTACATGTGTGCATGCACATGTGCATGTACACACACATATTTCTCTCTCAGGTCTCTCCAGTAGCCAGCACAGAACCCCTGGTCCCTCTGGTATCCACCTCTCAGACTGGTCTTTCCACCTCTTTACCCAGGCTTATGATCTCTTTGATCCCTGGATCCCAGGCCACTTACCTAAGTCACCAGCCTAATGTTTGCTCATGACACACACTGACACATGCACCAGTGGTGGTCCACAGGCACATGGCCCCTGTAAATCCTGATCCCACTCCACTTGCTGCCGTTCAGACATCCCCACACCCATGTGCACATAGACAGAGAGCTCCTTACATGGGAAAATAGCCAGAAATGAAGTTTAGTAAGAAAATTAGAAGACAGGACAGATCAGGCACAGGGCATGACCAGACAAGTACAGTGACCAGCCTCTGCTTACATATTATTAGCTCCTTTTACCTGCTTGTCCCTCTCTTTACCCACATTTGTTCCGCCCCAGACCACCCTCAGTCCCAAAGATGCTATGAGGCTGGTAATCTGCTGTGACACCTGATAGAGGCCATGGTAGGACAAGGCCCCCCTTGCCCACATGCCTCCATTGTCCTTTATTTTATCACATAACCCAATGAAAGGATTTTATCTTCTAATGAGACAAAAATTGATTTCTTTTCCTTTGCTTCACTGTATTGAATGGGGATTGCTGTCAAATAAATGCACTTACCAAGCCAAAAACATAAAAATTCCAACTAAATAAGCAATTCACCAAAGCTTTTAGGTTTGTGTCACCAAGGTGGAACTGGAGAAATGCTAGTTGCTTGGACCTTTCTGGAGGAAGAGCATGAGGATTAGGGGTGGTGGCACTGAAAGGAGCTAAAATGGCTTACTTTTCCTGTCTGCAGCAGTGATATTTTTTTTTTTGTCATTGTTGAAAACTCTCCAGAACACATATTGTGATATCCCTATAAAAGGACAAAAGGAAAAGTAATCTTTCCTTGTGCCTCATAATGCTGGTGAGGACAGATCAGAGAGCAAATTTTCTCTCCTCTCTTCCAAACTAAACAGTGCACAAAGAAGGTGTAAGGAAATAATATATGTGTAGAAAATTCTATCATTTTCAAGGCATGAAGAACTTTTATAATGACTTAAGTGGGGCCTATATTAGAACTATGATTTATGAAAAGGTGATTATAGAATTGTAGAATTGTCTAGGTTGAAAGAGAACTTTCAGATCATCAAGTCCAACCACCAACATAACACTGACAAAAACCATAACTAAACTGTTGCTAAGCACAACATCTACCCATCTTCTAAATACCTCCAGGGATGACGATTCTACTATTATTATTATTATTAAGCATGTTCCAATGCTTAATAACCCTTTCAGTGTAAATGTTTTTCCTAATATCCAATCTAAACCTCCCCTGATGCATCTTGAGGCCATTTCCTCTGGTCCTATTGCTTGTTACCTGGGAGAAGAGACTGACCCCACCTCTCTACAACCTGCTTTCCAATAGTTGTAGAGAGCAATAAGGTCTCCTCTAAGCTTCCTTTTCACCAGGCTAAACAACCCCAGTTTTCTCACTCACTCATAAGACTTGTTCTCCAGACCCCTCACCAGCCTTGTTGCCCTTCTCTGGACTCTCTCTGGAATCTCAATGTCTTCATCATAAGTTTCCTGGCTTAAAATGCAAGGTTCCAGCTTTTGTCCCTTCAAGGGGCATAAACACAAGATCATCTCATTAAATTATGGGCACCATGTACCATAATTTTAGAATTTACTATTCAATGAATGCATATATAAATATGAATTTATAAATAAACATCTTCTTGACAGTGTGTCTAAAATAAAACTTCATATTTAACACCCATAAAATCATACAGTGATGGTTTAATGGACTGGAAAAAAACTCTGGATGCTTCTTTATTAGCTAGTTTTCTGAAAGCATTGTTAGCCTGGAAAATAGAAAATAACATTGATAATATCAAGTAATACCTGACCTATGGAGGTTTTTTTGGCATGTCTTTTGTATGCAGAGGAAGACCATGTTGCTTTGGAATTTGGTCAGAGCTTAAAGCTCAGGCCTGGACTGGGTGAAAAATATTTGAAACCAGATTAACTGCAGATGTTTAGTAACTATTTTGCCTATAGAATAAAAAAAAAGTGCAAAAACATAGGTGGCCTTTTTTAATTCTTCTTTATACAATTTAGTTATAAACTCTAATTCTAGAACTTTTCTACATTTGACTTTGAGATAATACAATTATCTTTTTGTTGATAGGCCAGCATTGTTTCATTTCCCCAATTTTTGTATGCCTCATTGCCACATAAAGAGAAGAGGAATATAGAACATAATTAAAGGTGAATTCATTCAACATGTAGGATTTTTGAAATCCAACTTGAAGAAAAAAAAATGCTCCATTGTTTTTCTGCAGTCTCCAGTGATTGCTCAGACCAAAAATAACACACTACGTAGGATTGCTCTGTGTTTTAAAAAGCCATATTTTTTCTCTGTTTTTTTTGTGGTGTGTTAGGAATCCATGAGAAAATAGTGCACGTTGGATGTAACAACTGGCTTCAAATAGGGCAGGAGAAAGGAAATACACAAGCAGAAAATGAACACATTTTCTAGAGACTCATCCTGGTGAGCTCCAGCAGAAGCTCAGGCAGGTGAACGTGAGTAATAACAGTAAGAGGATACTCTGTACTAACTGGAGTCTGGTTGGATCCTATTAGCAGGCAGAGTGCCTAGCAGGAAAAGAGAACTTTTCAGTTTCTGGAGCAGGTGGTGGGCTGGAGCACCAAGAGGTGGGTGGTGGCTACGGTTCCCTCCTCCTTCATCAGGCTCCTGGTGATGGTCTCCAAATCTGCTCCACCCTTTCCGGTCCCTTATTGCATATCTGTGTGTCCAGAGAATACTGTAACTGCTGGCATTGGACTTGTTAATTTACTTAAAAGCAGTCAACCCCTTTAAAAGTAATTGTTGCAAGCATTTTACAGATTTAAAAAAAATTTGTCATTTGTCTTCTTTCTCTTCTGCATCTTTAGCTCAGTGTAAACAGTTTTAAGATGCCAGGTAAAACTTTTGTGTTCTTGGGGAAGGCTCACAAATTACTGGAAAGGGCAGAGGTGAGAAAGAAGGTGAAAGGTGAGTAGAGAGAAAGAGCTGGGTTTTAGAAAATTTTATTTTATTTTTCTTACACTTAATAATGCGCTCAATTTTTGTTATCATCTCTGCTCCTTTTTGTTTTGTTAGTCTGGCCTAAAATTTGATCCATGCTACTTCAGTTCCTCTTAAATATTAGTGATTACTTGGAAAGGGAATGCAAATCTACAAGAAAAAGAAGGTGTTCAGAATTAGGGTCATTATTATATTTACAGGAATTGCAGAAAACATCTCACATTCCTTTTAATATGCCAGAATGTTTTTTTTTCCCCTAATATTTTCTTATATGACCTAAAAGACAGATCAAGAAATTTATGTCAATATGCTTCTGAGATACATTTAGATACAAACTGGAGATATATGCATTTGATAAAACTTAATGAAGATGGGAGGGGAAAAGCTATTCAAGGTTTCCAACAATGAGAAAAATCATGCAGGTACAAAAAGGCACTTAGGGGAAAAAGTAAAATAATATGTCTACAGGGTCTGGATGTCTGGATGGAAGCTTTCAAGCTCACTTTGTTTCTCATGAACTCTTCCTGTTCCCAAACTTAAGGGAAAAATGGAATACTGTGTACTGTATGTACCTCTGTGTTTGCCTTTCAGACAGCTAAAAACAATTTTTATTGTAGGTTTTCTTTTTCACTTTAATAAGTTGCTTATGCATAACACTGGAACAGTTATTGCTAGAACACAGTAACCAAAAAACTATTTAGGACATAGATTATAACAGAAAGAGAGAGCAGTATAAAAGATATGAAATGTATTTTTATCAAGCCACATCATGAGACTAAGGATTTTTCATGGAAGCTAAGTAGAAATTAATACTGCAAAAATAAGCATGAGGCTTTCAGAATTGTTCACAAGAGCGTGGACACTAGAAACTGTCAAAAATAAGAAACATGACAAGGTTCATTTGATTAACCTGCTTGTTTTCCTCTCTAAAATGTCATGGGAGAATGTGTGATCACAGGATATAGCATCCACTGGCAGAAGCAGAAAGCTATCTACTGCAGCAATTTAAGTATGGGTTTGTAGAGCTTCTGTTGTCAAAGGATC
>VZRU01014500.1:182774-252473 GCA_013398155.1 Pedionomus torquatus
AAAAAAAAGAGGTCATGAGAGGAAGCGTGCCATGATAAGAGAGTGAAGCTCTAGCATCTAGTGTGTCTGTAGGTCTTCAGCCTCGGTAGACTAGTCATTTTCCTATTCGGGCTACTATACTAACACAGGTTAAATACTTACTGCAAATGTGGGAATCACAAATGTCTTGTTTGACACTTAGGCTGTAATGTTGGTAGTTAAAATGCTAGGTAATAGTCACAAGTCTATACAATTCCTAAGAGTGCCACTTGCTTTTTGTAGACTTTAAAAATAGCACAATTTACTGACTTTCATTTTTCAGAAACACAATTTCAATATGATAAAATTATATTTTTATCATTTTTTTTTCATATTAAGGATTTGTCAACAGGACTGTAAATTACTAAAATAAACTGAAGATACATTCTGGATGACAGTACAGTCCTGAGGATATTTTCTTCTCTCCCCCGATCACCGCAAAAATAAAATGATTATCCAAATAACAAACCAGATTTATTTTCACTGGACTACTCTAATGCACTCTTTTATCTTCCCTTCTATTTCTGCTTCTGGAAAAAAATATCCCTCTATTTTCTCTCAGAGAATTTGGTATCTAGCTATACAGTGTATTCAGTAAAAAATTGTTCACAATTGGGGAAATCTTAATAAATTTGGAATTTGTTGTAGGTGTTTAAGTTTTGTAATACATTGGGTACACTCAGTGTTGTGTTCTAACTCAAAATTACATGAAAAAGTTATTTAAAGATCAAGAACTTGTCTGAATTATTTGAGTTAAAACCCTGAGCACTGTAAGTCTTTATTAAAACATGCTGATACTCTACTAGCTCATGCTGTGAACCCTCAGCCCATGTCTGATTTTTCTTAGCCTCGGCTCAGAAAATTAGTAAAACCGTGTAAATGTTGCTTAAAGTGTGACAACAAATGGTTAAGAAACCCTTCTACTATTTCTTGCAGAGCTCTGCTGAACCTGATGGATGTAGGAGGGCTTTTCAGGAGACTGACAAATGTGGCAGGCTGTAGACATGACTGGTCCTTCTCAGTGAAACAGTAATATTAGAGACTTGACTGCTGTATTTCTTCAGCTAAAAATGGAGTTGATCAAAGCTGTGGCTTCCACTGAAATTTCTTAGCAGGATTAGGTGAACTGTGTGCCTCCCTGCACTCGGTTCCCCAGCCCTCTCTCAATAAGCTCCAAAGAGAGTATTAGAGGACGATGGAAAGAAACAGCACAAATTATTCTTTAATGAGTAAAAGCTTCATTGTGTTCTTTAAGTATTGACATGTGAGCAACATGCAAGGTACACCTGAGGTTTTTAAGTGTAAAATTAGAAAGAAAAAAATAAATCAGAAAAATCTGAGTTTTTAAGAGGGAAAAAATGCAGACTGGTGAAATTCTGTTCAGTCTTTTTATGCATGGGTATTTTGAATTACATCGTTCAGTCTTGTGGTCCTAACTTTTATTAGAACCTCAAAAGAAGCTAATAATTTTAAATATAAGCTGTACTTTTTTTTTTTTTTTTTTTACTAAAACAGCACTTCCTGCTCCCAAGTGCCTCTCATCTGGAAGTGTTTCCTAATTCGGCATTTTGGGGATTGCATATTTGCTGCATGTCATTGACTTTCAGCTCAAAGCTGTTGGAATTTGCATTTGATATTATGAAGTTATTTAACTGTTTTCCCTTCAGAGAAACCAGGAAAAATCCTGCTGTGTTTTGACTTGTTTTGCAATGCATTTCATTGTAGATACCTAAAACAGCTGGAACCAAGTTTAATGACTATCTATAGATGCAGACAACCATTTTTTTGTTCCAAGTAGTTTTTGTTCTCCTCCAAGAGCTTCCCTTTTCTTCTGGGTTTAGGGTGTTGGTGGGAGGTGGCATAATTCAAAATAAATTGTAGGATTGCTTCTTTTACATAGAAAAATATGAAATGTTGTGACAGAAATAGATAGCCAAACCAAACTATCTAAACTCTTCCAACTGCAGAACACTTGTCCTTAAATTATGTTCTTTCTTTTCTTGTTGGTATAGGTGATCCTGCATAGTTTAAACTGAGGCCAGAGTTTTGCCTTACAATTCATAAAATGTAAGAGCTTCCAGCTGGCTTTCCCATCAGCAAATTAGCTAGGCAGGACCAGCAGAAATAAACAGGAAAAAAAAAAAAGAAAGAAAGAAAGAAAAAAAAAAAGTAAAACTGGCTTAGTCAGTTAAATGAGAAGATAAATGATGATTCTATATTTGTAAAGCCTATTTAAAAGAAAAATGCCAAATGCCAATAGACAGGTTTTAGGAGTTGAATCACTACCTTACAACTCATTAAACTTCTAAAGCAGATTGTACACGGTTTTAAAGACCTAAACTGGTTCAAGGACTTGGCTGAGTTAAAAGAGCTTAATTGAGTTTCACCATGTTAAATTAAGCTGATACGCAGTCTGTGACATAATTATGTCCTACATAAACAGTATCAGATCTGCTTGCATACTATCTATCACAACTCATTTCTTTGAGAAAAAATAAAAAAGTTACTATTAGTTGTCACTCAATCTACTCTATAGATCTAGCTCAGCTCAGGGATGCCAAGAGGTTTCTTTTAGCTCATGAATCATCAAATTCCTGTTAGCATTTTTAGAAATATCTGTATTTGCAGATTGTCCTTGTGCAATGCTGTTGAAAGGTTTTTCTGTGGTTCCAGAGGTGTAGAGGGCATTGCTCTACATCAACAGGCTTTGCATTTGTGGATGAAGATTGGGGAGCAAGGGGAGAGGCAGGGAAATTTTCTTCTGTTTTGTTTAACTGTAATGTTGGTGGAACTCGGTGTGTAAATAATTTGAACTATATATTGAGCCTTTTCTGCAATTTATAACTGCTATTAAAAAAAAAACAACAAACAAATGACTCAAGTTAGGAACTCACAAAAGCTGAAAAATAACAGATAAACTATTTTGAATACTCAATAACTCATTTAATTTAAATCAAGCAGGTTCTTTAGAGCCTTAAACTGAAACAATGTTAGCTAAAAGGCTTTCATAAAAGGATTAATTAAATGAGAATTAACTAACTTGTGCCTAGGCATTAAGCTTCTAAAACATCCTGAACTGCTAGGGTGAGCTTAAATACCTGAATTTGTCAGTAATGCCTTAGTTAAATACCAGCTCAGTGCTAAAGTGCCTTAAAGACACTTCAAAAAGTGAAGTATTTTCTCTTCAATTTTTTGTCATAATTAGGTCAACTTAATTAAGAGAACATCAATTTCTCTGAGAAATTAGAAATCATTCAGATTTTCATAGGCTGTCAAATTGAAAGTTACGTCTTTTGAAATTTGGCTTAAGAAAAACTTGGAGGGCATAAAACACAGGAAATGTGGTAATTAAGGAAGGAAATAGATACTAGATAAGCTAGATAAGATTTTGGGGGATACTGTTCTTTCTAAAATGAGAAAGTGCTATACCCAAGACTATGCTTGTAAGATATCTTTCAGTGGCTTTCTAGAGTTACAGAGACTGGAAAGAGAAAGATCTTTTAGGCAAAAGCTTGACACTGCAAATAACATGTAATCAGAACATACAAAATCCTACAAAGTTAGTATAGAAAATGGAAAAAAAAAAGTCAAAACAAGAATAGAATTTGTTAGAAGTATTGACAAGAGAAATAAAGGTACTTTGAACTTGTAAAAATACACTGTATTAAGATGTAGAGAAAACAATAAGCCAAAACAACAACAAAATCTAAAATTTGTCTGAAAGTATATATAGAAAAAATAAATTAGCGTAAGAAACATTGTAATGAACTTAATTTTAAATACTTTAAAGAAAAGTTCTACTGAAATTCAGTCCTAACAGAAGTAGGGTGTTCCCGAAACAACTGAAAACAATTGCCTCATGTCATGCAGTAACTATAGCAGTTGCCATTGTATTTGCTGCAACGCCAAGAAGAGATACTGTAGCAAAATCCAAATATCTAGTATGAATTCTAAAGTATTTATGAAAAACAAATCATCAGTCTAAAATTATTAATTTAATCGAATGAAATAGTTGTACTCTTCTTGCTTAAACCATTTGCATAGATTTACCAAAATACTCAAAACAGAGATAGATTCAATACTGTCTATGCATTTCTTTTGAAGTCTTCTCTTAATCTAGATGTTCAACAGATTGTTATCGAGCTGGTTCATGTCATCAGGTTTGTAGAAAAAAGACTGTATAAATCATCAGTAGAAGGCTGAAATATGTTTGTAAACATATGCAGCCTTCTTTTTGCGTTCTCTTGCACTCTCTTTAATAAATTGTGTATTTCTTCTCCTTCAATGTGTGTTTGTGCATATATTTATCAAAGGTGTTACATGCTTAATAGTGGAATTTTGAACTGCTGGTTCTGTGTTGTATAATATGAGTTGTGATCTTACAGTCCTGAGTAAAATTAATGGACTAGTGGTAGATCTATTTGGAAAGAGAGAGGGAACAATGTTTAGGGCTTTTTTTTTTTTGTTCTCTGCCACAATAATTATTGCAAGAAATGATACCAAGTGACCAACTCCTGGTCATAAGAAAATTCACTGCACCTTTAGTTATGCAAACAAGTGAAACCATAGGATCACCAGAGACTTTTTATTTATAGCTCTCGCAAAGGAAATGAAATTCTGGGAGCTTGGAAAATTCTACGCAGAAAGGCTAAGTAATGCTACTACACCATCTGTGTTTTCTGACACTTATGGAAACTATTGCTGTAGTGAAGATTGGTGACAAAAATAGTTTTCAGGGAAAATGACTGCAAAGTTATTATCCCTGACTTCTTTGAAATAGTTCGCTAAAAACTTTGGCTTTACCATAAGTCCACCATTTCATGTCTGATGTTAATATCATTCCTATAGATATAGAATGAAGTGAAAGATATTTGGCGAAACTCAGGTCATGGGTACAAGCAGCTTTCAAGTTCAACCAGGAGCATAAAAGAAAGACTAAATTAAAATGGAATTCAAAATTAACTGTAAATGAAAATCATTTTGTATCAACTTGTTGAGAAGTTCATCCTGAGATTCCTATAACAATAAGCATTAAAACTAGATATTGCTTAAAAATATGACTAGAGAACTCCAATAGAGTGCCATCTCATCTCTAGCTTTAAAATATTAATTATTTGGGGATTATTTTTTTACAATTTAAACCTATTTAATTTATATAAACTGTTAACTTCACTAGGATTTAATTTAACATTCATCATTACCATTGTAATTTGATACAAAATTATTACATGTATGAAAATTAAATTGGATTTTGTATTTTTATCTTGTTAACATCAATTTATTCTGCAGATGCTAATCACAAGGAGAGGTAGTAAAAAAAATATTGTTTTAAGGTTAGGGACTCTAATCTAGTACATTACATGCTTTCTGTCACTGTTTATATTTCTAAAGTTAAAAAGTGCCTTTATTTGTATTTGTTTATTAATACAATCTTAGCTTTGAAACCTCCAGATAAATTTTACTGTAACTTGTATGGCAAATTCATTCTAATATCTTTTGACATATTCTGGATTATTAATGTTGGGTATCATTAAGAGCAGTAAATAATATTATTAAGATTATTCCTTAAATCTAACGTCTATATTAAATCTTGCCTCATTAAATAGAATCCCCCATTGTTATAATAAAGTGTTCCATAGCTATTTTGATAGGAAAAGAAGATCTGGATAACTTCAGGCTAGATCTTATCATTAGAACGTTTTGAGCCGTATAGCATGAAGCAAGGGATCAGATTAAATCAAATCGATCTGTTTCTATGCAGAAACCATTCTCATTCTTAGTTTCATGCTGGGAAAAATAATATAATCTTACACAATTAGAAATAGGTACTTGATTTAGCAAACAGTCATTTAGAGAGAGATTTATCAAGTCTCTCAGCAGCTAAATGCTCCTATTTTGGCACATAAATTAGCAGTCTCATTTTCTGGAATGCTGGCAGCTGCCAATTTTCAATAAAAATCATAGCACAATTTAAAATAAAATTGAATACATCCTTTATTGTTGATGTCCCCAGACTGAAAGCATAACCAGTCTTTTAATACCTGGATTTAGAACCCATTTCAAATTGAAATCAGTCAGGAAATTTCCAGAGTTCACTTTGATGGGATCTGCTCTTTAACAAATGCTGGTTTATTACTTTGTAATTAAAGCATAATCATGTTTCTTATACATCTCTGCTTTACACCTGTAGTATGTTTTTTTTGGGTCTGATTTTCACAGCCTAACTGTTCTGAGAAGCTAAAATGTGTGATAGGTCATACTCTTGTTTTCCAGTTAATGGTGAGAATGAATCTCATCCGGTGAGAATGTCAGTAGAAGGATAGTTAGTAAGTGTTATTTTTGCACATCATCAAACCTATTTTTTTTAATCCCTGTCAATGAATTGAAATAAAAGTAAGTTTACAAGCAAACACATAATTATATTCCCCATTTAAAAAAAAATGTACCACCTTTATCATGCAAGAAAGTTAATCTGGTCTTCGAATCTACAGAAATTTCGCCATCTTCGTCGGCTTTTTGTAACTCTTCATCATCAGTTGCAGTTCCCAGAGCTTGCTTATACTCATTGTAGGTCAGTCCAATTGGGCAGTTAAAGGAGGGGCTGTCAGGAAGACCACTGTCTGGGTTTAATCTAATTAATTTAGATAATAAAATAAATGGGGAAAAAAAATATAGTGGCATGGCCTCTATCCTAAGCAACAGAAACTGAATCTGTCAAAAAGATTCAAGAAACATTTTATCAACCAGAATTGAAATTCAAACTGCAAAATCTCGTTTTGTGAAATGTACCTGTGCAGTAATCACATATACCTTAAGATATACAGTAGGATGCTCCTCTTCTTGCTTAGCTCACCTCCCACTTGCACTTTCTTGTCAAAAACGCCAGTAGATTTCTCTTGAATGTAAGAGTAAATATTTCATTCCATTGCATATTTTATCTATTTCTTTTGCTAGTTCTGACCCGGACTCTGCTATGACAAAGCTTTATTTTAAATGGATTTTAGAATTATATAAATGAATAATCTTTGAGGGAAGAGTTGATCTTGGGGTTTTGTACCAGGCTAGAGTAAAGAGGTTATTGATTTTCTCACAGACAGTTGCAGTGATATAGGACAGCTTTTTTTCTTGGTGTACGAAGACAATCTTTAACATATTTAATGAATTCAGCAGGAGCTACCTGATTTCTGAAGTGATATCTAATAACGGATATTGGCCAATTTATGACACATTCAGATAAGACCTGTTCATGCTTGTCCTGAAAAAAACGATTCTCATAAAAATGAACTCAGAATTTTATATTTCAAAGCTAGCTATCAAATTAGAGAAATGTTTTCTTGTCTCACTTTTAGATTTATGAAGTTATAGTCTATAAAGTTTGCATGATGCTTAAGAAACTATTTTGTATGCTCTTAATATCTGAAATTATTAAGACTATGAAAGCAGGTGAAACTGTGGTTGTATGGTGCTTCACAGAAAGCCTCAAACTTTAGTCCAGATATTTCAGAAGCATGGGTATAAACGCAAGGATTCATTCAACTATTTGTTTATGTGAACCATTTGTTTGGCCTTGATAATAAAGGTCTTGAGCACATAGCACCATTAAAGTGCCCTGAGGTGCAAAGCAGAGATAGTTTTTTGTTTCTGCAGGTGAGGAGTGTTCTGTTTGATAAAACTCTAATAGGGAAAAGGAAGGGAAGGGAAGGGAAGGGAAGGGAAGGGAAGGGAAGGGAAGGGGACTACAAACCCACCCACTCCTAAACCAATATTACCTCAAGACAAAAAAAAAATAAAAAATAAAAATACCCCCAAAACCACACAAGAAGGTTTTAAATTTCAGTAATAAAATCCTTTTGTTACAGCTGGAGGAGAATATTTTTTAATTGTTCAATTTAGTCCCTTGACATTTGGATAATAAATACAAATATGTTAATGTCTTATGAGGATGTTAAATCAGCTCATTCAAAACAAAGGAAATAGTTTAGTTTATTCTCACATAAAAACCTCAACAACACCTCAAAAAGTTGTTTACTGTTGTTTTACTCAATTAAAAAATAATTAAGCCATCTGGAGAACTACAAAGACAGTACATGATGATTGCATATGATGTATAAACATTACTAAACTTTTTTGGAAGAGATTGCTTGTAACTTTGCAAAATATTTTTTAATTAATTGCACAGCAACAATTTAAGTCATTGTATTATAACATTTTTGTAGCATAATATGTGTGAACTCTGTCCTCATTTGGTTTTCAGATCTTGACAGAAGCTGAAGTAAATACAATGGCCTCCCAGCATGATTTATCCTCGTATATTTATTCTCATTAGATATTTATCACAAACCTCAGGTGTCCACAGATCAATCTGTTTTCTATGGGAAACATTTAGAAAGCAGAATTGGAAACAATTAGTTTTAAGCTAGGAAGTGTCAACCAAAACATTTTAATTCATGGTGCCTAATATTCGAAAGTAGGCCAAGTACTTGGGGGTTTTTATTTATTTTTTAGTGAAGTATTCTTTTAAAAACCTTAAAATATTATTTGAACCAATTATTTGTGCAAGAAAAGTGAAAGCTATACATATGTTCAATATGTTATGGATATTGTTAAAGAACGTAAAATATTCCTTAAACGTATTAAAATCAGAAATAGTGAAAAACAGAGGTCTGTTAAGTGGTAATTGTAGACGACATGCTAACCTCGTCAAGCTTATGATGTAAATTAAATATTTGTGGGGGTTTTATTTTTTGGGATTTGGTTGTGGTGTGTTTTTTTTTTTTTTTTTTAATATACATATTTTTAATAATAATGTTACTGACTACTCCTTTACACAGGAAAATTGTTCAGTTTTTCCTAACTGTTAGAAAGGGATAGTTTTTACATAGTGTGTTGAGATAACATGCCAGTAGTTACTCATTGAAGTCTCAGTTTCAACAGTGAGTGTAAACTGAAGGCACATAGTAAAGGCACAGTAAACCATTGGTGATTGTATAGATTTCTTGGACGCCTTTTTCATATATTTGGTAAATGATATATTGAAGAAACTCTCTGTATCTGTATTAGAGTAATAAACGAGCTGTGACAGGACAAATTTAATCTAGTAATTCATATTGGCATTGATATGCCCATGAAATTTATACTTTTTTTAGATACATATTTAGAAGCAATTGGACATATGTTAATCAAGATACCAAGCTAAGAGATGTGAAAGCCTCAGGCAATAGATCTGAGCCATTATCAGCACCACAAAACCAAAGAAAAAAATAGAAAATAGAAAAAAAAAATTAAAAATTCTAAAAAGTTTTAGGTCTTTCAGTGTTGGAGATAAAATTCTTAACCTACAGAAATATATTTTTTTAATTTTGTAAATCTCAATTTTTTATTTACTTTTAATTACTTTGCTTTAAAACAATTAAATATTCAAGGGCATAATAGAGGCATATTTCTGTGAGCAGAAACCTAAAAAGAAAAGTGCTTATACATTTCGTAGTTCTTACCTGCTACATTAAAAGTAAATTTTATTTTCTCTCAGTTTCATAGAATCATAGGATGGTTAGAGTTAGAAGAGACCTCAAAGATCATCAAGTTCCAATCCCCCTGCCATTGGCAGGGACACTTCCCCCCAGACTAGGTTTCTCAAAGTTCCATCCAGTCTGGCCTTGAGCGCTTCCAGGGATGGGGCAGCCACAACTTCTCTAGGCAACCTGTTCCAGGAAAGAATTTCTTCCTAATATCTAATTTATATTATAATATCTAATATCTAATCTAAATCTCCCCTCTCCAATTTAAAACCATTACCCCTTGTCCTATCACTACACCCCCTGACAAAGAGTCGCTCTCCTGCTCTCCTGTAGGNTTAAGTTGAGGATGCCAGAACTGGACACAGTAGTCCAGAGGTCTCATGAGTGCAGAGTAGAGGTGGAGAGAATCACCTCCTGCTGGTCACCCTTCCTGGGAGCTGGGGTTGTTCAGCCTGGAGAAGAGGAGGCTCTGTAGAGACCTAAGAGCAGTCTTTCAGTGTCTAATGGGGGCCTACAGGAAGGCTGGGGAGGGACTGTTCACAAAGGCCTGCAGTGATAGGATAAAGGGCAATGGACTTAAGTTAGAGAAGAGTAGATTTAGGTTGGATATTAGGAAAAAATTCTTTACTCTAAGGGTGGTGCAACATTGGAACAGATTGCCCAGGGAGGTGGTTGAGGCCCCTTCCCTGTAGATATTCAAGGTGAGGCTCGACGAGGCCCTGGGCAACCTGGTCTAGTTTGGGGTGTCCCTGCGACTGCAGGTTGGTCAGACTAGATGACCTTTGGAGGTCACTTCCAGCCTGGATAATTCTATGATACTATGATTCTATGATTCTTTTGATGCATAATTTCTCTACTCCTTCCTATTAAGGTTGTATTTTCTTAAATCAAGCTGAAAAAGCCTGGGTTAATAAACACCTTGTAAAATCTAAGTATATATTTGGAAAGAGATCTGGTTTTTTTCATAATAATATGAAATACAAGGGAATTAATAACTTTCGGCACTTGTTTTGTGAGCACACATGATGTTAAATATAACTAATAGCTGATTTAATTTTTATTGTGTGTTCTACTATTGTCTGTCTATGAAAATGTCCTTTTTTTTTCAAAAGAAAATAAATTGATAATTTAGAAAGGCCTTCCCTATGTCTTATGTTTGTAGATACCTATTAAGTAAGTAAGTAACCAAACACTATAACATCTCTTTTTAATATCTTCAGAGAAGTGGCTAAGTGACTAAGTGCTACATTAGATCTCTTAATTTCATATTCTTGTGATATTAAAACTTTAGAACTTTACCTTGTAAGTTTCAATAAACTGAATGCTGTTTTCAAACATGAGTGATGCATAATTATAACATTGAATGCATTATGTAAAGGTCTTAAACTGCAGCCAAATACTTTTTGACAGTTCAAAACAGAAAGAAATAATTAATTTTCATAATATCTCCTGCAGTTTCTGAGTTAAGATGAAAACAAAATTACAAGACATAACTTTGCATATGCAGAGAAGGTGCCATCCAGTGAGAAGCCTGCACTTCCTGACACTGCTCTTTTAGATTTCTTTGGGATTTTTTTTAAAGATACTAAATTATGACCTTAAAAGTCAGACTGCATGAATCTCCTCTCTAGTGTAGATGTTGCTATATTTTGCAGTGATAGAAAGAAGATTACTGTGTAAATCTAGATACAATAAATTTATTTTTAACAAGGTCTTATCTGGAACCTTATGTACAATTAGAGGTTTTCAGAATCAAAAATATCAACTTAAATTGAATAGAGTAAGGGGACTGATCAGGGCTCTTCATGTGAGAATAGTCAAGTTGTTAACCTTCTTAAAAGTTAAGTGTTCATATGATATGCTGTCTAAATGGTAAACACCAAGGAAAAAGTAAATAATTTAAAAATAGGCATTTAAAAATAGTTACCATTTGAAGGTTCCTTTTGTGTTTTCCTGTCGATCAACCAGATAAAATATTTTGGCTTATTCTCACTACTTCAGACTTACTTTTTCATTGTATAATCCCACACTGAACTTCAGGCTTACTTCTGAAACACATTGTGTTCAAACTACATTTATGTCTGTCCTCTAGATAAATGTCATCTCAGTATATTTTGGCACTGGCAGAAAAGCATTGAAGCGTTGAAAAGCATTTAGAATACAACATTAAATTTATACTCCTAGGCTTTAACATTTCCTCAGTTATGATGGTGGGGAGGGAAAGAAGTCTGTATTATCCTTTGTGATAGGTTTGGTGAAAGTAGATTCCCTTAAACAGTCTTGAATTAATAAGCCAATTGTATCATACTTGTCTCGGGAACATTTAAAAAAACTAGTTGATTTATTATTTTCAGAATTCTGTACATATAGGACATATATTAGTAAATCTCCATTTTAGTGGAATTGAATGCACTATTACAAGAATTTTCTTTAGTTTTTAAAAGTGATACACCCTTGGTAAAGTTTTCATTATGCATGGTCCTTAGATCAATTGTGTATATATGCTTACATAAGTGATACTATGATTACACTGATTTCTGTGCATACCAACCTACCAGGCTTTCAGATTTTCCTGAAAACTCACTGTGAGAAACATGATGAATTAGGCTGTCATTAACTCCAAATCAGTATTTCTGGTTGCTTCCTTACCTGACACCTTTGCACATTGTACATATTGCACTTGATAAAAGGCTTAAAGTCAATTAGTAGCATCCACTTTTCAGATTAGAATAATGCCCAGAATTTTATTTTTCTTCATTGTTGGGAAGTTTAAAGTCAAGAGGGAGTGCTTTTCCAGTCAGATGATAGGTCATCTCAGTTATTTCTGGACAGGTCATAGATAGTTAAAACTTGGCTCCTAGTAATAAGGAGTCATGTGCTAAAATAACTTTACATAAGAAATGGAAGGTGCTTCTCATCTGTTATGTAGGGATACGCTGGTTTTGCAACAACAGAACTATTCTGACACTGTTAGATATGAGTTTATTTTTCCATTTCAAAGAGAGCAGATGAAAGCGGAATAGTTAAGATGTTGAATATTTAATACTGGAAATCCTATTTTGACTTCAATAGATTTACAATTTTAATTAACTTCTTCAATCTATTCAATAACAGAAGACTACAATGCATCTATCCTAACAATTGGAAGACATAAGTAACTGGTTTCATGACTCCCTGCAAGCTTTTGCTTCAGGTATATCCCATAAAATGCAGGGATTTGGACAATGTCTAAAAAACTGAAATTTGGCTTACAAAGGTGGCATTTCAGAGGATGATTAATTGTGGGAGTTCTCTTATCTGCATTTGGCATGTGCAAATGTTACCTCGTGAAAATAACTTGCAGACAAGCACCCAATACTACTAATGTAGTAGCAGAATGTAAGACATAGCATTAAACAGTAACTTCTTCAAAACATGCATGTTTTGGGTTTGGATTCTGAGTTGAGGAATTTTGAGGGGGGTGGGTTGGGTTGAGTGTTTTGGGTTTTTTAGTAACAAAGACATAGTAGAGAAGAAAAGTAAAAGAGAAGAAAAGGAAACATCACAAATATTAAGAGTCATGGAAATCATGATAGACATTGCTTGGACTTGTTTTAAAGTATTCATAAATGAGAAACTTGTCTGTTTCATTTGCTGTGCCTTATGCTTCATAGTGAATTTCTTTCCTATATGAATTCCTATATTCCTATATAATGTTTTATTTAGATTACACAGAACATCTGATTGAGAGAAAAAAAGAAAAAAAAATTGATTTTAGGCTATAATAGGAGTGAACCAGGATTATCTCCTTCTTTCAGGTAACTGCCAGCTGACTCTGTAGTTCTATAGAGGTCTGTATATTGGAGCATTAGTTAGAAAGAATATTACAAGAAGCAAGATCTAGTGCAGGAAGCAGATTAGTAAAACAAGCCAGTATAATAACTTTGTTCCAATTTTGTTCTAAATACATACACATAACTTTTTTTTTTTTTCTTCCCTATGAGAATAGTACAGCATTACTAGAATTTATTCGCTTGCAACTTTGCAAATATAGCTAATCTCTCTCTTTTAGATAATTAAAGATTCCTGTTTAATGATACTTGTACAATTGCTGTCAGGGATTTGTTACATAATTATATTTCTAATACTAAACTATTTTAATTATGCATTTGCATATACTCTTTACTAACCTATTTCTGTTAAGGGATTTTTATGGCACACACACACGTGTGTATATATATATATATACACACACATATATATTAAAATTCCCTCTACTTTTAGTCAATGAAAACTGCTTGGGAAATGAATAAGGTATATGCAAATGACATGCAACTATTGCTAAGATTACAATTTTAATTCTTTATCAGACAGATTTATTGTCAGTTCAATAGGCATTAAAATGCTTTTAATCTGCTGACATGGGCTGCAGTTAGATTCTATTATAGATTATGTTTCCATAAATTTTCTACATTAGACATAATAATTTATATTTTAGGTTGTGTTTTTTGTTCTTCGCTTTTGGAACACTCAGTTCCTGGATTGCTGAGCTTTTAGATTTTACACTTCTAAAATCTGTGTTGATTGTCCATGTTTGAAACATTACTTTAAAAACTGACATTTCTGTCAGTTTCTAATGAAATTTTAACATGCAGGACAATATTTTCTGAAGAATGCTTCAAGATAAACAGAATGCTTTCTATATGATAAACATAGTACTTTTAATAGGCACAATGATTTATTATTAAGCTGAGGCCCTGGCTCAAGTACTCAGAAATGGAACCCAATTGTCTTTTGAACCTCATGGGATAAACTTGCTTATTTGTGCAGGCAGGGTTGTTGGGCCTGTACTGTTGTTCTGTTCAGTTTTCTTAAAAGTCACTGGGGCAATAAAGTCTTCTAGTCTTCTTCTCTTTCCTTCTTTTTTTTTTTTATTTTTTTTTTATTTTGTTGTTGCTGTTGATCAACTGTATGTCTTTTTTTAGAGGAAAATTACAAGAAAGCTGAAAATCAGAGAAGTCTAAGTTTTTGTTATATTGATGATGAAATGAATAATTTGTTTGAATCTCCTTTTCCTCAGTCAATGAATCTTTTTTCTGTCATGTCAGTATTGTTGGTCTGTATATCAGCTTTCTGGTATCCTGGGGATAACAGTTCTGAGCTCTTGCAAAGTCATAGTTGTGCAGCCAATGAATTGCTAGTAAGCAGACAAATTCCATTTAGGCAGCAATGGCCAGAAGGGAACAACTGTGTTTCAGTTTTGTGATTTGTTTTCTTCTCATAGACTCTTAATACTATTTTGGAAATTACGATCACAGGAAGCCTCTAGCTTTGTTCCTAAACAGCATTGTAATGTTTATTGCAGTTGGTGTGTATATAAGATCCAATACCACATTTGCAAGAGGCTCAGAATTTAGAAAGCTGAAAAGACAGTCATAAGCGATTGCCTTATTATTTGACTTTTAATAGAAAATAAAATCAGGGCTGCAATTTTTTTATTCACTAAAACTAACCTTCAAGGATAACTTTTCTCTCATTTAGAAGATTAAAAATCGTCTTAATTTAACACTAACACATTTGGGACTCTTTATAATAAGGCATTGTCCTGTAATTTCTGTAACAGCAGCTATATTCAAGGTGTAGTTCTAGCTTTAAAATTAGAACTATAAAAACATAGTCTTGTACTTTCATTTGTTTGAAATTGCTTCTAGAGATGAAATGCACTACGTGCTTTCATTTTGCATTTTGATTTTTCTCTGCCACAAAATTTGTAAGCGAATCTAATGGAGGTTTAATTTTTCTTGTTGCAAACAACCATACTTACAAGGGAAAATGATGAATCTCTTTCACTTCACAATATAGCTTTGCAATCTATTGACAATTTATACTGAAAGATACTGCACAAAACCAAATGCTTTTTTGGGAGGGATGGAAGTACAGCTTTTATCCCCATTTATGTTGACTGCTACTATTATTTGAATTTAAGATTGAGCCACTCATTCATACTAAAAATATGGTAGAATAATCTGATCATATTACAGGTCCAGTTTTAGTCACTGCAACTCTTTTGTTTTTATTTTTTGTAAGCTGAACAGTCTGAGTTTTCTGTTGGGTATGGTCTGTTGGACCATAGTCTGCAGGTTTTATTCATTATTTTCCTAGCTCAAATAATCTCAGTCAAGGTGTCTTTCTGGTATTCAGATTGTAAGATTTGCCCAGCTGTCTGTTGAAAGTGTTAACCTTCACAGATTTGGTAAGTGGAGTTCTTCCTAGGGCACTTGATCTGCCTATCTGTAGAAGCTTGTAAAATACATGTTTCCAGTTTGGCTTTACTCAAGTTTCATAACAGGTTGTCAGCTTCACACAAATTGGCAAGGAAAGAAATTAATATATAAACTAAGTGTGCACTACAAGATACTCATATATGACTTAATGGGGGCTATAAAATCATACATAGAGAAGATCTTAAAAACCAGTTAATGCTTAAAAAGCAGTATAGAACCAGCGGTGTCTGTATCAGGCACTGGAGTTAGAGCAGAATGATTGAGCGCATTAAATGCAAGGTGTCTGGATTACTCTACAAAGAAGTAATCAGAATAACTGGTGAAAGAAGCAATCACTCTCACCGATAACAGTCACTATTCTTAGTAAGTCCTCTTGCCTCATGTTTTCTCCATTCAGGGTTTCTGTAGCAGCCATGAAGTCTGATTCCAGCCTTGTCCACTCACTCTCAGTCAGAAAAACACACATCCTGAGCCAAACACCTCCCTATAACTAATATTGAGTTACAGCCAGGATTCAAAGTGACTCGGACATTTGGGTTGTTGAGCAGTGGCTCCCTGAAGCACTGTGTCTTCAGCCGGCTGACCCCAAAGCTGGCTGGCTCCATTGTGCTGCACATCAGTAAGGCTTGCTGAGTTCTCCGGTCTCCTTACCTCAGAATCAGACAGTGAGATATCTATTTTGTAAGGGGTTTTGCTGTGAAAATAAAGTGTAAATTTATATTTGTATTTTAACCACAATTTTTTTCCAGTAAAACCTTCAGAAATCTACTAATAAAAAAAATGTGTTTGGTGAGGTGCCTTCTTTTACTGAAAAACATCATTTCTGCCCATTAAGAAAATTCATACCTATTTATTAAACCCTTCTTCAAGAAATTCTTCTCAGGATTTCTTTGCTCACTTCATTACAATTTATTATGAGGGTTTATCTCTACTATTGCTTCCTTGGGGCTTGGTTTTGAGAGAATGATTAGTCTGTACTTATCCTTGAAAAAATGTAGAAGGAAATTCTATTGATAATGCAGAAGAAAAAAAGTTTTGGTGTTTTCTAAAATTTATCAATAGCTTTTTTAATAACAATCTTCTGCAAGATCTTCAACAAACTTTTTCAAGTAGCAGTGCTGTTGGTACGTCTTCCTATGGTGATTTTTGGATCTATAACATTTTTTTGCTATAAAATGTTGATAAGCTGTTTTTCACCTCCTGAGAAATAATGATCTGCTTTGTTTGAAGGACAGCATTTATGCATTTCTCAAAATAGTACCTATTGCTTTACTGTATTCAGATGTTCTACACTATAAGGGAAAATCCTATCATTATTCATTATAGCACATGCATCAACCCTATTTAAGAGCTTGTATGTCTTTGGCCACCATTTCGGTAACATTGCCTAGGTTTCTCATCTATGCTACAGTTAAAAATACAAATTAGACACAGAATATATTGAATATCCCTCACTGATTTTTTTTGTTCTTCTCAATTCCTTCCTGATTTATCCTGAAAGGAACTTTTATACGTAGAGCAATCTGAGAAGTTAATTGCGTCCACTTGGTGCTGTGTAATAAATTTTCTTCTTTGCTTATACCTTTAAGTGAAAATTAAAGCAGGAAGACCTTTACTGTTTCTTTCATTTTTATTCCTTTTCATGAAACAACAGGGTTTGGAAATTGGTCATTTTGCTTTATGGAAGAGTTTCACGACCCTTTTTAAAACTAGAGACATGTGCCATTCCATTCTATGTTCAAAACAAAATCAAAACAAATTTTTTTTTTCTCTATTTATAAAACTCCCCTACAAGCCGTGTACCAACTTTGTGACCTCCATCAAATGTTTTAAGTTTGATGTAGTCCTACACAACTCATCTGCAAATCTCTAGTGTTATAGCACACATCCAGGCACTTTCCCTGACTTAAATACATAAATTTCAGTTTCTAAACCGTGATGTATTTACTCATAACTCCATATGTCTGCTCACTTACAGTCTCCCCAGTAGGGAGATTTTTGCAGAACATGTGAAAAACAAAATGAAAAGAAAAAAAAAAGCCTCTCAGAACTTAAATAAGTATATTTGGCAATTAGTTAAAGCATTTATGGACAAATAGTATATAATGCAAAACTTCTAGCTCTTGAAGGGCTGCCTTTTTAAATTTTATTCACAAAAGGTTATGATTTTTATTTCTTTGTACTTTAGATATCACTCAGACAACATTTTGAAGTAGCAATTATTTGACAGCAGAAAGAGTTTGGTTTATCATTTTGTCATAAAAACGCTTTCTGAGCTGGTGAATACATTGTCAGGGAAGGAAGCATTTTGTATAAGAGTATTTGCTGCTAAGTATGGCAAGGAAAACTTATAAAATATATCTTGAGATTTAACTATGGAAGGAGGTTAGACTTGAAAGACTTTTAAGAATTTTTAATTTTTACTACAATGACCAGTGTAGTAAATCATAGCTCACCTACTAAGTGAAATGCTAAGAAATCACTGGAATACTTTGTGATATGTTCGTTTTTGGAGTCTTCTGCTAGACTGAGTGATGTAAATCAATGGTTTATTTAAGAAAATAATTATTATTGTATTTTCGACAATCTACTTTCCATACCTATTGGATGTCTTGTTTTAACAAGTCTAATTCAAGACCAGGTGTTACATTTCCAGAGAAGGTCCTGTAATACCAGTAGGTAATTATGTATATGTAGCCTTAGTGATTTATAAACCAATCTTAATACTACTCAGTTTCACTGAAGAAATTGTGTACACTTTCTTTATATCACAGTAAGTGTAACTCAGGGAAGAACTTGATCATTTACCTAATGCCGTGTATTAATGAAATCTTCATGCTCTTTTGAACCAGTGTTTGTTTTCATCCTCTTAATGCTATATATGGTGAAGAAATTAAATTTTTATCTGGTTTTAGGTTTAAAAAGGTGTCAGCATCTAGATCCAGGTGAGATTCTGGAAAAATTTCTAGACTGGTTTCAGATCTGACTTAAATCTTCTTGTTATTCTTAAATCTTTCCACTTCTGGGAGCAGAAGAAAAGAGGATCATAGAATTATAGAATGGTTTGGTTTGGAAGGGACAAAATGTTAAATAATACTGATCCCAGTACAGATACCAGTATGGACATCCTTTGTTTCTGGTCTCCATCTGGACATTGAGCTGTTGACTGCAACTCTTTGAATATGACCAGACAATTCCTTATCCACCGAGTGGCCCACGCATCAAATCCATGTGTCTCCAATTTGGAGACAAGGATGTTGTGTGGGACAATATCAAATGCTTTGCACTAGTCCAGTTGCTCTTCCCTTATCCACCAATGCTGTAACCCCATCATAGAAGGATATCAAATTTGTCAGGCACAATTTCCCTTAGAAGGCATATTGGCTGTCACTAATCACCTTCTTATTTTCCATGTGACTCAATATAGTTTCCAGGGGAATCTGCCCCATGATGTTCCTGGACACAGAGGAAAGACTGTACTACCACCCTGTAGTTCCTCAGGTCTTCCTTTTTTTAAAAATGAGGGGTTTATTTCTCCTTTTCCAGTCACTGCGACCTTTACCACTCTGCCACATCTTTTCAAATTTGACAGATAGTGGCTTAGCTACCAAGTTCCCTTGGGAACCACAGATGCATCTCATCAGACTCCATGGACATATGCATGTTTAGTTTCCTTAGATAGTCTTGAACCTGATCTTCTCTAATGGATGAATGGACACAAGTAACAAAAGTTAGGTTGAAAGCTCTCTGAATATCAGCTGAATAGCATAACATATATAAAAATTTATTATCAGATCTTTCTGTTGATTTTCTTTTTCAAATAACTAATGAGGATATTTACTTTATCAAAATGTATCAAATATTGAATTTAAGAAGAGACCCCACAGAAACTATTTATTTTAAATAGCTTATTTTGTATTTTTCATTTCTTAAGACAAATATCACAAAGGCAGACTGTGAAGGGTGAACTCTTTTCCACTCTGGATATAATTCTTCATTTCAGAGGAAGAAAAACAAAACCAAGAAATCTTTAGTTAAATTTATCATTGTGAAATTCCATCAAAACACAAATTTTAGATCTGAATTAAAAAAAAAAATAAAAGCAATGCAAGAAGTAAATATTTGTCTGTTGTCTGAAGCTCCTTAAAATATGTGATGATGGCATGTACTAGGTGTACTGAATGTAGTAGTAAAAGAGGAACTGATGAGTTCATAACTGATGCAGAGTCATATTATTTAAAACTAAGCCCCTGGGAGATCAGCAATTTAGAAACTGGGGAACTATTATTGGTGGTTAAGGAATATCAATAAGAAGTGGTCAGAGATAATGAAATAAAGATTAAAACTGGTGTAGGAAACCACACTGTCTTTGGCAGTCTAACTGCAGAGTGCAGAGGTGTCACTTAATATCTAATCCAGCAAAACTGATTCCAGTGGGAGTTTGCTGTGAAGTTCAATGAATATAAAATAAAGTTCTAACCAAATCAATTTAAAATGATGACTTCACTTTGCTTTTCTTGCCTTTCTCTTCTTTAAACATTGTGTGTATTGAAAACTGAACTGTGACTCCTTAAGCAGAAGCATCATACTGTCTCCTCATATTTCAAGAGATCACCTTTGTGTTTCATTAGTTTTCAAAAATATTATGTGAAACATTGAATTTAAGTTATATGGATAGGTGCCCAACATATTATAAAAAATATGAAGCTTTCTAAGAAGAGCTATGCATTCAGCAGTTTTTCATAGCTTAAGAAAAACTTAATTTTCAATTTGGACAAAAGATGCTAAAGGATGTTGCTTGGAACTGGATTAAAAATGTATACCAAATTAAACCCATCTGACAGCTAGCATTATTTCATAATATTAAGCTTTACCAGAATATACCTCACTCTAACTCATATGATTGTGTCCTGACAGATTGAATGACAGTTTATTCCTGTCTCATGTTAAAAAAAAGGCAAGGGAGTTAAGATTTAGTGTTTATTGCTGCTTTACAGAAGACAAGATTTTATATGAGTATTTTTGAAACACTCTTTCATGCAAAAAGTGGAAGTACCCTCTATATTTATATTTTATCCATAATAACAAAATAGTAATCTTTCTGGGCATGTAAGAATTGAGCTTGCTTATGAATTCAAACCAGCAATCTTAAGGAATTAGTTCTTAAGGTTCATTTAATTTTTGAAAACCATAAAAAGCAAAGACCAACTGTTAGTCCAAATACATGGTAATATAAAACAGATGTTATAGTACCAGAGAGGACTATGCTTCAAATTCATTTTAATTACTCTTGAGTGCCCCTTCTAAAGACAAATCTTGTCTTCTGCTCCTCATTCTGACTAGAAGACATACCACTTAGCTGCTTTTGAATGCATCATTAGGCTGAAATCTTGCTAGTTTTAAAACCTGTTAGCCTGAGGCCAAATCAATTTTGTCCCATGTGCCTTCAAAAAAATAAATGTGCGATGAAACATTTTTTCAACAACCAACCAACCACAAGATTTTCCCACATAAAATATGGTTTATTCATTCATCCCAAGTTACACAACCTGCAGAACAAAGATTTAAACTAAAAAACACGGAATGCTTATAAGTCTTACCTAAAATGAAATTCTGCCTTGACTGCTTTTGACAGTTCATTTTAGTACAATTAACCTCATCTCTTACGTACGTTGACTTTGTCTTGCAATGGGCATTCTGTAACTGGGTCCTGGTGTACCTCTTTTCTTCCATTGCTTTCCAGACCAGCATCTTTATGGTTGTAGTGGTTCTTTCCAAAATTTACCACCTGAGCAGGTGTCAAGCTGATGTTTATTTCATGTTCCTCATGAAACAATGTGGCGGGTGTAATCTTTGGCATGGCTTTGCCTTTTTCTTCCCTTCCTCATTTTATTCAGCTTTCTGTGTTCAAACAGGGTAGTAGCATATAAATAAATATATGCATGCGATATTCATATCATTTAATGTTTAATGTTGTCAGTGCCTATAGAAACATTTCAGCCTTTTCTTAGATATTTGAATTAAAAAAAGGAAACTACATCAAGGATATCTGAATTTAAATAACTGAAATTATATATCCAGATAATAATGAAAAGTGATTGTTGACATCATTGAATCTGCTATTAGTTCTATTGTTAGGTGTTTCTTTTTCTCTTTCAAGATCAAGATTACCATTTCATAGAATAAAACTTCTAAAATATAATAACTTTTCTTAAAAGCTGTAAAGATATAAAGGAAAGAATAAATGGAATTTAATTTTTACAAACCAAAAGTGATATGTTGGGTTTTTTTATACTAGTCACTTAATTCTTATATGCATCATAATTAAATCATTAAATCATTATGATAGTTAGAAGTGCATGGAAACATAAAAAGTCTTAATAAAATATGAAGTGTTTAAAATAGAGATGATATTTTATTTATTTATTTTTAATGTTGCAGTGATATTTGACAAAGAACTATATTCAGAGATTTTTTTTAAAAGAAAATATAAGCATAAACAAGAAGGAAACCCAAGTCATCAGAACAAATCCTCCAAGTTTCAGAAATTCAAATGTGAATTTTGCTTTCTGGGGAGAACAATGTTTACATAGACTTAAACAAATGTAATGTATATATGCTGGACTTCATGTTATCTTACACAACTATCTCAGTTTTATTTAAGCACCGGAATCCAGTTTCTCTCTCATAACTCTGTAAATCAAGAGGTGTTTGTCCATCTGGGGAAAAATCATTCACAGCTGTGTAGCTGCTTCCTGAACTGCAACTCCCCTAAACCGTAGCGATAACATCACAAACCCAGTGGTTCCACTTCTCTCTTTATTTACAGAAAGGAAAACATTTTCTGTAGAGCAGATGCAAAGGAAGTGGGACCATCCTTTGGCAAGCACTAATAACTGACTAATTTCATCATGTTTTAAAGAAAGCAGATAGTGCTTCCAGTCATTAAGGTAGACTTGGGTTTACTGACTCCGAGATTCTCAGATATTAGTCAATTTCTAGAGGAGCCATGCTGCATGCATACGCGACAGAGGACTGAAACGTGAGCCAGCAGAAAGTACTTCAAGGAATACACTATTAGAACATATGTTCTAGCAGCTAATCTGTCAATAGCATATTGATAGCTCACATTTATCCTGGGTGGGATGATGGTAGTCATTTTTGCTATTTCTAGGTCACAGATTGTTCTCATTTATGTAAGTTAGCATGGTGTCCTAGGAGACATTTTAACTGACTGACTTGACGAGGTGCTCTGTGGCCTGGCCTGTCAAAATCAGCACAGTCCCCGTAGGGCATGAAGCAGGGGAAGCCAAGAATTATCACGTGCTTTCACTCAGCTGCTCAGAGCTGTTTCATTTCCTGTGTTAGAATTAACTACCCTTGGGCGATCCTGGCCTCTGCAAAGTACAGCACTTGATTCCCACTGCCTCTTACCTGAGTTTTACGCTCTCACACTCAGGAGCTTTCCTAAGGACAGCTTATGAAAGCATTTTGTCACTGCAGGGGGACCAAGGGACCCAAAATGAGAGAGTGAAAATGTAAAATTTAGAGGCCCCCTTGTTCTTCCTCGCTCCAACTTACTGAGGGGAAGGACAGAAATGTATGTGAGTTAACCTTTTATCAACTTAAATATACCTTTTCCCACTTGGTAAGAGAAATATTTCAGTGATAATTGATAATAAATGAGGAAGTATATGCATAAATGATATAAAAAAATCTTTAATAAAAATGGTTAAAAGTACACTAATTTACTTAAGTACAAAGTCAGGGTTATCCTGGCACTAGATGTAACGATTAAGTGCTTGAATATTACGTAAAAGCATCAATGCTTTAACCCTTTCTGGTTTTGGTTGTTGGTTTTTTTTTTAATCATTGGCTGATGTTCTCATATATACCCTCTAGCAAGGAGGACTGTGTGCAGTTTCTATCTGAGGAAGTACATTTTCAGGTCCAGTGAGGAGGAGGACCATGATGGCCCTAGAGAAGACCTGGCATGACTGGAACAAGGCCAGAACTGAGCCACACTCTCCAAACTCCCATGGCACCAGCTTTCCTGTGCCCAGGCACAAGCAGTGAATATGCAGCTGATGAATACCGGCAGATGGAGTCTGCTTTCATCAGCATAGCCAAAGCCTATATGTCAGTGAAGAGAAATTGTATTAGAATGGAGGCTTAAAATGAGAGGAGATACATAATTAAAAAGTTGAGACTCTTTATCATCATGTCATTTTAACCTTGTTCCATTAGCAAAAATAAAATAAGTCACTCAAGAGCAACTGTATTTGAAAGAGTCTATTTTAAACTCATGTTCCAAATTGCCTGTGAGCTTATAATAAGCCGTACTGGGTTCTACTAACATTAACTTTTTGTCACTATGCTTTCTGTACAGATATATTGTGATAATTCCTGGTATATTGAGTTAGAAAACTATGTTTCACATGCCTTCAAATTGATGTTAATGTAAATATATTCAACTAGTTAATGAATACCCAATTTCATTTTGGCTTTTCCTATATTTCCTATATTATATTCCAAATCATTGCAGGCATTTAAACAAATTACTTACTGCCCTGCAGACACATTAGAGGTGATTAAAACAATTTAATAACTTCTTGGAACAGTATGAAAGTCTTCCCCTCTTTCACACATGGTTCTTGGTAGAAGATGTACAGGTCATGAGCACAGAGATAGAACTGGTACTTGTTGCAGTCAGGACCAAGGAGCTCATTGCAGTTTTATGAAACTGTAAATAGTTTAGCTGTGGCTATTACATATCTATATAAATGTTTTCAAGGTGGAAATTCTAGTGAATTGGTTCTGTAGGCTGTGCTGAAAGGCCGTGAGTTATGTCATAAATGAGGGGGAAAATGATGCTGTATCTCATGACGTGAATATTCTCCAGCAGCAATGCTCCTCTGATGGAAAAAGCTGTTGTCAGAAACGAGCTAAGTGTACATGGAACCTTTCTCATATTGTTGACATGGTCCTCAGTGACGATAAATACTAAAATGTACTTTGTTTTGTGATGTGCTTCTACAGTATCTAGATAACTGAAAAAAAAAAAAAAAAAAAAAAAAAAAAACAAAAAAAAAAACCAAAAAAAAACAGGGCTAAAAGATTTGAGATTTAAAGGTCATTAAGAGAGTTATGCTTTGAACTTTAGGAGTAGGGGCAGAGTGGCTTGATTTTGGAGATCACAGAAGTGGGTAAGCTTGAGGAATCATTTTATTACACTTCCTTATAAGTCACTTCCGTTTTGAAAGATCAACTGATGCTAAATAAATCTAGTCTTCCAAATGGAATTTCACACAATCCAGTGAAGGTATCACACCAAAAAAAAACCACAAAAACCTAAAAAGACAGAAGGAAAAGAGTAGACCAGGTGTTCATTCTGGATCTTAAGATGAATGTAATTCTGTTGTAGCCTAACATAGCTGGAGTAAAATAATGAAAGCTAATTTTCACTCCCTGACATAGTTAAACAAAAGTTAATGTAAATGTAAGTACAAAAACATTTTATTCCAAGCCTTAGTGCTTTCCTTTGGCTAAAGCAGTCTTGGGTTAAAGTTACGCAGCAATATGCAGGCTGGAAGGTTTTCTGCAAGTGTATTAAAAAGAGTAGGTCAAATTTGCAGGTATCAGTATCCAGGCTTATGTGGGTGGAAGGAGAGAGCAATGCTCTTTTGTACATGATCTTAAAAATTAGAAAAATGTTTCTCTAATATTAATGTTGTTATTTGTTTCCATTTGTTTTCAAGGAAAAGGCCATCTAATCCACCTAGGGAGAGACTGAAGTAGGTCATTTCCTTTTTTTCAGTAGATCGAAGACGGGATATTATGATAGTTTTAGAACCACCTTTTAATTCTGCATATGTTGGTCTGCACAGATGGCAGTGATTCATCGTGAGAGCCTATTTGTGCTCTTTTATTTATCTGGGTAAGACAAGTTGTTCTTTAACAGCTCCTTTATGAGCATCCTATTAGATACCTCTATGCATGAAGAATGGCATGTGGTTCCCTAGACCTTTTTTTTCTTCCCTTGGGGAAAACAAAAAAATGACCCTCTGAATCTGCAGTGGATGTTTTCTTAGTTTTCTGGTAAGACCATTTCATAGTCCTAGTCTTTCTTTATGAAACGGAATACTCAATCTTCTGCTATTTACACTGAAGAAACTACAACCTACACCGAAGTTGCTACAACTGATATCTCAACAGCTGGTTATCAGCTTTGTAGATCTGAGCATCATGTAATTTAGTTTTGAACATAACAAGTTGACCTTCTATTTGCAGGCTACGTTTGAGAGTAAGGACTTTCTTTATTTCTTTATTTATTTTATTTATTTATTTTACAGGAGCATTCAGTTATTTAGTTTATGGATATAGTATGGAAAATTCAATTATTTAGATTTAGCTTGTGTACACAATTTTGGTAATTTTAAACAGACTAGCAGATTTGTATAAGAGGATATCAAGCGAGAATTTTGTCTCTCTGCATTTTTAATAGAATTTTGATGGAATGAGTGATAGGACTATACATGTATTCCTGTATATACAGATCTCTTACTGCAAATATATGTTTTGCATCATCAATCTCTTGTTCTCCTGGGTGTTAATTTTGTAAGTCAGAGCCAGAACAGTGAGATAAGATGCAGTATGGTACATTGTATTTGAAAATAGTTGGTGCCTTGTGAAGGGAGTCTAGGGAAGGGATGAATTGTATGCAGGCAAAAATAAATTCAGTAGATAAGTTGCAAAATAAATTAACTAAGAAAGTACAAATTATCAAGAAAGGAAATAAAAATACATGAAGTGAATAAACTCAAGGAGTTTGTTTATTTGGGAAGGATCCTTTACAAGTAGGTAATAAGTAATAATTAGGTTATATCTTAAAATCCTAAACCTGCCAAGTTTTTCCCATAGTATATATTCTTACATAAAAAGAGAAATTATTATTGAGTCCAGTGTGACTCTTAGCAGTTCCACAGAAAATTTATTGTAACATTACCTCTTAGCCTTCTGTAACAAGAAGAATTGGGAATCTGGGGAATTGTAGTACATCACTGTATTGTAGTACAGATATTTACTGAGCTGTGTGACTTTACAGTTTGCAGGGTTAGCATTCTGGTAAAAATATGGGTTTGGTAATGGAAGGCTTTCTAGTCAGCTGAAGTGGAGAATGCACAATAAACATTGTGCTTTCTGACATTCACAGATTAAGGAGGGAAGGGAGTTTCCATTTAGCTTAATTTTTTGTGCTGATAAAATTAATTTTGGGCAGAAAAATGCTATGCCTTTCAAATGAGTTTTCTTTATTCAGATTTGCATCAGCAACCCTGTTACAACCTCCAAAACTTTCTGAAAATAGTGGGTCAAATTTCAGTCCAATTCAATGTCTCTTTCGATCTATGGAAAAACGATTAAGTAGGTGGGTTTTTTTGACGTTATCTTGAAACTGCTAGAGCTCTTGAAGAAGTACAGGGGGAAAGAGGGAAGATTCTTTCTTTCAGGAAATTAAGATTAATTTCCTAGAAGGTTGCTGATACTAAGTTATGATTATTTTTCCCTTGCTTTTGATTATACATTTGAACAACTGATAGTGGTAAAGCTCATAATCTAAATGCTTATAAGCCATCAGATTTACTGGATGTGGATAGACAAATAGTATAAAAATTGGGAGAAAAGGTGTTAAGAGGTGTTTAAAAATTACTGTTGCACCTTTAATATTTATATTGTGTTAGTATTTAGGTAGCTGTGGCATGAACATGTACACAGAGAGATGGTCCTGGCCACAGAGCTGAAAGTCCAAAATATGAGAGCAGAATGTCATTTAAAAAAAAAAAAAAAAAAAAAAAAAAGATAAGAGGAGAGCCAAGTTAAACAAGTCTGGTTGTTATGACAGATTACAATGAAAGTAAATTAATAGACTTACATATTTCAACATTTGCAGACTTCATAACTTAAAAAAATAAAATTATACATTTCAGAATATCTATTTCAAACTTTCTCTTTTTCTGAAGGGATGTAGAAAGAAAAATAAACCAAAACCAACTTGTTGAGTACATAAGCTAAACAGATACCTATTTTACATAAAAAAAAAAAATAAAATCATACTACAAATGAAAATTACAATTGAGCAGCTTTCCAGAAGCTGTCAGGAAGGTATATCACAGTCATGCCTGGTGAAAGAAGTACGGAGTTGCTGCTGAAGGATATGGGACTATTCTGGGCTCAGAGCACAAAGAGGTCAGAGATTATAGAAATATGCACTGTGATAAGGATAATTTTTTTACAACACTGATGCTTTGGATATGGGCTATATAACAGTAGAATCTGCTTGTGAAGTGTTGCTGAACCTGAATAAGTGTGTTATGATTAAAGTAAGAGTGAAGAAGTGAAGTGAGTTTTTCCCCTTCATTCAAGGCAAATCAAGGGAGAAGCTGAAATATTAGTGAGTGGGTGTGTCTTGCATTAGTGTTATTATAACTACTGTTGTTTACTTATAAGGCTCCGTGTGAGTGCATGAATGCATTTTCTGCCACAATACACATTAAGTACAGCTTGACTTGCAGAAATTATTATCTCTGTAGGAAGATAGTAGTAAGAAGGTTTTTTATTATTTTCAGTTGATAACCAGTTCTAGGTCATATTTACCAACCCTGTTGAGTGCTAAAGCTGTAGACCAGTTTTGAATATTATTGGAAATTAGGAGTGAGAATTTATTTATTTTATTTTTTTAATGCAAAGTGTTATACAACATTTCTTTCAGTACTGTTCATTTTAGCTGGGCTTTCTTCTCACAGAAATACTGTTCTATAGGCATTCAATCCTTATTGGAGTAATAGTTCTCACCTGTATGTCCTATAAATAATTCTCAGTTTTGACAGAGGGGGATTTAAAAAGGGTGCTCTAGTCCTCATAATTCTCTGGTTGTATTCGTACCGTAAAATAGCATTTCATTGTTTTTTTGGTGTTACAGTCTCAAGAAGCTGTTACCAAGTTACAAGTGTCTTCCCATATTTGTCATGTTAAAAAAAAAAAAAAAAAAAACAGTATCAAAAGATACTTTAAAATTATCAAATATAATTTTAAGTCACTTTGTAACCTTTGTAACATGTCTGGTATAGCTCAGTATCTGACAGTGGTCAGCACTGTACACATACTCGTAAAGACACTATTCCAGCCTTAAATGCCTTGTAAATCACATGGAACAAAATGAAACAAAGCTATGAGAGAAGGATTTTCAATATGAAGAACTGATAAAGGGCAGAATTTGCTAAAGGTTACAATGTAAGCTTGCAGTAGTCCAACTCAAGTGAATGCCACCAGTGACATCCTTCTGAAGATAATAAGACAAGAAGTACTTTTGCTATTCATTTTCCTTACCATCAGACATAAAATGTGAAAAATTTTCTCTGCCCCAACCTTGAGGTGCTCAATGTTACATAATTTAATTTTTATATTGCCTTGCAGCAAGGGACTAATGGCGAATTTTCCTTATGTGAATGTAGTTTTAGTAATCAGATAATTCGTTCTACAAATGTATTCTCCAATAATCTTGTTTCCCCTTTGAGTTTCTTTCTTTATCTGCCAGTAACGTTCTATAATCTCAATCAGCAAACTAGTGGACCTGGAGTGAAGTAACTCCCTGCTTTGTGTTTGCCTCCTGTAGTGAATCCTATTATAAAGTTGTTGGCTACTCCCTTCCTGTGGCATAAAGAAACTATTTCTGACTCTGCAGAATTAAGAGATACTCTGTTTCTTTTCAGGCTCAGGGCTAGTGTTGCCTATCCTGAGTCTCTCAGAAATGTGAATAAGTGGGAGAAAAAAAAAATAATAAAAAATCAACATTTGGAAGAGAAAAAGAGAAAAAGTTTGATAAGGTGCTTTCTAAAAGATGCAGAGGTTGGCATTGTGACAATAAGCAGGGAAGGAAGATGTATTAATGATTCTAATGTGGATGAGAAGTTCAAATGTACATGAGAAATATTATTTACCCAGAATATATCTGCAGCCCACCTGTAGGTTTCATGTATGACCATTCTAGCAATACAGCTAGACCTTCACTGCCTGATATTTCAGTCTTACTATTAAAAGGTGTCATTTGAGTGAAGAGGGGAAAAACAACTGCAAAGATGTTATTTTATATACACACATATAAAAAGCACTGTCCTTTATAAATTGATTTGTGGTTTTCCCGTATATGTGTAGAAAATGGAATGTAAATTAAATTTTTATCCATTCTCACAATGTTTTGTTTTCTTCTTTATTTTGTATGGCTGTGAAGATACATGATTAAGTTTGCCTAAAAAAAAAAAAAAAAAAAAAAAAAATAAATAAAAATAGTTCACATAAGAGCTTTCACAGACAGGGCTTTTTCTATTAAAAATATATCAATGAATTAGTATCAAACTCTGTTACACAAGCTGGTCTTCATCAATTTACATTGCATTTTCAAGGAGTTACTTAAGGCAAAGCATTGCTAACTGGAAGTAGTTTTTAATGCAATTTACTATTCGCTCTTACAGTCATTCCTTCTATTCCAGATTATAATTGAAAAATCTAGTTGAAACAATTAGCACCAGAAATGCTGCACACAAAACATGTACTTGTATTTGTACAGATTGCTGATTACTTTCTTAAGGCATAGTATAAACAATTTTAACACTGCTCAAAGGTATATTTTGGCAAAAACTCAAAGAGCTATGTCAGTGCTTTGGAAAAAATCTTTTGAGTCCTATTCTCTTACAGGATGTGGTAAATCTCTCATTCTCATTTCCATCTTCTGCTTTACTCTGCTGAAAACGTAAAGCTTGTATTTGTTTTCATTCTTCAGGAAGTTGTTTGCATCTGGAGGCTGTCAAATTAAGCAACTTCAGCTAAGGCTAAGGTCACATCAACAGGTAGAACTAAAGGAACTATAAAGCTTGGCAACATACACCTGTCCTAAGCTAACATTTCTCATTTTAAATATGCACCACAAGAAACGTCAGAGTCATCTGATGATGTCATTACTTTATGGATCTGGTTGTAACCTATATTCTTCTGCTTACAGTAAGTGCAAAGCACTTCATGTAAACATGTTATCTCAGTTATTTTATCCATCCTATTGAAAACAAGCAAAGACTTGAGTAATCAGTGCTGAGAAGAACAGGTCCAGAAAACAAGAAACGGGCCTTCACAACTCCTTGCAAACTTCATTTTCCAGCAAGTGTGTCTTGCTGAAGATTTGCATGTTGTATTGATATCAGTATAGGTTAGAGAGAAGCTTTATACACTCTTAGAGAAAATGTAACCAAACCAGTGGTTTCAGAGGAAAACATCTAAACATGGTGGCAAAGAAGTACCTTCTGGAGCTACTTATCTGAGATATCTTTTCCCAGCACTCCAATTAACTTTACAGTGTTGCACCGAGACTCAATTTTTTTCCCAATCAGAAAACAAGCTTTTATGCTCTGAATTATACAGTGACCTTGTGTATATCATAAACTCCAAAATAAGGTGATACTTCTGTCATGTATTTCATGAATAACATTTCAAAAAAGAAACGTTTCTATGGAATAAAGCAAAGGCTTTGAGACAGTATGTATGGCATGTCTGGTGTTTTTGAAAAAAAGTGACTTATGTGTAACTTTTCTTGAAATCATGTATTTTGAGGGAAAATACTTCAGTGAAGAGGCTATAATATGCAAATGTAAAATTAATTTGGTTTTCAGATATCTATTTTTAGAAAGCAGAGATGCCTCTGCAATTAATTCTCTCTAAGTAAATAAACTAAATAATATTTGGGGTTTTGGCAGCATGAATGCCTGAGTGCAGCAAAATAAACCAAAAATTGTTCTTTTTGTGATGGCTAAATACTTTAATAATCATGTAAGGCCAATTCATGTTAGTATTTATGAGTGGAGTTTTTGTGCGGTACTGAAAATCAGTGGCATCTGAATAGACTGGGAGGCAGACTGAGATACTGGAAGTTTCACAAAGACTCATCAGTGAATTATGTGGCATGACTGTTGGGGAACATTGATAGCAAATATACTGGGGTCCTTTGGGGTACTGGTTTAGTTAAGTACATTGATATTTGCCTTGATGTTAGGTTGCTTAAAACTAGACATAGCTGCCTTGGGATAATGCAAAGCTCAAGCAGATCTATATCAGGGTGCTATGTTTAAAACCCCTTGGAAAGAATGTCATGGTAGGACTTTCAACTAATTTATACTCAGAGAACTTCATCTCAGAGAAAGAAATGATCCGACTACCTCTACAGGTCACAAATAAACTGCAAATTAAATAAAGTCAAGAAAATTAAATGCCTCTCAGCTTATGTAAGTTTTCTTCAGAAAGCCTTGTACCAGAGTAATTTGTCTACAGGAAGCCATGTATGAGAGCACTGTGAGAAGCCCAAAGTTTAATTTGTGACTCTTCAGACAAAACATGAAGCTGGATCTGACAAGAGTCAGGTGCTTACCAGCTAGCTTTTGCAGACCTGTTGATGGATTTGCCTCCATGTGAAGTCAAATATTGACTGTTAAATAATTGGAGTTCTTATACAGCACCCAAGATTCACAACCTGTGATTTATTTTTTTTTTTCAAATCATTGAGTAGAAACCATTACCTTTCTCTTTAAAATGCTGCATGCCTGTGGTCTTGCAAATATTTAGGTTGGGCTTTTGTACATTCTACTAGTAATTTTCACCCTGACACTTAGACTAAGAATGTCTTAACTGAATAAAATTTATTTGATGACAAAACAACCATGTAAAAGTCACAGACTTTTTGATGGTTTTAATATACACATACAAGGCATGGTATATTAAAAAAAAAAAAATGTGTTACTCTAAGCTAACAATTCATCTCTTAAACAGTAAGATGCTACCTTGAAGACATTATTATTTCATCCTGAATACTGCCCAGAGAGAGACTTGTTGCGGTTTCAACGAATAACACAGACATGTTGAGTTTTTAAAAGAAACTAAGGACATTAAAAGGACAGTTTGGGCAGTATAGCTCCACTTAGGATTTCTGTTCAAGGAACCAGTGAAAATTCTACTTGATAATATCCTATCAATTTTACAGGAATAAATTACTTTGGTATTAATTTTTAATCATTTTGGCAAACACCATGGGATTTCAACTTAAAGGACAGTACAAATTCAATGCCACACTTGTGTCATTTAAATTATGAGGGTATCTGTGGATGGAAAATATAGTCACATTAAAATGTACTTCATGGTAATTTTGTAAAACTAATGAAGATTTCCTGTAGGAAAAAGCCTTTCTGCTGGAGGATGCAGAAAGATATTTAAAAATACCTTGAGTTATTTGTAATTATTTTATCAATAAAGTGGATTTGATTAAGTTATTCACAATCATGTATTCAACACATCTAATTAATTTAAATATTGTCAGAGTAAAAACTTTGCTTTTTTCCAGTATTCCTTGCCTTTTGAACACAATACAGAAGATACTGTCGCTCTGAAACAGAAAAACCCTTTAGCTAGTTAAAATATATGGATGTTATTATGAAATACTATATTTACTTGTCTTTTAAAATGTGTCAGAACTGGTTTTGAAGATACTGTGACTTCTGGATCATGGGAAATACATTACCTGGTAGCTGAGGTGGATAGCAATTGTTCTGGTATATTATAGCTGCCTGCAGGTCCCACGGGGCTATTGGAGCCCTTCTATGTACACATGTAGCTACCTCAGACACCCCTCATCTGAGAGCAGGAGAGAAAAGTGATATAAAATGCACAAGTATTATTATTTTTAACTGAAAGCTATGTATCTTGATACTTTTTCTCTTGGTTTAAGGAATTGCAAGAATTTTCTGAGTTTACCAGTAAAACAAGTCTGGAAACATCATAGGACTTCTCAGTGCTGGCAAGGCTTTCTTTATTTCATAATTAATATGGAGGAAGACTATAGTAAAACCTACAGTCAGAGCTATGGAAGTGGCTGGGCATTAGTACTAATAAAGCACAGAGGTATTTACATTGTCCAAGCACAGATGAATGATTCAGCACATTTGCTTGACTTTCACAAGAAAAATGAGACATAAAGTCAATAACAATGTTTAAACACTTACCTGAAAAGTATTTTCAATTTGGAAGTTTCTAAGACTGGGCTATATTTGTTAAAAATCACTGCATTTGCGATATTAAGGTGGTATCAGTGCATTCAGGCTCTTGGGGAAAATGTTTAATAGGGAATTATTTTCAAATGTTCGTGTATAAATGGCCTGATACATACTTATCTTTTGAAGAGTCCCTACATTATTTGGAGTCTAATTTTAATCACTGAGGGATGAAATGGGAAAATTCAAATTGTACTTTAAGTGTGCATCTTGATACAGCATTAACTGTGGTGTTGCTACTGATACCTCTGCTCTGTATCTAACAAAAACTATTCAACAAGTTGGACAAATGAATCATTTCAAACTCAGGGAGGTGTTTGGGTTTTTTAACCATTGTTGCTCAGACTATAAGAATCCTGTGGATTTTTCGTGACTATGATTAAAACAGTACAAAATGAGGCACAGTTTTCATATAATAGAAGAAAGAAATATAGAGAAATGCAAACATGTAGTAAGTGTAGTAATTGTAATCCATGTTACAAATCTGATGAATGTGTGAAACAGCACCAAGAAAGGAAAAGCTTATATACAAGTAGATGTTTTCTATTGGAAAAGCTTATATACAAATAGATGTTTTCCACTTGATGGACCTGGGAAGGACGTTTATTTCTGAATCTCAGACCTGGCGATTAGGGGTTTTTTGAGTATGTGTTTTTTCACTTTTCTGAGTTTTCCTTGTTCCTTTTTGAAAATAGGAGAAGAGACCTTATTTGAAATTAGGAAGTAAATAGAAGAAAATAGAAAAAAACTGCTAGCTTCAGTGTTCATTGTTACCAGATTAGAAGCATCCTTAACACTCTTTAAGGTATGCAATTCATACACTTACATTTATACAGACACAATGAATATATATGCCAGAGAAAAATGATACAAAATTCTAACATCCACTTGCAAATTTAATGTGTTTGAAACCTTAAAATGAAATATTTTTTTCCACACATTTCCTTTTTTTTTCTGTTAAAAAGAACTGTCTGTAAGACATGCGATAGGTAAACTGAATTCTGCTGCACTGAATTTTTCTGAATATGTCATTAAATGAAGCTTACGGGACAAAAAAAAAAAGCTCTATTATGAAAGTACGGACAACTCATGCTGATATAAGGGGATTTATTGCCGCAACAAGAATGTTTCTCAGGTAGGGATTAATTCCTCTGTGTGCTTCCTGACTAAATAATTACTGATGTCTAAGACATTGAAAGGTTTTGAGAGCCTCTGTACTGTATGATACTGGCTCATGTGTGCTTACTCTGCAAAAGCTTCCAAAAATGGGACTTTTCAACAATGTCTGGGAACTGAATTATGGTATGGTTTTCAGTAAGCCAAAGGCACAAGAGAGAAAGATCATCTTCTGCCTGGCAGATTTAAATCATAGATACCATTCACAAATGTGCTCTCCGTGTTTGTGTGCTTTACTGCGTCAAATCTACTTCCCAGCTTTGTACCTGCCTGAAATGGTAGAAAAGAGGGTGAAAAAGCAGGAAAGAAAAAGAAGCTGAGGAGAGTCTGTTTAGTCTGTTTGGTTGAGTTGGAGAGTTGCTCAAGGGTATGACATCTGAATAACCCTCAGCATGTGGAAGGTCTTATGAACTTTAACCACTGAATTTCTTTAAAATAAGCTTTTGCATAATTGTTCCAGGATCGAAATTTCAGTATCCAGAGAAGACTTGCCAAGATTATGGCACTTAGAACAAAGTGACACTCCCTGAGAGCTATGCATCCATCTCTTCCTCCTTTCCCTTGTCAGGTTCAGATTCCACTGGGAGAGGCCTCAGCAAACCCTTAAAGTGAAAATACCAGGTGACAAACATTAGTAAAAAGTTATATTACTAAGAACAAAACTCAGTAAGGAGAAATACATTTCCTAGTGAACTGAGAAATTTGGAAAGGAAAACAGAAATGAAAACCAAGTGTTTTATATGCCTCCTGGTCTACAAGCATAGTTCAGTTGAAGTGAGAACAGACTGGTTTTTTTTCCTACATGAATATCAACATTGCCCAGTGCCTCATCTATTAACAAAAACATTTTTTTAGGAGGTGTGGGGGAGAAGAAATATCAGGATTATTTCAAGAAATAGATATATATCACTAATTTGTTTTACTAGATTTATAAATCAATACTTAGGGGTTTTTACCATTATTTCACCTGTTCTCTATAGACTCTTAATCACTTCTGAGAATTGTCATATATATGCAGTACTTGATCATATGCTTGATAGAAGAAAAAAGGCAATTTTATGTAGTCATATACATTATACACAGTTCTGTCATGAAGTGCTGCATGGGTTTGTTTTTTGTAGTTTGTGGGGTTTTTTAAAGGTCATACTAAATAGCCTAATTAGTCATTTTGAATAATTTAATAGAGAGAATTAGATCTTTTTCAAGATAATTCAGGACAAGGATGACAACTTGTCACCTGAAATTATGAAAATTAAGCTAATTGTTCCCATGTAAAAGGGGAACTGAATGTAAATAAAAGCTTGTGTACATGCATTGTTAATTTTTTGTTGTTTAAAAACCAGGTAAGTAACCCAAGCTGGAAGTGGTGACTTACCTTTAAGTAAAAAGACGCTGAAACTGAAAGATTAGAATCCCTAACTCTGTTAGGGATTTCTGAATCCACAGAAGACAAACAAAATTATGAAGTAAGTGTAGGTGACAGGGAAAAGTTATGAGGTTTTGAGTCCTTTATTAGTTCCCCTTAAGTACCATACCTATAAAGTTCAACCTTTTTGAGAAAGACGAGAAAGTACGTTTTTGGTATTACTGCTCCTTCGTGGTACTTCATCTGCCATATGCTTAATCTTACATCCTTTCTGAAGCTGGGAATCTTGTTTGCTGCAGCATTAGATGTGCCTCTACTCAGTGATCATGGCTCTTTGTTCATTTATATATAAATTATGCTTAATATTACCTTGTATATATGCATGGTATTAAACAGAGGTAAAATAAATTAGACAACAGACACCTTGTCCTTAAAATCGTGCTGCTACTGCTAAATAGATGAAAACAAAGCTCCAGGTAGGTCATGAGAAGCCCAAATAAAAGCTGGAGTGCTGTAATCTTGCAGAAAGCTGGTGATCTTCTACTAGCAATGGAAACACTGTGCTATTTGCTGGCCTTAGAGCCTTCTATTGATCTGATAGACTTTGGTGAGATGAAGGAGTGTGTTGCATTTGCACGGCAAAGTTTTCATAGCTAGGGTGGGGTGTGGGGCTACAGGGGTGGCTTCTGAGAAGATGCCAGAAGCTTCCCCTATATCTGATAGAGCCAATGCCAGCCAGCTGCTGGCCAAGGTCAAGTCAATCAGCAGGAGTGGTAACCAGATCTAAGATTTTTAGATTTTGAATTAATGGGAATTAATGACCTTCGTAAAATAGTCAGTGACATGTGAAAGTGTTATTTTTTTGCTTTTACCATTCAGTTGTTTGTCTTCTAATTTCTTAGATTACTATTTCTGTTATTATTATTTATGAGTACTAGAATGAACAGATAACATCCCAAGTCTTTAACTAATTATATTATATTGATTTACGGGTGGGTGTAAGGTAAAGCTTACCTGCAGAGCAAGGTACTGGAGTTCTCTTCAGAATCTTACAAAGTTTATAGAAACCATGTTTGTTGTGTTGGAGTTTTTATGCCATTAAGAGTTTCATTTTGTGAGATGATTTTTTTTTTAAGTTCATGCCTTTCATTAATTGTTTCCAAAACCAAAATACAAAATCCATTATTTTTGCAGGCTTCATGACTGTTTGGTGAAATGAAAATCCAGACACAATTTTAAAGTAGCATCTTGTGCCTTTTTTTGAAATGCAACTGCTCAGGTAACTCTTGTTTAGCAGTGATAGCTTGGCTGTGGTCCAGCAGTTTAATTAGCACTTGCTTACCTAATCTCTTAGAACAGATAATATTATTACTGAACTCAGGGACTCTGAAAATCCTGTATCTGACAAAGCAGGCTTAATGAAAATTGCTATGTTTTCACATTGTATTTGTCTTGGCAAAAACACCTACTAGAACACATACATTTTTCACTAGCTAGAAAACATGAAGTTCAGAGTTGCAATCCCTGAGTTGTTCACTCTTCAGAAAAAACAGAACTGAGCAGAATTAAAATTGAATGAAAACTGGAGGGGGAGTTGCAGAGAAGGACAAAGTGTACAACAAAGCATCGTTTTCCAGACAGATGTTAATTTGTTTCTCACTGGGTGAAACCGATCTACTCTAATGTGCTTGTGTGTGGATTTTGAAAGGCTTTTGAGCAGAATATCTGTGGACTACTGAGGTCTGACTTCAGTGCCTGGATTGCTTCAGTTGCCTGATTTCTTCACACAGGCTAGGTAGCTTGATTCCTGCTTGACAGCTGCTGGGAGATGAATTTTGGAGACTCATACTCACAGTGGGGAGTAATTTTGTGTTTTGCTGAAAGGAGAGGAAACATGCTCAACTAGTCATTCTCAGAAGCAATCCACCTTGCTTTTGTGTCTTTCTGTCTTGGCAAGGGTGTGGGGAAAAGGATGGGGAAGTATATTGTTAATGAGTATGTATGGACCACAAAGCAAAAAAGCTTAGAGACTATTTTCTTTCACTGAGAAATTGAGGGTTACTCTGCCCTTTTGGCAAAAAGAAAAAGTCTATTTGCAAACATCGATACCTGCTCTGCTGTACAAGTGCTGACCCTCTGTCTTAGACATCATACTGGTTATGGAATTATAGTGGTTATTATCTGTGGCTATGCAGCAAAACCCTCTTTTGCATTTTCCTATCCTTGTTGCAGGACCCATTAGAATTCAAAATCTAGTATCATTGGATAAACTGGCAAAGAACTTGGCTTTATCTGTTGTGCTGTAATGTGTCTTCGTTCATTAGCTTCTATGCAGGCAGATAATCTGTCTCTGCAGCAAAGGTGTGCATGCCAGTGAGGGCAGGTGCTGTTGTTGCCACCCCAAGGTGAGGTTTCTCCTCCCAGAATTCAGTGCTCAGGGTCTCTATCTGCATACACAGGCAATTTAGTCACTATCTAATTTTAAGTGTTTTATTTTCACATTCCAGGCCATACCCTCACAGATCTTTCTCTACTGAGTAGAGAACAGGAAAACAGACAGGAAACAAATTTTGTATTGGGCACTCAAATTAGATACCTAAAGTAGACTGCCTGAGTAGTCCCCGATGTGTTATTCTTCCATATGTTTTACAACGTACGAATTGGATGATTCTTAAGAATCATGTTTTGGTAAAATGAAGGAAATATACTGCTTATGACATTGTTTTCTCCCTCCTACATGTGCATCTCTCTGTTCTTTCAAATTGCTGTGCTGGGATCCACTACTTCTGTGTGTATACTTTTGCAATAGGTCTAAAATGTCACTGATATATCATAATTACCAAGCAGAGAATGAAAATTGTATGTAATTGTTCTCTTGGAGGGATCTCAAAGTCTTCCAGGCAGCATATCAAGTTTTCAGTTATGAATCTGTAGTTATGAATCTTTTTAGTTAGGGACACAAGAGAAAAATTAAACAAAGGTGACTATGTTTTCTATGGGCTCTATGGATTAAAGTCTAAATCAGAATTGTTTTAATCAAAATGGAGAAATCCTTAAAGGAAATAACTGAATATAGTCTGATGTGAGCATATTGAGGATTCATAAAGATATTGATAAAGATTTATTTAAGGATTTATTAAAATTAGTAAGGTTGTTTTTCTTCTAACAAAACTAGACCCATCTGACAGAGGCCAACATGTAGCATCAGTAGCAGAAGCAATTATTTTCAGTGCCGCTGTTTTGTAATTTCATCTTTACACTTCTCCCAAGATTTTTAATATATGTACAAAAGAAGAAACATAGTTTTGTTACCAGAATGCTATGCTACAAGTATGCTTCTTGGTACTACCAGTAATATCCCACCTGTTCAAAGGGGAGTGTTCCTTGTACTACAGTAATCGAGAAATATATTGATGAGTAAAATTATTTTTTCTCCCTTCTGCATTTTGGATAAACATAAGAGATGATGGTAAGGTGGTTGTCAGGGTTTTGCAAATAGTTGGTCACCAATCAGAGAAAATAAATGAGGTGCACTTGTTCAAGGAAGTGCAAATATAAATTGACCACATATAGATGGAAGGCATACAATTTGGGTTATAAATAATGAGTTAGTTTCTAAATACCAGAGGAAGGAGATTATGAGGCAATTTCCAGCAGGACTTTTAGAAAAAAAGTTTTTAAATGGTCTTGAGATAAGAATTCATATAAGAATTTCTATTTCCTCCATTAGTAGAGCTGATAGACAACTAGAACCATTGACCCAGAAAACCTGGCCCAGTCCTATCATTAAGAACAACAAGTTATTTTATTAAGTGAAAAAGTAGGCATATTTTTTCTTCTTTCAAAGTCTGTTCACAATAGGCACACTTTACAATAGTGTCTAGGAATAGCATTGAGTTTCTGATACAACTCAATGGATTTAATTTTATTTGTGTATATTTAATTTTATTTAGTATTCAAATAGATATTGCTTATTTTCATGTGAAACGTTTTCATTAACCTCCAGTATCTCTACATATTCATTTTTGTTGAAATGGATCTTATGATGTCAAGAATTGTCTAATAAAAGACAGAAAAATGCATTTATATGCAGATTAAATTAAAAGCTAAGCAGCTGTTGGCAGCTAAAGAAAAAGATCCAAATATTAATTTATTAAATCTTTGGTTTCTTATTTATTTTTGTATGATTTTTCATTACCATGTGTTTACTATGTAACTTTTTTAATTCTAACATTTAAAAGTTTAATTTCAATCTCTTTGTCTGCAGCGGTTCATTCTTTTTTTCTATTACATTATGTACTGCATTTTTCAATAGGGACTAGTTCACAAAGGAATTAATAATTCTACATATGAAGGAATCGATGGCACCAGATATTCAAATAAGTTTTTTAAACATGCTTTCCACAATAGATCTTTAGGATATTTCAGGCTGGAAACAAAATATCTGTCTCATAAGACTGTTAGCTAGTTCTATAAACATTGTTCTTTCTATTCTCGTCAAGATATTTATTTCTGCCATAATAGGAATTGTTTGATATTCTAATGAAAATTTTTCCTGTGCTTTGAAACGTGACCTATCTAAAATGTGGTTATATACATGAATATTTAACATAAGTTTGAACTGTGTGATTATTGTGATTTTGAGAAGAAAAATAGCAGGTAACTAGAAGGTGAAAGAGAAATCCAGAATGGACCGGTTCGCTATTATAGTTTTTTCTCTGAGAGACTGTATTTTCCAGAAAAAAAACCTCAGGTCTGCTCTGAAGGTACCGTGCTAGCTCTAGAAAAGAGGTTCAATCAATGAAGTGTGAAATGAAAGGATTTTAATCCTGCTTTCAGAACAAATCTTAATATGGCCCTAACTATGCAGTTACTAATAGCATTTTTACAATAATAATAAAATGTAATATCTTCTGGAGTACATGTATAATAAAGTGTTCCAAATTAATTAAAAGACCTGGATTTTAATTTTCATTATTTAATTTGTACAACTAAAAATAAGTTTTCCTTCTTTCTTCTGTAACCATTTACAAAATCACTTCTGAGCAAACAGAAAACAAAACTCCTGAGGATGAAGGCTATGAGAATTTTGGTATTAATATTTATTGCCTCATCCTCTTTATTTGCTCTATTACATGTGAGAAATAATACAGCATACAGTGAGATTTAATCCCATCAAATTTCACACATGCTACACATGTTTCAATTTTGGTTTTTTTCGCCTTGCCTACCCTTCTTGGTTAGTGACACACTGAGGAACTGATTTGCAATTGCCATTTCAGGACATATATAATCTTACTGTATGTTTTCTTTATTGTATTTTGCTCTTTGTAACCCTAAGTATCCTGACGTGAACTTTTCTAAATAAAAATAATCCTTTAGAAAAATGTTGGTTTTAATTTTAAAAGTTAGCTGAAAGAAAAACAGATTCTTATAAAAAACTTCCACAGCAAGGTCTTTTCTGTAAAACTGTAATCTTTACATTTATGGTGGTGGAAGACTTTGTTTGCTATGGTTAAGCCATTAGTAGAATTAACCTTTTCCTTAAGTATGTTTATTACCATTAAAGACCGAGCCTTACAGAAAGGTGGTAATTACACTGCTGACAACCTATACAAGAGCCAAGTTTACTTACAGACTGCAACACAGCATTGTAGAAAACAATTTTATTCTCAACGACAGGTTTCCCTTGACATTAAGAAGACTTTATTGAGGAGAAGCTTGATAAATATTTCTTAGTCTGTTTACAAACCCACCTGTAAAATGAGACTCAAGTGTCAAATGACACATATGACTTCTACTGTTTGGCTAAGGTGCCGAAAAATACCATGTGAACAGCCATCCTGGGCTACTGGAGTGGCACTAGTTTATTACTATAAAACAGAACAATGAATGGCAGCAGTCACAAAACTGTGGCGGAGGTGTGTGAAAAAATGAATGAGGGGTTGATCTAATTTCTCTAACTGCTTTCAGAGACTGAGCTGATGTTCGACAAGGAAGTAGAATTTATGTTTTACTTGGAGATGCCTGCAATGACAGCTGTGAGCTTTGCAGCTCTCCAGACCAGAAGCTGTGCAGTCTCATTAGCACAGAGGTGTATCCAATCTAAAGTACAAAACTTAGCAGCTTGTGCATTCCACTGTGCTAATATGGGACTGTTGTGTGTCTAGTCAACTCAGGCCAGGCTAAAGTGAGCCAACTTCACCCTGCCTTATAAATCTATGTATGCTGTTTTTTCACTCAGAATAGGTATGAGTATTTATACAAGGGGGAAGGGGGAAAAAAAAAAAAAGACAAGAAAAGACAAGAAAAGCATGAATATGTGGATATATAGATATGTTTGGGTTTTTTTAATTTGTTTGTTTGTTTGTTTTTTTCCTGGCTCCTTAGAGACTTATGGTAGACTATCGCTTTCCTGCTGTATCTCCATCTCACACAGTTGACCTGGAATGTCCCGGTTATTTTCATCTAAAACTGTAAGAACTGCAGAACATGCAAGCAAAATGAATAATTACCTAAAATGGACTTGTATTCTGGTAAAATTTCCTCCCTGTGTTTGAATTCCTAGAAATTCAGAAGTGAATGGTGCAATTTTAGGCTCTTCTATACCTTCTTATGCCATTCTATCAGGTATTGTAGCCCTCTCCAGAAAAAATAAGAAAGAGACCTTAAGCTTAACACATCAGAAAGCAACCAAACATGTTCATGCATAAACTTAGTGCTTGAACATTTTCTAAATTGATATATATTAATTATCTCAGAAAAGGAAATTTGAGGAGATGATATGAACACTTCCAGGAACTTCACTTGTTTGTTGTTGAATTTATATTGAAAAGATTTGGACACTGAGGAGAAACAAAACAAAACAGAACAAAACAAAACAAAACAAAACTATACAATAAGGACCAGTATAAATACTGATGTTCATAAACAAACATGCAAAATTTAATTAACTGTGTTGTTTTTTAAAATGTCATCTTCTCTGCCTTTTAGGATTATCCAGTCTTGGTTCTCTCTGATAATTTCAAAATACTCTTTTTTTCTACTTAATTTTCCGTAACTTCTTTCCTTTTAGTTTGGGGAGAAAAAGAGTGAAGTGGTTTCCTTTTTCTTAAAGAAAAAGTCCCTTGTCCTTTTTTCCTCTCAGTCTGGACATATAAACACAAATTCAACTTTGGTGGTACAGATGATAGGTTCTATGTCTATTTGTCTACTTCAGTCACGTCTCCTCTCCTCTGGCATAAATCAGTCCATGTTTGTACATTCCACATATTGCCTTCCTACAATATTAGCAGCAGGCTATGGCACCAATGACCCTCAAATTGCACAGCTCCAGTTTTACAAATTTGTCTCATAGGTATTCTCTATACTGTGTGGCAAAATCCATCATTAATAATTAAATCATGCATTTAAGTGTGCGTATATGTCGTGTGCAGAGGAGGACAGTGAGGATAGACAGAAGGTGAATTAGTTACTAAATTAAACAATCCCTGAAGAAATTTTAAATAATCACAGACCAAAATCTATTTTAGCTCTGTGACCTTATCTTGAAAAATATACTAGCGTTTTCTTTACCTCAGTGCATTTGAAGTAGCAAAAAGGCTGCACAGAGATCAAACAGAGTGAAGCATCACTCAATAAAAGGTACTCTCAGCGGACTATTTGGGTTATAAGTTGCTCTTACAACCATTTATAATTTCATTGAATTCCTTTATAAAAATGTTCATTCCTTCAGTGACTGGAAAGGTGTAGTATTAACTTGTAGGCCAGTTTCTTTCATTTAAACATATTTTAATTTAAATTAATAATTTAATTTTTTTACACTAGTAGATTTTTGATCATATTCAGAAAGAATGTTCACTTACAAAAAGTAACAGTTTTTCATATAACTCAAGTTTGAGCACATGCTATGCAATTAACCAAAAGCATAGCGAGTAAGAAATTTCCTACAATGTTTATCCAGTGCAGCTACACCTCGTGCCAACTCTGGGCTAAAGGTATCTTAATCTTCAGACAGGCATGTGAGTATTTTGCCTAGTCATTACCAAATTTCACCACTAGACATAGGAAGATATAGCATGAAAGTTGCACAGAAGAAGGGATTTGGACTTTGGACATCCAAATCAAAACTTCCAAGATAAACGAATGACACAATCTTATGCAGATTTCCTTTAAGAATTGTTTCAATTCCCTTCAAAATGAAATTCCACAGATGACTGGTTCAAACCGAATTCAAAAGATGAGTTTCGACTACTTTTCACTTTAAAGTCATGTAATGTAGCAGGCATTCATTGAAAACTTAAACCTTATATATTCCACTGAACATAAGAGGAAACTGTATTGAAAAAAAAAAAAAAAAAGAAAAAATAATGGGAAAAAAAAAAATGCAGANCTTGCACCATCTCTATGGTTTTAAGTTTGCATGCCAGACAGGCAAAATGCATACTGAATGCTACTGAATAGTAGAATTTATTTTGCTTGCTTAATCTGCCAAATCTTAATTTTGTTTTGGTTGTGTTTTGGAAAACAGCAGAAGGAGGGTAAGAGAAATGTTTCGATTTCACCTTTGAAATCAATGCAGCTAGGCACATCCGTAAAGGTACTTGAAGAAATGTTTTACCTGACTCTTGTGGAATTTAGATTCTTAACTCAATTAAATCCATTCTATTTCTTTAGATTTGCTTCAACCAAAACATTCATGCTAAGCTTTAAAGCAAGCTTTGTTGAAAGTGGCAAAGTTTTCTCCTCAAACTCAAATAGTAATGATTTTCATTTCCTTTGCCTAATGAGATTAAAGTACTGAACTACTGTATTACTCTGGTGACCTCTTTCTTTTTGGTAAGCTGTCTCAAGTGTGGCAAACATGGCATATGGGAACAGAGGAAATGTCAAACTGGGGAGCAAAGATTTACAAAATTTAATATCTTTCATAAGCTTTAGCTTCTAGACTTAGTATGGACAAAAAAAAGGAAGGAAAATGCCAGATGCTATAATAATATGGGTTCTTCTAAAACAGAAAAAAAGTGTACAAACAGATTTATAATGACTTTTTGTAATCCGTGGAGTGCAGATTTACTGTAGTTAATATTTTCTCTTTAAAGTTCAGTTAATATTGTTGTCCCTTGCTAAGTCTTTCATGAGGTTCCTATTGGCTTTAAACTACCATGTTTTGTACTTGGTAGCATCTGTAGGAAAAGAGCATCTATCATAAAAACTTCTTCAATTAAAAATTAATTCCTGTTTCATAAGTAAATGTGCTCTTTCTTTAGCAGTTTGATGATAAATTATGCCAGTGCTGCACACACTTTTTTCTCCCCCCCTTCCCCTAGTTAGTTATGTTCCACTTTTGGTAGTAATTAAGTAACTATATTTTTCATGTAAAAGGGAATCTACTTAAATTGACAAATTCCAAACTGGTAATAGTGAAGTTTCTTATTTTGGCTAGTATGTATTTCCTAATTGTTATAGTAATCGGTGCTGTATTGTGTGCTGGTACTAACTTTCAGAGTCATATCAAGAATTTAGTTTTCAATTGAGCTGTTCATACAGAAAAGTTTAAAGGGCTCTTGGGATTAAAAAGAAATGCAAAAGAGAAAGGAAATATGCCCTTTTATGAACCTTGGATGCTTGTATACATGTATGAAAAATAGTACACCAAAAATTTATCAATATCTGTTAGCAGTGTATATTTTTTTAGAATTTGCCAAGATGTGCAATTGCACAACATAGAATAGACTATCTCTGTTAAAAAGGACAACTATGTGTCACTTGCTGGAGAGATAGATACACAGAGGGTGAGGTCTGGGGTTTTTTTTTCTGTCTTTAATTTTTATTTACTCCTGTCTGAGGGTAGGATAATGCAGATCCTGGTCTGACCTGTCCTGAGGAAAAAACCCTCTTGTCTCCCAGTGCAACAGTGCTCATTGCCAGGCCACACACTGGTGCCATGACAGCCATAACCAAACCACAAAGCAGTTGTCCTTCCAGATTTCTGCTCCCCTGTGCCTCCCTCTCTCTTCTCAGTCTCAGCCTTTGGGTCCAACTCGTCTCCACTTTTCTGCCCAAGAGCATCTACAGGGGAAGATGTTATTCTTTCCTCAAGTGTTTTAAATGTTTTTGGGGTGTCTCAAAACCACTGATGACTACCAAAGTCTTAAAGGATTTCTGGTGGGACTATGTATTTCTATTAATCTATTGATATAAATATTGACATCATATCCCTGTCCAAAAACACTGTAATTACTAAGTCAGATCTTTTATTAACACACAGTTAATAAAATTGAAGCAGTCATGCACACTGAAGAGTATTTAATTTTTTTTTGTCAGCTTTGGGAAAAATAAATAACTTTGTCATGTTCAGTAAAGAAAAAGAAAATCCTTCCTAGAACTGCTTTATGCTCTTAAATGTTATACTGTATTTTAACATCTATTTAATTGCAAGTATAGATCCAAATGTCTGTCTGACACATTTATGGCTTTAAATAAATCTGTGCCTACATTTTGAGTCATCAAAATCACTAGGAGTTGTATGCAGTTAACATATACTTTCACAAAAGAATAGTGATATTATCACTCCAAGATCACAGTTTCATTTAACTCTCTCCCTGTATTTTAAGAGTGAAAGTAGTGTGGAACAGATTAGTAAACACAAATATGTAATTTAAAGAAAAAAAAATACTATTGCTGGCAATCTCATGGTCTATGTATATTTAATAATTATATGGTTAGAACTTTAAAACTTTGAAACCTTAAAGTTAAAGATGACCCTTTGACTCTAAGTCTGTTTCAAAGAAATAGTGCAGGTCTCAGCTCTTCTGAACCACTCACTACAATTTTAATTTCTGCGTGTTTCCTACATAGTCATGATAATACAGCTTGAGAAATTTCCAGCAGCTAAATCACAGCAACAAGGTGTTTGTGCTCTCCTATGCACATGCCATAATTAGATTAATTTTAATCTTCTTGTATTAGGAACTAACCTGATAAATTTTCTCATATTTACTCCAAGTGGAGAGTCTTCACATATTGAGTTACCAGATTGGAGCTGATATTCTGCAACTTGTTTGTGAAAATTAGCAATTGCTATTCAAGTGTTACTAAAATTCCAACATGAAGAAATCTTGATATTTCTCTGAATCTCCAAAATTAAGCTACTGGAGAACAAATGTATTTTCAGAATCGGTTTTGATAATAAGAGATTGTGGAAGAGATTAGATAATTTGCCATCTGCTATTACACATGATACACCAGTATGGTCCAGATCTCTTTTCTTGGAAATCTTTCTAAAAACTATCCTCATGTTCAATTTTTAGAATTAGTGTAACTGATTCCCACGGTAGCTTCTCTTCAGATTGCCTTAGTATTTTAAGTCATTTGCAGAGGGAATTCTAAGACCAGTACATACCAGACTTCATTACCTCACATAGTAACATTGAGATTCCGCATCTAAATCATATAGCAAACAATAGAAATTTTACGACATTGGCACTGAGTAGAAGTTATCTTTTAAAATAAATCATACTGCATTTGGGGAGCTAGGAGGAAATAAATTTGTATTCTTGTGTCCAAAAAGAATCGCAGACACTAGCATAACCACATAGGAAACAGATGATGTAGAACACATCTCAAATAAAGATGGCTAGTAAATATAATGAACAAGAAACAATTAATTTCAGGGCATTAATCCTTAATGCAGTTTAATATCAGGCTTTGGAAATTAATCTAATAAAAAACTCTTGTTGTTTTTGGCTACTGATTACATTATGCTGCCATTTCTATGCTGTAAATGTGAATGTACCTATAGTCTCTGAGCTGAAAATGAATAACTGAAAGAAGGTAGCACATAGAAGTGCACAAAAGGTTAGGTACCTGTGGACTGAGTCTGGCTGTGAGGGAGTTATTTTTATTCATAGCAGCCTGAATGGTGCCATGTTTTGATTTGTGACTAGACTCATGTTGATAACACACTGGTGTTTTAACTGTTGTCAATCAGTGGTTGCATCACATCAGCTTTTTTTCATTCTACTGTAAAACAAGTTGTAGTCAGGAGATTGTGAGGGACACAGCTGCAATTGCTGGTCCTAATTGGCTAAAGAGATATTCCAAGACCAAATAACATCACGCTCAGCAATAAAAATGGGAAAGTTTGGGTTTTCAAGGTAGCCATTGCTCAGACAGTAGCTTGTAGGAGGTGGTGAGTGAGTGCCTTTGCATGAGCTGCCTTGTTTTTTTTCTCTTTCTTTCACTTCTTAAACTATCTTTACCTTGACCAATGAGTTTTCTTGCTTTTGCCCTTCCTATTCTCTTCCCTGTACTGTTGCATGTGGAGCTTAGTGATTAACAAGCTGTGTGGCTGCTTGGCTGCTGGCTGGGGTCAACCCACCAGAGCCTGATAGGTTAGAAGGCTAGCTTTAGGCTACCTTTAAGTATGTGTTTGCTAAGACTTTTATTTTACATAATGTAGTGAACCAGGAAAGAAGCGTTTGAAAGAAGAAAGACAGATTGATAAACATCAAGGAAGAATTTTTGGTTTACAGAGCAAATTTAGGAAGTTCAGCATCCATTTGCTTTTCCTTTACTTCTCTGTCATGCACAGTATGTTTATGTTATTTTTTTTTTCTTAAAAATAACTTTCATGTTATTTTTCTATAAATTGATAGTGGTAATTAAAGGATTAGTATTAATTCAGACAAAAATACTATTTATTTTTAAGAAATAATGACATAAAAACTTCCCACCAGACAGACATAAAGGTATTTTCACCCTTATTCTGCCTCCTAGTAGTCCAATACCTAGGCATATGTAATCTGTTTCATGTTAGTGCAGTATTTTGAAGCCAAGATATACAACATGTTTAATTAATTTATGGTAAATCATACCTTTCTTTTTCCATTACTCTTCTTCCTGTGGGCTAGTCCATTTGGCAAGGTTCTTCTGCCACTTTTAAAACTTCTCTCAAGTTGGACTGGGACAATTGAAGTTAGGAGCTAACTTCAACAGATGATGGTATCCAAAACAATTTTCAGGTTCCCTCAAATGTCTGTAAAACATCTTCTTTTCCCTTACTGGCACCCCTCCATACTAGCAACCACACAGTTCTAGACTGAGAAGGAAATATGCAAGTTTTTACTTTATGATGTAATTTTTGCAAGAGTTTTCAAGATAATGGAAAATGAGATTTCAAAATGAAAGTGCTAACTCAAACAGAAGTGCACTAATGTGCAAAGCTATAATGATAGCCTTAGTGCAAAAGGAAATTTAACTATGTATAAAATATACTTGATGTCGTCATTTGAAAACATCACTACTACTAATAAACTCATATTCTTTTCATGGTTCCAATTTTATACTAGTACTTTTTTGAAAGTACAAAATCTAAGTGGCCCCAGAATAGAACTGGCTGCATTCTCTTTCTCATTTTATTAGTGTGTTGCATGTCTAAGCTCTGCTTCTTCATTCCAGTGGAGTTTGTTTATTCACTTGTTATAAAACAAGTAAAAGAATACACAAACCAAAAACAGACAAACTTTGCATTTCTTCATGAGAGCACACACTAGAACACCATGTGTTTTGCTGCATAGAGCTAATCAGCTCAGGCACTGTAATGAGTGTGCTACAACATATAATTTTTTTTTTTTTTTTTTTTTTTTTTTTTTTTTTACTACTAGGTAGTCTAAGCAGAAAACAAAAAAAGAATCAACCAGGGTAAAAAGAGATAATCGAGAGCAGACTGATAGCTTTAACTCTTTGGTTTTGATAGTGAAAATTGTTTTAAAGAAGTAATCCTTAATCTTAGGCATTACTTGATAAACTTTTGAAAGGTTGTTTTGTGAATAGCCAGTTAAGGAAAGCTTGTTTTCTTTATTAGATTATGCCCTTTACTTATTCGCCTTTCCCAAAAGTCTGAGCTGCACTGCCACAATATCCTTTTCTTCACTTTCTCTACCTATTATATTTACTTGCCCTATGTACTACTATCTTATTTCTGCACCCCCTAATGCCTGCAACAATTTCCTGGCTCTAGGAACAAGAACTAGTGCTTTGTCCCTTTTTTCAAAATTGATGAGATCACTTTTTTGACATATTTGGTTGCAAATTGCTAATGTGTTCAAAAATGCTGAAGTGGCTGACACAAATAGAAGGCACAGTGACATTGCATAAACCTCTCCATAGGAAATTACATTAAGAACAGAACTACAAACAAATAAGCAGGAAAAAAATGGATGTTTTGATTTTTATTTTATTAAATATTAAATTCAATAAATATAGGATAATTTATTGTTACTGTTATAAGTGTTTTAGGAGAACTCTTTTCAGCTGCAAGATCTAAACTGTTTAGATGTTCAGAATTCATGTCTATCAATGTATTGGAAACTTGAAGAACTCTATTAATTCTGAAACATATAAATTGAAATTAAGCTTTTGAAAAAAGAAAGACAGCAATGCACCCAGGTGCTATTAGCTTTAATTTTTTTTCTCGTTGTCAGCTTTGAAAACAGTATATGTGATCCTGAAAAATGAAGGGGAAGACCTTCCCAGTACTGCTAAATATTTTGTGTGTTGGGTCCTATCAACAAATACAGCCTGCACAAATCTTGTTAATCCAGCAGAACAATTTCATTGTAAGGACAGCGATATAGTGTGTTTTACTTCATATTCTGAAATCATTCAAGGAAATAACTGATTCAATGATGTTAATTCTGGACCCAACATTGTGCTATTATGTGTAGCAATAACTGATAGTATGTTAAAATAGAGATCAGGGTCTACAGCCAGTCTTTTGAAGGCAGTTCCAAAATTTCAAAGCTGTTGAATTATTCAAGTGTTTTCCAATTTATAAAATAAAATAAAAGATGATTGACTTCTTGATGATGTGATGATAGAAACAAAAACATTTGATAAATCTTGAGTATATTTGTTTTCACATTTGTTTTATGCCAGCATAAATTTAGGTATTAATTTTGCGTCTGTGGCAGCCATAACTAGAAAGGGAAACACCAGATTTTTTCTATAGTCATTGTCCCACTTATACACAAAGACAAGAAAGAAAATTCAGTCAAAATAGAAATGGACCAAAGTTAGAAAGAAAAAAAAAAAGAATAGAAATACCTCAATCTATTTAATATTAATATCTGAATGAGCATTGAGCCTTTACTCTTCTCTGTGCCTGTTTATGAAGACAGTAACAAAGGTGATTAATATGCAAATATGTAACATTTTAACATGCCAATGTCAATAGAAAAATCTAAAGATTTCTATGAATATAAAAGGCATCATGAGTATAATTAGTCTTTAGTTCTTTGTGTCTTTATGTGCTTCAAGGAATTTGGAAATCGGGATTTTAATTCAGTTTCTGATACATCCAGGTTTTCCTAGAATGAAAAGTGTCCTCTATACAACACATGAAGACTATATGTACGGAGCATGAGTTACACTACATGGGTGCTATCAACTGTGTGAAGGTTCACAGTAGACTTATTTTCAAGGACATTATAGTCTTTTTTTCTTTCCGTTACTAGGTGTTAAGCCTCTGTTTGTACTCCTCAGTTACAGTGGAATAGGAGCATTTGAAGCAGATAGACATTTATTTCCTGAAATATCACTGTTACCACAAAGTATCACAGAAGGGTGTCTCTGTCTTCAGATGAGAATGATGAACTTGTATTATATCTGTCAAAATTGCATTATCGTTTTCTCATAGATGAAGGCACATTGGCTGAGCAGTTGTGTGAGGTTTTTCCAGGAAGATTTTTAAGGTATTAGAGCTTCCAGCTGTAATGAGGTTAATACAGTTCTAAGTGACTTGAATGTCAGTGTTGGCAGAGTTTAACTGGTATAATATTTCTGTAAGCAGGAAGAGAAACACTGTCATGTTCACTTCACTGAAAGATCACATTGATAAGATGACAAATGTTTTCTTAAAATTGTCATTGAATGTAACTGAAATAAATCACAGAATCACAAAACGGTTGAGTTTGGAAGGGACTCCTGGAGGTCATCTGATCCAGTCTCCTGCTAAAGTAATGCTATCTAGAGCTGCTTGCCTTTGAACATGTCTTTCTGGGTCTTGATTATGTCCAGCGATGGAGACTCCATGACTTCCCTGAGCAGCCTGTGCCAAGGCTCAGTAACCCTTAGAGTAAAAGTTATTTCTTCATGTTCAGACAGAACCTCCTGTGTTTCAATTTGTGCCCATTGCCTTTGGTCCTGTCACCATGCACCACTGGAAATAAACCTACTTGGCTTTGTCCTCTTTGGATTCTTCCTTGATGTGTTTATATACATTGATAAGATTCTCCCCAAGCCTCTGCTTCTCCAGGCTGAATAGTCCCAGCCTGTGTTTATAGGAGAGATGCTTCAGTCTCTTATCAATCTTCATGGCCCTTTTTTGGACTATCTCCAGTGTGTCCATGTCTCTCTTGTATTGAGGAGCCGAGAGCTGGACATAGTGTTCCAGGTATGGCCTCAACAGTGCTGAGTAAAGGGTAAGGATCACCAACCTCTGCCTGCTGCATTTGACTAATGCAGCTAAGCATACAATTGGTCTTTTTTTCCCACAGGGGCACATTGCTGGTTCATATTCACCTTGGTGTCCATCAGGACCCCAGGTCCTTCATACTTGCTTGGGTTGATGTTCCCTTAAGCTATATTGTGAGACACATTGATATAACTAGTGACAACATATGACCAAATAGTTCAGCAGACACTTAACTTAAAAAGGTAATGTTGGTTGTTCTTCAGAATTTTTACTTAAGACAATTCTATGCATTGAAGAGTTTTTGCTTTGTATTCTCTTTACATAGAAATCTCATCCATTTTATATACTTGAAATAGCTATTTCACAGAGCATTAATGTAAATACAGTGCCTACATATTCAAACTATTAACATTCTACTTAAAAATCAGAAACTGAACTTTGATAATGTTAATTTTCAGAAGTTTGGTAATGTTCTCTCTGGTCGTGCTTGTGATTGTATAATACCTGCTAGCATGTTTGCTTGAACCTGCTAAACTGGACTACAGGTGATCTGTTGCACTTTTTAATGAGAAATAGCATGCTGAACGAAGGCTAGGGATATCTGCTCTGCAGAGTTAATCATTCAATACAAAGGCTTGAAACAGAGCTGCTGTTATTCTACAATGTGTCCTCATGGATTCACCAAGCTCAAGGCTGAGAACCATTAATACTGAATATTCTGAGAATGAAAACATGAGTACCAGACTAATATTATAAACTGAAGTGTGCTAACTGAATTAGGATTTGATAGGCAAGATTACAATTTGATAATAAAGTATGATGAAGACACCATTACCTAGTAACTACAATAATGTAATTAATACTGCTTTGAGGTGCATGTTAATTCATAGAATCATAGAATCATAGAATAGTTAGAGTTGGAAGGGACCTTGAAGATGATCCAGTTCCAATTCCCTTGCCATGGGCAGGGACACCTCCCACTAGAGCAGGTTGCTCAAAGCCCCATCAAGCCTGGCCTTAAATACTTCCAGGGATGGGGAATCCACAGCTTCTCTGGGCAACCTGTTCCAGTGCCTCACCACCCTCACAGGAAAGAATTTCTGCCTAATATCCAATCGAAATCTCCCCTCTTACAATTTAAAACCATTACCCCTTGTCCTATCACCACACTTTCTGACAAAGTGTCCCTCTCCTGCTCTCCTGTAGATTCCCTTCAGATACTGGAAGGTTGCAATAAGGTCTTCCCAGAGACTTCTCTTCTCCAGGATGAACAGCCCCAGCTCCCTTAGCTTGTCCTTATAGGAGAGGTGCTCCATCATTCTAATGATCTTTGTGGCCCACCGCTGGACCCATTCCAACAGTTCTATGTCCTTTCTCTGTTGACGACTCCAGAGCTGGATGCAGTACTCCAGGTGGGGTCTCACGAGTGCAGAGTAGAGGGGAAGAATCACCTCCTGTGACCTGCTGATCACGCTTCTTTTGATGCAGCCCAGGATGTGGTTGGCTTTCTGGGCTGCCAGTGCACACTGAGGACTCATGTTGAGGTTCTCATCCATGAGCACTGCCAAGTCCTTCTCCTCAGGGCTGCTCTCCAGCCACTCTCTGCCCAACCTGTATNGTGGGACACCACTTGTCACTGTCCACCACTTGGACATTGAGCCGTTGACCACAACCCTTTAAGTGCAGCCTTCCAACCAGTTCCTTACCCATCGAGTGGTTCATCTATCAAACCCATGACTTTCCAGTTAGGAGACTAGGATGTCATGTGGGACAGTGTCTAATGCTTTGCATAACTCTAGGAAGATGACATCCGTTGCCCTGCCTTTGTCCACCAAGTTTGTGGCCGTATTGTAAAAGGCCATCAGATTTGTCAGGCAGGATTTGCCCTTGGTGAAGTCATGTTTGCTGTCTCAAATCTCCTCCTTATTTTCCATGTGCCTTAGCAGAGATTCCAGGAGAATCTGCTCCGTGATCTTGCCAGGCACAGAGGTGATCTTGCCAGGCGCAGAGGTGCCTGGATTCATTTTTGGCATGGGGATTTAGAACCAGAGACAAATATAATCAGATCAGAAAGCGAATGCTCTTTCAGAAAAGTAAAAAATTAAATGATTGAAGAAATAAATGAATTCTGAAATAAATGGAAGATAGTTTCTTGGAAGATATTAATCCCTATGAGAAAGCTAATAGTGTATCCTTTTTTCTGTTCACTTCAATTTCTGCAGGAGTACATCTATGTCTTTTTAGGGCCTTGTAATGATTACTAATTTTTTATAGACTGTTGAGTAGAAAAATTGGAATAAGGGCATATTCTTGTCCCTTCCTGGTCTTAGAAGTAAACACAGGTGGAAGGAATCCAAAGATATATCAAATATTTGTCTGTGTGATTTCTGTTCAAAATGCAAATTGATTCTAAACTTTTGTATTTGTTTTCCTCCATCTTTCTGTGATGTGTGGAAATGTTTGTGTCTTTCTTATTTTACTATTCATAACAACTGCTGTGGCATTACCTAAATGTCAGTAACTGCTGTGCTATACTCCCAAATAAGAAATTAGGACCCTGTCTATCTTTAAAGTGCTAATACTGCTTTATCTTGCACAGTAGCTTGAATTCTCCATTAAGATCAATATTCAACCAACTCTAGGGTGAGAGGCATTCAACTTTAGCTGTGTGAAAGTTGATTTTCTTAGCTAACTGGCTATCTGGCTAAGCTGTCAAGCTCTTTTAATTAGCATAGAGAAGTGGCAAATTCAGAAACCAAATATTTCTGTGACTCATAGACACTCATTTTAAGATGAAAGAAGTTGTTCTTCGGATACACTGATTGCTTTCTACTCACTGGAGTGGGGGCCTGATTAACCAGCTGAGGTTGGACATTGAGTTTTTATGTGAATAAGCCTAATGGCAAATTTCTGCAGTTGAAATTCCTTCACAGAGAAAACATAAGTTTTTTTAAGGAAACCATTGCATCTTAATTAAAGACAAAGGTGGTAGGATATAGGATTTTTTTTTTTTTTCTGTTGGAGTTTGGTTCTTTTTTGAAAGTCAAATCTAATATTGACTTCTGATGAACAGTTATTGTGGGACAGTATTGGTACTGGCCAACATTATTCAACAGGTGAAGAATATGAAAAATATTCTAGAATTATTGTTAATCAAGACAGGAAAAAAATAAAAGCATTAATAATTTAAATTATTTTGTAGTGTGCTTCTATAAAGTCAGGAATTCCAAGTAAGATTTTCTAAACTTTTTCCTTAATAATCCATTAAAAATACTGACAATAATTGTCCTGGCACTGTCTTTTTGCACGTTTGCTCTTATTTCTCTTACTGTTAAGAGAGTCTTTTCTCCTCTGTCAAAGCTATCTTGAATTTCCACATTTTCTAGTTCATGCCAGAACTCCTTGTCCTAATGTTTTCTGAGACTATTACCTTCTTTCATTTATGAAGTTACCCTGAAGGTACTTGATCAATGCAATTCACAGATGTGACACCTTGCATACCATGTGGCCTCTGTGTTGCACTAATTCACACTAAAACACTCCAGTGTTTTATAACTGGTCACTTACAAGTCACAAAACAGAAAAAAAAAAACCCAAACGATTTCTCAGTCATCTCAGACATTTCCAACATTTAACATAAATATCTTACAATAACTTTTTTCCTTTTTTCTTCATAGACAAGTACATGTTGTTAACGGTGTGAGAACGCACTTAACTTTTCAGGGATCAAAAGAGTACTGCTCACTCAATGGACCTTTTCTCAAATACCCACAGTAAAAGTTGCTGTTTGAGTAGAGGTCTCTGAAGCATTTGATAATCTCTTGTCATTTTTCTCTTCTCTTTTAGCTGATGGATGCACGGACTGGTCTGTGGATTACAAGAAATATCAAGTTCTAGTGGGAGAACCCGTTCGTATAAAATGTGCACTCTTTTATGGATATATTAGAGCTAATTACTCCCTAGCTCAAAGTGCTGGACTTAGTTTGATGTGGTACAAAAGCTCTGGACCTGGAGATTTTGAGGAACCTATAGCTTTTGATGGAACAAGAATGAGCAAAGAAGAAGACTCCATTTGGTTCCGTCCAACAGTGGTTCAAGACAGCGGGCTCTATGCATGCGTTATAAGGTACTGCGTTTTAATATACTATATTTTAATTAACCAGATCAGAAACATGGCTCTTAATTGTGAGACTTTTGTGCCAAAGAAACATGTTTTCTGAGTCTGTTCCTTTTTCTTCTCCTCCTGGTATTCCCTTCCCTGAAGTGTTACATGCTTAAGTAGAAATTACTGTTGAATTTCTTGAACATTTTAATTTATTTTGGTAAAAAAAAAATAGGTAATTTATAGCAAAATTCAAAATTTATGACATAGGTGGGACTGGATACATAAGTCATGCATTCTTGCTTCTGTTTCTAATTTTACACTTAAAAGTCACTAAATTAGAGTAAAAAGTTTCTTTTTCACATCCAGATTTAATTTTATCTTTTTTTTTTTTTTTCTGTAGTGCTTTAATTTAATTCACTTTTTTTTCCTCTACAACATTGTTATTTGATGTAATGTAGTGGTATCAAGAAAAATGGAAGGTGGAATTTTGGCCTTTTTGCAGGCGTTTATCGTCTATAGTCACATCCACCTTAACCTCATATTAGAGGCTAAGTGCAAGATATTTTCCAAAAGTGTTTAACCTTCCGATGCATCAAGCTTCATCACCATAGCTTGAACTAGATTCTTTCTCCTGTTTTCCCAAAACAGATATTCATATTCTTGCTGCATGTATAAAATGATTTGCACTGAGATATTTTTTTCCAGTCCTTTGCAGTCAAAAAAAAAAAAATAATCATCAAGGCATTTTCATATTTTCACAAAGCCTTAGACTATATTGTCACTATATATGAGATCATGTAAATTAGAATTTGTACATTAAAAATACAGAGAAGAGTTGCTACTAATTGTTCAAAAGTTTAAAAACATTAGTTATTGAAGTTAGTTGAATGGATTTTCTTTAATGTTTTTGGTGGCATCAGGGAGAATGCTGAGTGGGTTCTGAGTAGCAAAGGAGATTTTTACTGGATGATGTGTTTTTAAAAGCATTTTTTACTTTGAGCTCTTTACATAACCTGTGATACATTTTGTATCACATCATTTGTTCAATAGCACTTTCAACATTGTTCTCCTGATGATGGTTTTCTTTAAAAGAAAACCACCAAAACTTGCACTTTATGCTACTTAAGAGTATTTATTTATGTTTAGATTAATTTTTCTTCAGGTAAGTGTGTAATGGTAGCCGTGAAAATGGTAGCACTTTTTTCAATTAATTCATAGTTTTATTTAAAATACCATAATTAATCTTGTCTGTTTAGATGAAGAAAAATTTAAATACTGATGTTGCACTTTCCAATGAGTATAGATAAATGCTGAAGTTAGATAATTAGTCATGCTTTAAGATATGCTTATACTGTCAACTTGTATTAATGCTTTTTCAGAATGGTTTTCTTTTTACGCTGGAGTTAGGTAAGGACGTGTTCTAATGTGCTTTCAACTACATACTGCTTTCTTAACACGTGCTTGATTTCCAGCCGTCAGTTCTTATACGTTGCAGATTGAAAACAGATTTTAAAAAATATATTACTAATTAGTTTATGATCCTGAATATTCTTATGAACAGTTGCAAAGTCTTTCACTTTAAGGACACCCACTAGAATAAGAAAGTATTGGTTAAAGGCTAGGTACTAAGAAGCCTGCACTTGTTATATCAGTGTTTCAGATTTAGATTTGTTGGATGGAGCCTTTCAAATGTATGTTCAAGATGGTTACTGGTGCAATCTTCATTTCAGTAAAATAAGAATACAGAGCTCCGCTGTCACTTTATGCTTGGATTATGGTAGAATACACCAAAGAATCTGGAGAATGATTTGTGAACAAGAGCTGTAATTTCTTCCAAGGAACAAATTGAAAGTTATAGGGATGGGATTTATGATTTTTTTTTCTTACAGAATTGAAGGTTTTGTTTATTTTAATGAGTAGGGTTCTAAACGGCTTCAGAAAGATGTTATAAACTATTTTGGTTTTGAGGACTGAATTGAGAACTCAGTTAAGAGACTTAAAATTACCTAGTAACAAACTTATGTTCAGTGTGATGCTTGCAGTGACTTGAGTAGGAGAGCAGGGAGAAGAAATGTACCTGTGAAGTAAGGAAGGCAGGCAGTAAAGGTCAAATGGGCAAAACCAGATCTGTGCTTTGAATGAATGGTTTTGCCTAGTTTTTATTTCCAAAGTTCCTTGAAGGGGTGAAGCAGTGCTATACTTACTATTTTCTTTACTCAGCAGCTTGTGGGGGAACAGTTTTGTGCCTTTGGTACCTATGCCAACAGTAAGGAGGAGAAATATATCTATTGCAGGGGAAGTGTAGAGAGCAACATGCTGGAACAGACTGTATGGAACCTAAATGAACAATATTAAGAGGATAGTTAGTGGACCAAACTAATGTCTATAGTGACTACATTACAATATAAAGAAGAGGTTTTGCTGAGGAGAAACGTTCACCTTTTCAGAGAAATTAACCAAGGAATGTTACTGAAGACTGTCTCTTTTTACTTTAGAAGCAAAGAGATGACCTTCATCTATATGGACTAGTGCTCACAATACTCTCACCTTTAATTTCTTATCTCTGCTCTTATTCCTATGGGAAGCTGGCTGCCATGGAGGAATTGAGAAAATCAAGACTGAGCCTTATTATCAAGGCACACCCATAGCTTGAAGAGACAGACAGCTAGAAATAACTTTCAGTTTACTACAGTCAATACAAGGACTATGAGATGATTGGTAGAAAATATATGGATGTATACCCTGTTTTTAAGGAAGAAAATAATGTAGCTTGTTTCAGATAGAGCACTGGATCACTCTGTTTCAACTTCTGTGTATTGCAATTTTAAGGAAGTAAAAGATATGTTTAATCTTTCAGTGGTTGACACATCACAGTTGCCTGTTGCTTAGTACATATGGGCAGTGAATATAACTAGATAAGCTGCACAAAGGGTTAATATATTCAACTCAAACTCCCAGAAATCATGTATGTATATACACCTGACATAACAGTAAGTACTAAGTAGTTTCTGACAAACTTTCTGCCTCCTTTAATGTTACAAAAAAGCTGAACTATCGTTCCTGTCAAATTGACATTTCCTTTGTGTTTTCATTTTTCCTTCCCCGCCTGGAAACTTCTATTACATTATTTCAAATAATGGCCCAACCTAACATCAGCTCAGGTCATTGGGGTCCGAGAGGAAGGCTGGACTGGGGTTTATGTTAAAGTGCTATGATGTGTTGTATTGCAAAATACAAAATAGGTTTTTATGATAGATTCAGCCAGAGTCTAGTATTGGCATGTCAGTTAAATAGAGTTTAGAAATCACCTTTATCTCCATACATTGTATGTGGCAATTCAGGCATCTTTCTGAATCTGAATACGTTCTTACTAACTTCGTTCTTCTAGCTTTAGAGCTAAAGATAACGTATTTTCCCCTGTGGAAATCAGTTTAGACTTAGATGACCTTCAAGGTCCCTTCCAATCCATGCCATTCTGTGATTGTTTGATTCTGATTCTATGATTCTAAATTATATTACAGATGGAAAACTTTCTCTGACTAACACTTTTATAATAAATTCATTAGACTCTTATCAGCCATAATAATACTGCCTACAATTCATTCAGTGATACTCAGGTTTGAAGTTTCAAATTCAGATGATTGCCAGGATCAAACAGGGAATAACAACAACTGTGGAGATGGTCCAAATCTACTTTGCATCCTCAGTCAGTAACGAACCTAAGCATCTGCTTGAGAGTCATCAACTCTATTAGTTTCTATTAGTCACAAACAATCTAGCATTTTAGTCAAAGAGCAAATACAGTGAAACATATAGAATCTTCTGGTTTTACTACACAGAGAGAGAGAGAGAGAGAAAGGAAGGAAGGAAGAGAGAGAAAGGAAGGAAGAGAAAGAAAAGAACGAAGAGAAAGTAAAGAAAGAAGACAAAGAAGAAAGACAGGTGGAAGGAAGGAAAGAAAGAGTCAGATTATTGTCCAATCTTGTATTTATTACTTTTGCTATGGCCTTGCATATCTGAAGATAGAGGCTTCAAATATAAAAGTGTTTCTAACTAATTTTTTAAGGTGATCTTAAATCTTTGCTATTTAGTTTAATTTTCAAATTAAATTTAAATGTCCCTACTCAGCTTTGCAGCAGTTTGGTTGTGTTTTTTATTTCACAGTGTAGGTGAATATACAATAACTTTTTTTTTTTTCCGGAGCATGATTGGAAACCAGAGATTACTCTGAATTTATGAAAAGTAGTCCTTTGTCTTAATCATATCAAAATTAATTTTAGTTTAAGTTAGCATAAATTTCTTCTGTTAGGTAGGATGTGTTCCTATGTTGATCATATTCAAATACAAAAATACTGGTTTTCTGTAGTTTAACAGATCTGGTTTTGACAGATCGTGTCAATTACAGCTTAAAAAAAGTAACTATTTAACATTGTTTATGTACAGCTAGTTAAAATAATTGCAGTTATATGAATGATACACTATTATCAGCACATGGTTGCTTTGTGAAATAAATATGAGATAATAAACATGAAGTTTAAAATAGCAACATATACAATTTATTTATATAGAAAATTCCCTTAGTCTTTTGCATATTTTAAAAAGGCCATGGAGCCTAACTGCCCCCTCCAGTAACTCTGAATTAACACTGTTTTTTCAGACATTATGAAGTATTGTTTTATTCAATTTAAGAAGAATATCTATTTCTGTATATATATATATCATTCTGTTCGTTCCTAAAAACCATACACTGCACAGTCATAGTGTGTATACACACAACTGTTTAATGCATAATAATAATAATAATAATAATAATAATAATAATAATGAATGTATAAGGAAATATTTGCTTCAGAGAAGGAAATGGTGAGCAAAAAGGAAGTACAATTAATTTTTCATAAACCTTGTGCAAGCAGCATTTCTTCATCATCTTGAATAATGTAAAGCATGTGTACAAATGGGAATTACCATTTCATTGTACCAACCATTTTTAAAGTCTGTCTTACTGTAGGAAGGGCCTTTTCCCTGGTGATACGTACTTATAAATATTTTTATTTCTTTGTACAGTTTTTACCAATTATTGTCTTAAGGAAAGAGTGAGTGTTCGGATAACAACTAGATGTTAAATATGAATGAAAATCAAAAACAACAAAAAAGATGAACTATCTGAAAATTAAGCCTTATGGCAGTTTATCCTACAAGTTCAAAAACATGGTGTTCCCTCAATCTGCATGGGTTCCCTGGTTACATTTAATTGTGTTAGTAAAAGAGAAATCTGACAATGGATAAGAAACTTTCTTAAGACCAAATGTGCTAGGAATACACAGGAATAACTCTCTGAAGAGCCTGCTATTCTATTAATTCCTTTAAGTAAGTATCATTACAGCAGTAATTAAGAGAAAAAGAGCACTAGAAACAGATATAAAATTATTCCAAAGTAGTTTAGAATACAGACTTGCAAACTGTCATGATTTGCATTTATTGGAATGCTCCTGACTGAGGCCCAGACATCCTGGTTTAGAGCAGTGGCCCACACAAAGAAAGTAGTTTTGTAAGCTGTAAGCAAATTGGAATTCATAGACATATGGTTGAGGGGATGGAAAAGGAAAGCAGAAAAAAAAATAAGGAAGGATATGTCTTCACCACTCTATTTATTTAAATATTTGAACCACTATCACAGGTCTTTCTGCAGAAGTCAACAGCTCTGACAGCCTCTTGAAGTGGTGTGCAAGTTCAGAACATTTATTGCACAGAGGAGATGGACGTCCCTTGGACTCCTTCTTTGTGATGATTTGATTTGCAGACAGCAGGGAGGCAATTGTCTGTTCCTTCAGTATTCCTATACTCTATTTGTAAGCTTATCTGAGCTTTTTCCAAGGTCTTTTTCTTCTGTGAAAATGTTTTTGTAACTATGACAAGGAACCTGTCTCTTACAGTGATCAAGGTTTGATCCATCTCCTTTTCATATAAAAAGACATCTATGAAATTTTTCACTGTGACTTAAGGATGCCTCAATGAGTAGAAAAAGCCTTCATGTTAACTTTAGGAAATTATACAGGTTGAACTGCTGGAGTTTATCTTAAGCATCCTGTACAGATGGGAAAAGTAGTTGCTAGTTCCTAGAAATAAATGACATCTGTGATTTTCTTGAAGTTAATGGCTGTTGGAAGTCAGGTAATTGAACTCTACTCATTCTCCATTCCCCCTGTCCTTCTGACACTACAAAAGGTCAGCTGTCTGACATTAGCATCTGTGTTTTACAATGATAAATACCTTTCATGTGCATTATGACAAAATGAATGCCTAATATGAAGAAATAAACAGATGAGTGCAGGGTACCCCTTCTCATTGTTAAGATGATATAAGCTATGCATAATACTAAATTCTAGGGTGTGTTTGCTATTTGCTTGGCTCAGTGAGAACTTGACACTGAAAAGCAAACAAGCAAAGTGTGGTGGTTATTAGCTAATGGAGCAATATGGTCTTTATAGTGGATAGAGTTATGATTCTAAGGGAGGGATCTTGTTAGACTAGATTATCAAGTTTGAGAACTAAACGAGTTAGTCCAGCAGATTGCTTTCAGTAAGACTTCATTAAAAGATCTATTAATTTATACTGAGGGGAAAATAAGTAATGCCTGTACTTATGCAGAATAGTGGAAAGATGATGTTGGAAAATAACAAATTGATGTATTTGAGTGAGAAGAAGGCATTTTTAATATCCCATGTTTACAGCCTTGAATTTGGAGGAATGACAGACAATGCTTGAGGACAGAGATATTTGAAGAAAAGCCTTCTATGTGATACCAAGTTTCTTTTACTACTGATTCTTTTGCTGGGATATTTGCTGAAATACAGCAACGTAAAAACTTAGTATTGCTTCCACTATTTTATTAAGGGTTGGGTTTTCCCTAAAGAGTACTTTTAACAAACCTATTTCACTTGCCCTTTGATTGCCAAGGTTCTTGTTGTCACAACTAAATTACTATTTCTGATCAAAAAAAGTAACACTTCGTATTTTCTTTGAATATAATAGTAAAATATGACTGTGATGTTTGGTTTTGCAGCTGCAATTTAAGAGGGAAAAGTCCTAATATGTGGTCAGGTTGCATTAATATGCTTTGTAGTTTCTGTTTTGTTAAAGACAAGGCAGTATTTTGTCCATTTTACACTCTGCTAACTTCATCCACCTTAGAAAAGGACCAAAAGCTATGTAACAGTATGGAAGAAGTTGCCTATCAGACACTAATAATTTGGGCCTCCTACCTTTTATACCATAGTTTGTCTGCTTTTCACATCTTGAAATTGCAGTTTTTGTCCTTCAAATTGTATCTGTCCTGCAAATGCTTAGTTCTCTGTATATAAACAGCCTGTGGGCATCAAATTTGGTTTAAGTGTCTAGATGCTAAACAGCTGCATGTGAATTTTTTCCTTTAATTCCCATTGTTCTCAGGCCAGAAAGCAATATAGCTGATGTTAAAACATAGCCAAGATTTGATTCAGTTACACAGGGATAGGTGTCTAATACTATTTTAGAGGCAGCAGGAGCATTTCCAAGACATTTACAAGGGAATGACATACATGGCCCTGGAGGTGAAGGAGGGTGGTTGTGGGATACATTTGGACAAACCACATGCCACTACACACCTGCTCTAAGGTAAATAAAGTGAGCTTTTTGTGGCTTTTCAGCTAAAGCAATAGTTAGCTGTCAGTCTGGCTGATGGAGCCTACAGTGAGAGTTTAGACATAACACATAGCTATATTAATGTAAGTGGACAACAGAACTGAAATGTCTTAAAAGGAATCCCAAACTACAGTAACTTAATTTGTGTATTCATATCACATACATTGAAATGCACTGGCTGATGTGAAAGTTAAGGGACATATCTCTGTACTCAGTGCTATGTCATGAAACTGAGATTTTAAAATAATAAACTTATTTGAAGAGTCTATAATGTAAGAATGTAAGGTCATTGAATTAATTTATAATCTAAATTCTTCTGAAATGCAAATCTAAAATAGTGGTTGAGGCTCCCAAAATTCATGAAATTGACTTAAAAGACTTGTTCAAGTAACAAGACTTTTTCTTAGTAATTAGGTTAACATTTCCAAGGTTTCTGCACAAATAAATATTACAAATACTCCTTTAAAAAGGGAAAGAAAAGCAGCAGCTGAGATTCGTTACTCAGACTCCAAGAAGCATCAAATATTAGATGATCTATATGTCTTGCATGACATTTTCAGAAGGGTTGAATCTGAAAAGGGTGCATGGGCTGTTACCCACAAAGGTTACAAATACAGCAGAGGGACTGAAGAGAACCTGTCTGCTACTTTCTGGTGCCGCTGTGGTAGGAATGAGTGAAAATGGGAAGAAGGTGCTATGTTTTCAGGATGTCTTTAGGACAATTCAACTCACCCTTACTTCCCACTATTTCCCCCAAACCAAGATTGATCTAAAGCAGTCCTCATAGCATTCAGAAGTTCTTTCATGGTCCTTGTTCTGATTCTTGCTTCTGTCTACTTTCCTCTTCCTTCATAAAGCAGAGAAAGGCACACAATATTACCAATAATGAATAAGAGGTTGTGTGGTCCCCAGTGCAGAGAAGATTGGAAAGGTGGAGGCCTTTGCCCCTCTCTTTCTTCTCTTCAAGATTTTCCTCTGTTTTGATGAAATCACAAAAGGCCTGTGACTTCCTCTTTATCTGATATAGGAAGAAAAGAGAAATGTCTTTGTTGCACGTCTTCAGATTGGGGTGTTATTTGTCAAGGTGGTGTTCATGAGTGCTGTGGAAAATTCAGTAAATGTAAGAAGATGGCAAGGTGAAAAAGTTTAAAAAAAAGAAAAGTGTTGGAGGCTTTTTTCCTTACCTTTGAGGAGAAATATTTCAAGAAAATTTAGATGTGTATCAGGTGGACATTGGGAAACTTCTTAAAATCAAAACAAAATCACTGAGGGGGAAAACATTAGTAAAAGCATCAATGAAAAATAAGTGAGCTACAGTATAATAAATTTTATTTTTTTCATTTAAGATATCTGATTCTGGCTATTCAACAAAAGCTCTAGTAAAAGATTTCCAGGTGTGGCACATTTTGAGTTTTGTTTATTTGTTGACTTTTTTTTTAAAGAAAAGAATGTTTAAATGGTAATATTATTGTTTGAGAGAAAATCTTGAAAGCAGCGAATCATAAAAAAAATAAAAAAAATTTAAAAAAATCCAAGAACTGGATAAAGCTTATAAGATATCTCCAACTCACATGGCTCCAGATTTCTCTGTGTAGTTTTGTGTTTTTTTTTTTTTTTTGTGGGGGAAAAAGTACATGGTACTTTGCTAATGAGAAGACATTGTAAAAAAATTAATGTGAAAATTAATCAGTTATGCTACATGACCAAAATGGAAAGTTTTAAATATAAGAAGACCAAATAAATAATAACAAAAATGGGAATAACTGATACCTTAAGAAACTGTCTTGAGTATTTTAAGGACTTATCTCACTGGTTTTGAACATCAAAAAACATTGTGCCTATCCTTTTGGAAGAAAAATCAAAAAGACAAGACAGCAGAAGTTGAAGGGACAGGAAGGGGATAAACACGTGAAGAAGAAACTGAAGAATAAATGTGCTAGTCTATAGAACCTTGAAAGCAAGCTATCAATATTGTCTTGTTGGAAAGCCTTGTTCTGACTTAATTTTGTTTTGCTTGTTTTTTCAGTCTCTAAAGTCTTAAAGAGATAAAGAAATCCCTCTGTTTCTCTAATGATGTCTCTAAACACTTTTTGAGTGGATTATATTGTTGAAGCCTGTATATTTATCTACTTTCACTCTGGCAAGGGGTTTTACATGAAATTGTTTTAACCAGTGATGGCTGTTAAGTTGCATTATCCGTTTTTTTAAGGTTGTTTTCCAATAGTCCCAGATGGGTGGCATAAAAATTTACTTATCTGAAAGTCTACTAATAAATCAGAAAGTTGAGAATAAATGCTAAAACATGCCTGTGTTATATACACATTTTAAATTAAAAATACATAAAAATATATTTTATAATAATATATTAGAATTTTAAACTGCTACTACTGCAGACTATACATCACTGTTCTGCTAAAACTACATTTAACATTTATTTGAGATTTTTCTTCTTATTCAAAATGTAAATTGGATGCTGCCCAACTCACTGAGATGATACAGTTATTTATTAACACTCTGAAGAAAAATGAAGATCCAGACCCACAAAATAATAAATATCTTGAAAAAGAGTTCATGGATATTATTACATTTATGTATTTCCTGGGACTGAGAAAGAGAAGGATTTGGATTAAATATTTTTAAAAATATTTTGGTCAACAATAATTTGATTTAGTAGCATCCATTCTCAAATATTCATGTCCATTAAAGTGCATATGGTTAAGATATTTGACCCAAATAGTTCAATATTTCATTATGAAATAGCTGATAGCTGTGACTATGGAGGGAACTGGAGGAAAAAAGCAACAGATTCTCATTTACATAGCCTGTATATTAATGAAATATTGCCATGGAAATGTAGTGCATGAGAAGAAGCAAGTTACAGAGTCTGGCAACGTCAAACAGCAGGCTTTTCATAGAAGTGCTGATGCACGTAAATCAATAGTCTAGTGTGAAGAGGGAAGAGTACTGGAGAAGTCCTGTGAGACCTCAAAGTGACTTCAGGTTTTATGTGCTAGAAGAAATAAAATGAGATGTTGTAACACCTAAATTGTTTGGATTCAAATAATCTTTCTCTTTCTTGTTCTATTATGATAAAGTCAGAGGTCATATGTAAGCATAAGATAAACAAAGATCCATGTTTGCAATTAACACATCTCATAATGAATTTCTTCACAGGCTCCAGTGGTGGCTGTAAAATGACTACAGTGTAAATCTTTTGTAGTAAATATATCCAGACTTGATGGTAGCCTGAAATCAGTGAATTTGCAATTTATATTTTTAATGTCTTCCAGACATAAAGCTGACAAGCAGACTGGGCAAGTAAAAAATATTTGTAACACTGAAAATAATATTTTATGTACATTCCTAGTACGGTGGGAAACTAATGACACTTGCATATTTAGTTCTTGCTTAGTACTACCATCTGTCATCTAACTTATCCTGTTACTGCTAATTTCAGGGATGATGAGACTGACCTAATAAATCTTGTGATATCTAATTGCAGAGCCTGATAAGATGATGAAAGGTCAAGATTGTCTCTATAATCTTAATTCAGCTTTTTAATGCAGGAAGCATTATGATATAGCCTTTGAGTGCTAAATTTGGACTGCATTTAGAAAATTAATCAAGATTAGACAGTGAGGAGGGCTCCTGTTCTTGCTTATTGCAAGAGTTACTGTATTCATATAAATACCCACACATATCCATAGCTGCACACCAGCATAGATGTACATATATATGTATGTAGTGAAACAAGAAAGAGAATTAAAGACAAGAAGGGATGATCTGAGTACAGTTGATGAGAGCATGCTTGAAAACTGAGTTTAATTTTTGTCTGTCACAGACTTCTTATGTGAATAAGAAGGGAGGCACCTCTCTCAAAGGGGGAAGAAGGATCTTGCCCAAGAGATTGCAGGGTTGATTGACAGGGCTTTAAAGGAGATCTGAAGAGGGAAGGGGGTAATAATATCAGGCTTGTCTGAGTATCTTATCAGGGTTGGAGGCTTGGGGTACTAGTAAGGACCTTCAGCCCGTAGCCCTGAGGCAGGCTGATGATGCTGCACTGCAGTCAAACCCTTATGGAGATGAACCAGCATCTCCTAAGGTAGTTAAGTCAAGAAACAGCTGTGAGACGCCTCAAAGGGTGTTCCCCTAAGAAAGTGGCACAGCCAACAGCCCAGCTGAAGTGCCTCTACACAAGTGCATGCAGCATGGTCGACAGGAGGAGTTGGAAGATACTGTGCCTCTAGAAGGCTATAATATAGTGGCCATCATTGGACTGGAGTGTGGGTATTGAGGGTTACAAGCTGTTCAGAAAGGACAGGCAAGGAAGGAAGAGTGGAAAAATGGATAGAGGGTGAGAATAGCCCCCACTGGGGTCAGATGAAGAGAGAGTTAAGAGCTTGCGAGTGAGGATTAAGGAGCAGGCCAATATGAGGGACACTGTTGTGGGTGTTTATTACAAGCCACCTGATTGGGATGGGGAAGTTGATGAGGCCTTTTACAGTCAGCTTGATGTAGCCTCACAATCACAGACTTTGGTTCTCATGGGGGACTTCAGTCATTCTGGTATCTCCTGGGAAGGCTACACAGCCAGTCTAGGAGGTTTCTCCAGTGTATTGGTGATAACTTCTTGACGTAGGTGATGAAGGAGCCAAAAAGGAGAGGTGTACTACTAGTTCTAGTACTGACAAAGAGAGACTGGTGGACATTAAGGTTGTTGTGGGCAGCCTTGGCTGCAGTGATCATGAAAAGATAAAGTTCAGGATTGTGGGTAGTATGTGCAAACCAACAAATGAGACTGAAACCTTGGGTTTCAGGAGGGCTAATTATGGCCTTTTCAAGAAAATATTTGGAGACAACATATAGGTTAGGGCTCTGGAAGGTAGGGGGTGCTCAAGAGAGTTGGGTGATATTCAAATATCTCTTTCTCCAAGCTCAGGATCAGTGCATCCCTAATTA